>JAVUPR010000183.1:11200000-11690000 GCA_036785695.1 Gentiana straminea
GCGGTGTCTCTACATCATCAAATGTTATAACATCGTGATGTCTCTGCATTGCAGTGTCACTTCATCGCAGTGTCTCAGCATCGCAGTGTCTCTGCATCATGGGTGGTCACTGCATCGGATGTGGCCACTGCATCAAGGTGTCTCTGCATCATGGTGTCTTTACATCGCGGTGTCTCTGCATCGTCAAATGTTATAACATCGCGATGTCTCTGCAATGTGACGTCTCTGCATTGCGGTGTCACTTCATCGTGGTGTCTCTGTAATGCGGTGTCACTTCATTGCGGTGTCTCTGCATCGCGGTGTCTCTTAATCGTGGTGTCTCTGCATCGCCAAATGTTATAACATTGCGATGTCTCTACTTCACGGTGTCACTTCATCGCGGTGTCTCTGCATAGCAGTGTCTCTGCATCGGGGGTGGTCACTGCATCGCGGTGTCTCTGCATCTGGGGTGGTCACTGCATCGCGGTGTCTCTGCATTAGATGTGGTCACTGCATCGAGGTGGTCAATAGATCTTGCGTGGTCAATGCATCGCGGTGTCACTTCATCGAGTTGTCTCTGCATCGCGGCGTCTTTGCATCGCGGGTGGTCACTGCATCGGGGGTGGTCACTGCATCGCGGTGTCACTTTATCGCGGTGTCTCTGCATCGGGGGTGGTCACTGCATCATGGTGTCTCTGCATACGGGGTGGTCACCTGCATCACGGTGTGCATGCATCGGAGGTGGTCACTGCATCGAGGTGTCACTTCATTGAGGCGTCTCTGCATCGTGGTGTATTTGCATCGGGGTAAATTTTTTTGTTCGCCTCTCCGTTACCTAAATCGAACCATAGTGTATATTTCGATACGGTTCATTTTTAGTACCTCCAACAGACAATGCGGATTCAGTTTTAAATTTCAATCAACCGGAAATTTTAGATTCGATTTCGAGACAACAATTGAATAAAACCGTGTATTTTTTTTATTAAACGTGTAACGTTTCGATTCTTTTTCCCCCCTTTTTTAACAGCGGATTTTTTTCCGACACAACAATTGAAAAACCGTGTATTTTTTTATCAAACGTGTAACGTTTTGATTTATTTTTTTCCTTTTTTTAACAGCGGTTTTTTTCCCTTCGGTAAAAACCGGAGTTTCGGTCAGCGTTATATAGAAACCGAATTTTTTTGTTCGACTATCCGTTACATAAACCTAACCAAAGTGTATATTTCGATACGCTTTATTTTTATTACATCCAACAGATAGTGCGGATTTAAATTTAAATTTCAATCAACCGAAAATTTTCGATTCGATTTCGGCACAACAATTGAATAAAACCGTATACTTTTTTTTATCAAACGTGTACCGTTAGTAGTTTGTGCAGAAAAGAGAAAAAAAAAAAGGAAAGACCGACGGATTTGAAATTCTGCTGTGTAGTGTACGATGGAAGACGAGTCAAGTTTTGCTATAAACTACAACAAAAAAAAAAGGGCAAACAAATATCCGCGTCAAGAAGGTGTGCCACATGTGACCACGTGGACACCACATTAAATATTTTTATTATTTTAAACAACATAACGCCGGTGGAACCGACGGCCGTTTGCAGTACGAACGTCACTAAAATTGACGTTGGAATACCAAATAACTTTTTATATTTTTCAGACCGTTTAACACATTTTTTTTTTCACCAAATGAATGAACATGAGATCAATGACGTATTGATTAATGATAAGAAGGAGATGTCGTATAGAAAATGAGTGAAATACATTTTCAAACATATTAATGATCTGAAAGTAAGGCGTCCCGTGAGATTTGACCGTGTAGTTATGGTCCGCTTATTGTTTTTCTATAATGTTTCATTGCGTAGAGTCGAAACTAAAGTGATCGACTTTATGACATTGTTTTCCGATATATTATATTATAGTTTTGTTTATAGATATAAACTCTGATATGGGTGGAAGAGAGGTGATTCACAATCTTCACGTCTCTAAGAAAGAGCTACATTTTGGAAAGAATGTCATATATTTCTCTTGCTCTCTTTTCTTTTCTTGTCTTGCCGAATTTGTTTACGTTTTAAGTTTACGCGATTTATTTCACGTTGAGAATCTATTCTTTGATATTATCGTTGATAACGATTTATATTGGATCCGCCGTGCCTTGCACGGCTCACGTTCACTAGTATATATATATATATATATGAAACCCCAACTTTACCCCTAAAAAAAAATGAGTCGCCGAGAATATAGTCTGTTATTTTTTATCCTTAAACCCTACGCGCCACTTCTCAACTGACTTTTCATTTCTAGCAGCCACAGCCGCGCGGAAAAACTTTCGAAGCATAAACCTTGTTTTTGTTCCTCAAACAGTTATTCTTTCTTTGAAGACGGGAAGAAACACTATCAATATTCCAAATTTTCTTTGAATCAGGGTAAAGATGAGAAAAAAAGTAGACGAGCGCATCAGAACTCTCATTGAGAATGGCGTCAAAAATCGCCACCGCTCCCTATTTGTCATTATCGGCGACAAGTCCCGTGATCAGGTATAGATGCCTACTCGGTCAGAATCTCTGTTTAGCGTTTTTTGTTATGATTATATACCGTTATCATTATTGATTTTGCTAATTGAACGGAAACAGATTGTGAACTTGCATTATATGTTAAGCAAAGCGGTTGTGAAGTCGAGGCCAAGTGTGTTGTGGTGCTATAAGGATAAGCTTGAACTCAGCAGGTATAAGTTCAAGTTTCGGCTTTTTTTTTGTTTCTTTTGTACTCAATTAAAAGTAATGTAAGGGCATTGCATGCTTTTCTTTAGCTAATTATAAGATTCTAGATGGTGTTGGTTTTCAGTAACTTGAGACGACAGGTTACACTTGCTGTTTGTTGGAATGAATATATTTCAATTTAAACCGTGTAGCTATGCGCTCTATTATTTCCTGCTGATTTATTAGGCCATGCTGTTTTAAATTACAGTCATAAGAAAAAGCGAGCCAAGCAAATAAAGAAATTGATGCAGAGGGGATTGCTTGATCCTGAGAAAGCTGATCCCTTCTCACTTTTTGTTGAAACTGGAGGAATAACGTATTGCTTGTACAAAGATTCAGAAAGAATTCTTGGGAATACTTTTGGCATGTGCATATTACAGGTGAATTTTCGGTGTTCCTTTGTCTTCAATTTCTTCCATGTCAAATGATGTTGGTCTTTTTGTGTATATCCTCTATGTATGCTGGTATTTTTATTTTCAGGATTTTGAAGCTTTGACGCCTAATCTGCTAGCAAGGACGATAGAAACTGTAGAAGGTGGTGGTTTGGTTGTTTTGCTGCTTCGGTCTTTGTCCTCTCTTACCAGTTTGTGCACCATGGTTATGGTATGTCATGGCCTCCAATTATATTTTGTCTAGTATTATTTTTCTGGTTGCTTTTTCTCTGTTGCTTTCTCTCTGTTGCTTTCTCTTGTTCTTCCCACTATCCACATTTCTCTATTGCATGGGTGCCTATCGGTCCGAGAAAATGTTGAAAAGAAGTTTTGGTTTGTTTTCACATTTTTCGTTCTGTTCCTTTTCTTGAGCTTTTGACCACTAATAATTTGATTCTCCGCCTTGTATATATAACATAGTTGTTCTTGCTATCTGTAGCAATACTGAGGGTAAGCATTTATTTTACACCCTTTTCATTGTTTGATGAATAAATAGTAGCGCAGCTCTATGATCATGCCAAAGTAATTTCATATCTAATCCGTGCTGTTTTACTGTTTTCGGCAATTACCTTCTGGGCTTTCTAAATGCAATATCTAGTTAGGCAAGAGGGAGAGGAAGCCTCCATAAAGTGGAAGTTAACATCATGTTTTATTGTTTTTTATGTAATGTGTCAAAATTGTAAAGTACAGTTAACTTTTCATCGAAAATCTGGAGAATGTCAGCTTTTTTGTTCTTATTTTTAGTAGTCTTGAGGATGAGCTCTTCCATGTTTAGCATGCAAAAGGCTTGGTATGAGTTCCTGATGTTTCTTTTACAAGGCTTTGGATCCTGAACTCATTATGTGAATATTCTTTTGCTGTTCCATCTATTCTATTTTCACTTGTGAATTATGATGTGATACGAGGTTTGCTGATCACAGGATGTCCATGAGCGATTCCGTACTGAGTCTCATACTCAGGCAACCGCGCGCTTCAATGAACGGTTCTTACTTTCCCTGGCAGCATGCAAAGCTTGCGTGGTTATGGATGATGAACTAAATATTTTGCCAATTTCTTCACATGTGAACTCGATTGTACCTGTTCCTGTCAGAGAGGTAAGCCTAATTAATCATCGCTTTTTGTTTTGTCTCTTGGGATTTTGGTACACGTCCCCATTTTTTGTTTTACTTTTTTGCTTCCTCCAGCTGGTGGGTTCCTTTTCGAGCTCTGAGTGGATATGTGCTTTAATTGACCTTACTATGTGTGTTTTTACTTCATGGAATTACAAGCATTATATGTTCAACAGACTTTATTTTCTATAACTGAGATTCCTTGGGCAGTTACTTCTTCCTTTTTTCTGTTTTTTTTTTTTGGGGGGGGGGGGGGGGGTGGGGAGAAGAGCTGTTTGTAGTTTGCCATCTTCAATGTGAAACCATGTTTGTGAGGAAGATTTCCAAAGTGTCATCAGGGACAGGGACAGAAGCTATGCTTCCCAAATTTCTATAAGTTTGTATTTTAATTTATTGAGTTTGTTAATATTTAAGATACATTTTGAAGTAAAACAGTTATTTCGATTTTGAATTGTGTACTTGATGTAGAAAAGATATGAGGAAACTTAAATATTATTGATAGAAAAGCCTTATGAGACCATAAGGAGAGATTACAATATAAAGGAAAACCTCCAACGGCAGGATACACTGTTCCAACGGTTATGAACAGTGTATCCTGGCCAAAAACAGAGAAAAGACAAAAACAAGGAAAAAGGTCCCTAAAAACACCATTTTTACTTAGAAAAAGGAGAATAAACTATACTAAACTATTATACAACATAATAGCAGATATAGCCTATAATAAACTATACTAAACTATTATACAACATAATAGCAGATATAGCCTATATTTTACTTGATGCAATTAAATTCACCATCTCAAAAATTTTGCATAATATATTTTTCGATGTCTCTCCAACCGAATAATTGAAACTTCCAGGAGAGATAATTTTTTGTAGTATGTTAGTTTTTGCACAATGAACATTTCATTCATTTACTGTGCGGT
Organism: Gentiana straminea; assembly: GCA_036785695.1. Taxonomy (NCBI): domain Eukaryota; kingdom Viridiplantae; phylum Streptophyta; class Magnoliopsida; order Gentianales; family Gentianaceae; genus Gentiana; species Gentiana straminea. Next base: position 11,205,200 of record JAVUPR010000183.1, read on the forward strand.
TCTGATCATAGGAAGGGATGTCTGAAGCAGAACTGGACCTGAAGAATTTGAGAGAACAATTGAGTGACGATTTTCCTGTTGGTCCTCTTATAAAGAAGTGCTGCACATTGGATCAGGTTAGGATTGGCAGCTTCCGTTTTTTGTCTCTTGATGAAATTGACATTCTCACCGTTATGTCTTTGTGATCCGCTTAGGGGAAGGCTGTAATTACCTTTCTTGATGCTATTTTGGACAAGACACTTCGTTGCACTGTTGCTCTACTTGCAGCTCGAGGACGTGGAAAGTCAGCTGCTCTTGGTCTGGCAATTGCCGGAGCTATTGCTGCAGGGTATTTTCGTTTTGTTCATTGAAGTGCTTTTTCTTGCATTCATATTTGCATTGTCTTCACTTTTCTAGGCTGTGGAACCATTGACGCAAACACACCCCTAACAACTCCACTCCTTCCTCTATTCTTTCTTTCTTATATGTGCAGGTACTCCAATATTTTTGTTACTGCACCAAGTCCTGAGAATCTGAAAACTTTGTTTGATTTTGTATGTCGAGGGTTTGATGTGCTAGAGTATAAGGTAAATATATTTTTCTTGCTTAACTGTGGGAGCTACATATGATTTTGTTGTCTCACTCAATTGAAATTTTGTAAGATAAGCTATTTCTGGCACCCTAATTTTCAGGATGGGATGTGTATAAAAACTATATGAAATAGTATATAAATGCTTTGGCAGATTAGATGTACTTTTTTTTGTAATATATTTTAAATGTATAATTTTGTTCGGGAACGATATTGAGGTGCAGTGATGGAAAGCATATTTGCCATTGTATGAAGTTAATTACATGCATCTCTGTTGAAAGGATTAGGGTTTTGAATAATTTATTTATATTTAATTGTTTGTTATGTAGCCATAATACAAGGCAAGTTTTATTAGGGTTTAGTGAAGGCGGTGTGGTTAAGAGTCCAGAATTATAAGGTTCCTAAATTTTAGGAAGATTAGGGCTTCCACCTTTATATAAATAATTCCAACAATCTCTTTGTACAGCATAAGTCGTGCCTTATCTCTACTCGGTAGAGTTGGCGTTATAGTCCTTCACCTGTATGCCACTTCATTACAAACCTCTTTATTGCAAATCACCTTATCGCAAACCACTCATTATTCTCTATAAAAGCAAACCAAAAGAACGCTAGGGAATTTTTTTCCACTTGCTTCATTATTTGCTTTGGCACTAGAAAGGCATAGGAGCTGTAGTGCTGAATGCTGAGCAGTACCAATATTGGTCTAGTCTTATCATACCTTAGCATTAGCCCGAGAATGAAGTCCAGCCTTGTGGTAATTTGTCAGCCAATTGCAGTCTGTATGTCCCGGTCTGAAAATAAGGAAAGGACAACCAAGATTCTTGCTGGAAGAAACCTTAGACCGTGCCAATTGCATTCTTTAAATTGGCTACTTTAAAAAAAGGACACATGATTGTTTTTTGCAGATTTGGTTAAAAATAACTCTGCAAGTATCTTTGACGATGAACTGACAGTACTTAGGATTCCTAATTGACTAACAAGAAGTGAAAAAGGTCATCTGCAAACGCCAATGATGTTCTACTCAGATTCTTTGTCGAAGATAGAAACGGAGGTTGGGTTCCTTAGTCGTTTAGAGTTTAGTTTAGGCCCATTTGTTATTAAGGCCTCACTGTTATGTTTATGTAGTTCAATTAGTGTCTGTTTAGTAGTGTTTTTATGATTAGGGTTTATCTATGACGGCTCGTATAACTTTAAGAGTCTTAAAAATCTTGTGCTACTATATATTACCTCCACAAAGTACAAGTTTTTAAGGGTTTTCACAAATATATAAAAAGTGAATAGATGTCATAAAATTTAAGCTAAAAAGTCTAAAGTAACCTTTGACTATTATTAGTCCAATAGTTGTAAATTATGAAAAGTGGTTGGATAAATAATAAATTAGTCGTAAGATAAAGAAAAATGCTATAAATGCTTCATTGATATTCTAAAAAGACTTATATTATGTGACAAAAATGAAGAGTCAAAGACTTGTATTACGGGACAGAGGTAGTATATGTGATGTAACCGTGTAATCAATAATATGTATAATGGCTTATTTGTTTCGCAGGAATGGAAAGGAATGAAATGATTTTTCATTCCATTCCTATGTATGGGTAAAATTAAAAGGTAATTGTAAAAACATAATAGGAAACAAAGGTAATTAACTTCTTTCATTAGTTCTACAACTGAGAATTGCTTAAATAGATACAAGGGGAACTAGATTATAGCCGTTACAAGGGGAGAGAGAGGGAGGAAACAACTCAGCCCTTAATCCAAATACTTGGAAAGTAATTTAGGACTATTAGGAAAATAAAAAACTGAAAAAAATACATAAGAAATTCTGAAAATAAAAACTGAAAAAAATACATGAGAAATTCTGACGATCTCCAAGACTCCCCTCAAGCCGGTTTGTATTGGTTGATCGAGCGAAGCTTGCCTGTGCAGAAGTTGAACTGACGCCTGCTTAGTACCTCTAGAAAATGAAGAACTGCAAGCCTATAGGATCTCTTGATGTTCCTAGATCAGGCAGGAAACAACCTAAAGCTTTCCATATCAAACTACCTAAAGCTTTAAACCCATCTCCCCATCCTATCTACCCTTTATCTCCACCCATTCCAATTCTGAGATACACAAAGGCATCTAATATGCACTCCAAATTCGTACGTGGAAGGCTGTTGGTCTGGAGGAGATGAAGGCACTTGAGAAAAACGGAACTTGGGAGGTGGCGAGCCTGCCAGAAAATAGAAAGACAGTGGGGTGTAAATGGGTGTATCCTGAGGATAACAAATTTAACTTAGACCCGTGTAAATGGGTGTTCATTAACAAATTTAACTTAGACAGGTCTCTTCAGAGACACAAGGCGAGGCTAGTGGCCTGAGGTTTTTCTCAGACTTACGGGGTAGATTACGCAGAGATATTCTATCCTGTGGCCGAACTCGACAATAAAAGGATTATTTTTTTAGTAGCTGTTGACTTAAATTGGCCTTTAATCAAACGTAAAAAATGCCTTCCTTCATGGTGGCTTGAATGAGGAGGTATATGTAGATGCCCCAACTGGATTCAGGGAACAAATTGGTGGAAAAGTGTGCATGTTGAGAAAATAGTTGTATGGACTCAAGCAAAGTCCCAAGGGCTTGGTTTGAGAGGTATATGAAATTCCTAAAATCTCTAGGGTTCTGTCAAAGAAAATCTGATCACGCACTCTTTATTAAAAGGTCTGCTGGAAATAAACTAACAGTCCTAATTGTGTATGTTAACGATATTATCTTGACAAGTGATGATTTTGAAGAAGCTGCCAAGGTCAAAGAACATCTCTTTGGAATTTGAAAAAAAGGACCTTGGGCCCTTGAGATATTACTTAGGCATGATAGTGGCAAGGACAAGAGACGGAATTACGGCGACTCAAAGAAAATATATTCTTGATCTATATGTGGAAACTAGAATGAAGGGGAGCATGCCTGCTAGGAGTTACTCCTACGGAATGCAATCTTAAGTTGGGAGATGCTGGGGGTGATGTTCCAGGATAAGGAGATACCAGAGGCTGGTTTAATTTCACATACCAGACCTGATATCACCGTTGCTGTGAGTTTGGTGAGCCAATACATGCATTCACCAGGAGAGAAACATATGGAGTTGTCAACAAAATTCTGAGGTACCTGAAGGCTACTCCAGGTAAAAGGTTTCTACTTCCAGAAATCGGCTTAAAGAGGGGTAGAGGTCTTTTCTGATGCAGACTGGGGAAGCCTGTACTATGGACATAAGATTTTAGGCTGCTGCACCTACGCTTGGGGAAATTTGGTAACTTGGTGAAGCAAATAGCAAATGTTGTGTGAAGTAGTGTTGAAGCGGAATTCAGGGCTATGGCTCATGGAATCTGCGAGAATTTGTAGAATAAAAAGGTATTAGAAGATCTGGGGCTTCTAGTATCTGTGCTTATGAAGGTGCCTGTTACATTAAGTCTGCCATTGAGAACTAGTTCATCATGGAGATAGATCATCACTTTATCAAGGAAAAGTCAGAGAGTGGGCTGTTGTATATTTGTTTTCTTCCTTTTTCAAAGCATATTTCATATGATGCTAAAGCATTGTCCGCAGACAGCTTTAACATGTTTGTGAGCATGTTGGGCATGCTTAACATCTTTGCACCAACTTGAGGGGGGAGTGTCCAAGATAGAAAAGGAGGTTGAATTCCTTAGTTGTTTAGAGTTTAGTTTAGGCCCATTTGTAATTAGGGCTTTGCTTTTATATTTATTAGTTTAAAAAGTTTGGTAGGTTCATTTATGATTAGGTGCCTATTGCGGCTCCTATAATTTTGGAGTCTAGAAGGTCTTGTGTTACTATACATATGTGAAGTAACCGTGTGATCAATAATAAGAAAAGTCAATTTTGTCTCTCCTAAATTTCTACATTTTTGCATCTGGAGTGATGATCAAATTCTCTCTTTGATTGGACTGTGAACAAGTTAAAATCTTAAACTGTTTTAAATAACAGTCTTAAAGAACTAACTTGAGAACTATTCTAGTTCAGGAGAAATTTTACTGTTCAAGTCCATTAAAAAGTCATCTCTATGAGCTTTGTAGGTAATCGTGAACTCTTATACTCCACATATGTTTAGCCCAATGAATTGTAGTATATTGCTACTTAATCTGTTAGATAAGGTCGGCAATTGTCTGCTGAAATGCTCTAGTGTTTGAAGCATTGCACTTTCTATTGATTAGCACTAGCTTTACTAGAAATGTTTTTTTTTGGACTGAAGTTGGCTTTGCTTGCTATTCTTGTCTAGTGAGATCTTGTCACTTCCCACTTCCCACTTCCCACTTCCCTTTTGATGGACCTCTGTGGGAGTAAGTAAGACTAAGTTACTGCAGCATGTCAGCCATATTGGGCTCAAATGGACAGAGCCCGTTTTCTGATCCTAAACTTTGATGCCAGACTTCTTTTCACTGAACTAAAAAAACACGTTCACTGTTTTGACTTTTACTGCAGGAACATTTGGATTATGATGTGGTAAAAAGTACAAATCCGGAGTTCAAAAAGGCCACTGTGAGGATCAACATCTATAAACAACATCGGCAGACAATTCAGGTGAGCTGTGAAAGTCTAGTTTGAGGCTTTGACCTGCTTCAAAGTGACTCGTCCAATCAAGCATGTGCACTCATGCTGTCTGTGCTATTTAATGCAACCGATTTCGCAACTTGCCTTTTTTATTATCCTGCCCGATGAATGAGTTATGGGTCACCTTTGTAGCATTGAACTTCTTTAGTTAAGTCATTCTCTGATGAAGCAGACCAATTGGGACGATCTTACTAATATGACCTTCCACTTCGGCGTCTGGTCTCCTCGTGTGTGTAGCTTCTGAAAAAATTCTTACTGGGCGGGTCAGCTATGTGAATCCTTTTTCTCCGTTGTGTTCTTTTGTATGCCATCACTCAGATCCATGTAGGTTCTATGTTCATGATGATTGACAATGTGTACGCTGTCTGTCGACCTACCACCAATTGTATTTGAAATTCTCCCTCTGGATCTGAATAGTCGATAGGAATTTTAGTTGGAATGCTTCACTGTGCCAATTTCTTGTCTCCTGCATACCTAAAGGGAAAATAACAAAACATTTTGAATTCTGTATGTACAATAATTTCATTTGCTCCAAATTTTCTTCTCAAGCTTTCCTCTTTCCAGTATTCATTGCTGTTAAATATCTATTCTGTTCCATGTTTTTAGTCCTTCAAAGTTTTAGCTTATTCATAATGTATAATATGATTTTTTATATGGCTATTAAAATTGCCATCAATTTCACCTTTCGTTGTGAATTTATTTACACGCAGGCATTATTTTGATTTAATGCATACGTAGATAATTTTGAAAGTATACACTACTGTGATTGGTTCATTGTGGAAAGAAGCCATATTTTCTGGCCGTAAGTAATTCAAGACTGTAAGAAGAGGACGGAGGGAGTATATTGTTATTTAGCTTACGTTTGCTTTCTATGATTTTGTAACTCATCAGTCTGCTGACGGTTCTTTATTGAGCTGCTATATGTAGTTACTTAAGGTGTCTTTTCTATCTTTTGGGTATGTAACTAATTTTGTTTGGTCTTTATGTGTACTAGATGGATAATCAGTTTGTTAGCTCTGGTTCTGGGATTACCTTTATTTATTTATATGTAGTAAAATACATGATTCCAAAGCTCAGGTGAATCAGTGATTTAGAAGTCTTATGTAATATATTTTATTGTGTTATCAAATTTTCACAAAAGTTGTGTCTCCAATAACTGTGGTGATCAATTCCACTTGTCTCACAAAGAAGTTGCATATTTAACATGACATGTTTGATTTGTTATTTCTTGTTGAAAACCAGAGCAATTTTTTCGTGATTCATTTGAAAATATCCATTTCTTTTTTCCTGAAATTTTCACTAGTGTTGCCATTTTTACTGTTTGCTTGCAGTATATACAACCGCAAGAACATGAAAAGCTCTCCCAGGTTGAGTTGCTAGTCGTTGATGAAGCGGCTGCTATACCATTGCCAGTTGTGAAGTCCTTGCTGGGTCCTTACCTTGTGTTCCTTTCATCTACTGTGAATGGGTATGTTGTGGGGTCTTGAGAGTTAATGTATCATTTTCATTCCATTTTCTCAAAAGTGTGTACCGGTTCTGTGTTTTTGTTGCCGTGTTATTACAGTTTCTACTGTCTGTATATATACTAACGTTGTTGAAAGGGATAGGAGCTGTCCATGGAAAAAGTTGCATGTTTTAAGTTGGTTGTTGATTTTTGTTGAAGTTATGAAGGCACTGGACGATCCCTTTCGTTAAAGCTGCTGCAGCAACTGGAGGAGCAAAGCCATATTTCAGCTAAAAATCCCGAGGCTACCGTTTCAGGTTTGTTTGATAGACTTCTGCTGAGGTCTTACTATATTGTGTAACTTTTATGACGTGTAGCAGAAATATGAAAAGCAGTCACAGTTCTTGCATACTTATGACAAGTGATGATAGTTGTGAAGGTTAAAGAACTGTTAAGTAATTAACTCCAGGTGAATTTGGGTTGGTTTAGGTCATCATGCGGTAAGTTCAGCCTGTAAAAGCGTGGGTGTTGGAGTCATGTTCCCTTGTACTGAGATATTGTTAGATTATGCATGTATCTAGTAGGAAGAGCGTATACTGTACCATCCATTAGTTGACTGGTTGTGATGCAATGTGTACTGAAAGGAGATCTTATAAAACAGTAGTTTTATTACAATGGTATATTATACACTTGAAGGTTCTCCTGTTCCTTTCATGCCACAAGACCTAAGGACAAGCCGAACCCTTCCATCACCAACTTTTTTTAGTGTCCTTCTTCCCTTGAATTAGTAACCTGTCATCAGCTCTTTAAAGACTAGCCGAACCCGCATTTTTTTACCCACTATTTTTTTTGGGTCAAGTAAATTTTTTTTATTAGGGCCTCACAGATCCATTGTGCCATGGATCTAAACTCAGCCTCTGCACTACTTCTAGCAACAACACCATGCTTCTTACTACTCCAAGTACATAAATTTCCCCAAACAAAGACGCCATAACCCGAAATAGACCTTTGATCTTTAGTGGATGACCCCCAATCAACATCAGTAAACGTCTTTATTGCTCGTTTCTTAGTCTTACCAAACCATAGCCCGTTTCCCGCAGACCCTTTCAGGAACCTCAGAATTCTATGAATGGCTTCCAAATGTGATTTTGTAGGGCAATGCATGTATTGACTCACCATATTCACAGCAAATGTAATGTCAGGCCTTGTGTGAGATCGATAGATGAGCTTCCACACAAGCTTTTGGTATCTCTCCTTGTCTAGAATGTCTTCACCCTTGACCTCCCATAACTTTAAGTTCATGGGTGTCTTAGCAAGATGGCAACCACTCATTCTTGATTCCTCAAGTAGATCCAATGTGTACTTCCTCGGAGATATAATAATCCTATCACTATCTCTAGCAATCTCCATTCCGAGGAAATATTTCAAGTCCCCAAGATCCTTGATTTCAAATTCTCGTGATATCTCTTTAACCCTAACACTTTCTTCCAAGGGTATGTAAGTTGAAAATAATTGAGGAAAACCACTCATGTGGTTAGTGGCACCAGAGTCCACTACCCAGTTAATTTTATGACTCATTCCAAGATAGGATATAGAAGGAGAATTACCTAAGTTAACAAAGGAACAAGTGAGATTACCAGATTGAGATTGTAGAGGTTTACTCAATTGCTCGATCTGTTCCCTGTTTCAGACACCACAACTTGGTCTTCAATTCATTGATCTGAGACGATATTCAATGTCTGAATACATTTCTCGAACAGCCTGACGTACGTCTTTAGCAGTTGGCAGAAACATATGTGGCCTTGAGATGGAAAACTTCATTGAATTGATGAGCCAAGCCATCACCAAGGAATTCTTAGATTTCCAACGCCGATACTTTGGGTCATCTGGACTGGGTTCTTTCTGCTCCCTAGTCGAGAACCCAATTTGCCTCTCCCATCTATGGCCAACTTCATTGTCTGTGCCACTCTTGGTAATTCTTACCTGTGAGTTTTCGATTAATGAGCATAAGGGATGAGGCGTTTGACACTCAACTTTCTTCGCTGATTGAAGCAGGAACAACTCCAGATCCGCCACTCTGATTCAATATAGTATTCGACGAACCTGACGATAGAAAGGGGAAACACTTGTCATCGCAGCCTTGTAAAACATGAGGCCGATCTAGGGTTTAGGACCAACTTGGATTTGATACCATGTTGATTATAGAAGAAGAAAAGAGGGAAAACTGATGCAAATTTATTATGTCTCAGCAACTCCAAGGCCGAGTCTTTGTATAATAATGCATACATAACTTGGCCAACTTATTCTAATTTAGACCGACCCAATCAGAAAAATAAATAAAACACTTACAAAATAAATTACAAACTCCAACATAATAAAACAGACTGCTTCGACAATAATCCATTTTTGAAAAAGAAGTTCTAGTATGTTTAGCCAATTGACACATTTCACATGAAAATTTCTAGGTTTTTTATTACAGGACAATTTTTTTTGGAGCAGTATTACAGAACAATTCTGGAAACAACTTTCTCAAATATTCAAAATCAGGGTGTCCGAGTCTGTAGTGCCATAGCATAATTGCTTTACTACAGTCAGGTCCTAAAGCATCGATGTTGAACTGCTCCCTTCAAACAAGGTTTCCTGATAGGAATAACAGACCAGAGGCAGCTCTAGCACTGCCAATTATCTCCTTAGAGTTCAATCCTGAAACTCACATTTATAAGAATAAATTGTACACTACAATTTAGATCTATGGTCAATCCAGTAATAGACAGAAAATTGCAATGTAAAATTTGGAACACGACATTAAATAGAATTAGTTTATCTGAAATAGGTATAGTTCCTGTACCTGCAACCTCAGTTGATGAACTATTTGTTATCTTAATATATTGGTTGAAGACATGGAGTATAATTTTGAAATAATTTATTATTCCATGTCGTATGATTTGATGCACCTGAATCAACAATCCATTGTTGATCCAACAATATAGGCTTTCATATGAGAATAAGTGGCTGAATCAGTAGGTTTCTCATATGTAAACGCCGATGCCAAGAGTTTCTTTAGGGCTTCTACTTATTCCTTGCTGAACATACATCCATCTCCTTTAGATTCTTCATCATTAAGAGTAGCATGGTTTCCATGATTCTCTTTTGGTTTGACATTTCTTGGTTTTCACTCACTAGTTTTTTCATGCAATTTACAGCAACTATCCTTGGTGTGTCCAGGCTTTCTACAATGTTCACACCATGGCCTTTCTTTCTTTGGTTTATCTTGAATTTTTTTTTCTTAGCCATGGCCTTTCTTTCTTTGGTCACTCGCAGTAGAGTCTGTAAATGATATTAAATCAGTATATTACAGATTTATAGTGTTCAGATCTATCAAAATTTCGACTGGAATACTGCATTAGAATATGTAAGTGAAACTGTAATCTCCAGATTCTCTTACTTTTGCGCTGCATCTCCTGCAAAACATCCCAATCTGTACACCTTTCTCTTTCTTCCAGATTTCTCGTCTTGCCGAGTTTGTGATAGACCCATTTACCTTCACTTCAACGTCTCCCTTTCATTACCCTCAACTAAATCCTCAGTTTACATTTTTTTTTTAACCAATGAGACCTCCGGCAGCGTTCAATAAATCACATTCCTAATTTCTTCAATCAGGCATTGGAGCGTTTTTGTTAAGCCTATCTGCTCCAACATCTTGTGTCAATCTCTTTATCTCAACTCCAATTTTATTTTTAATCTGTTGATGCTTTCACAAGCTCCATATTTCATCAGTCAAAGGCTAAAAGCTTACTCACTAATTATTGGGAACTTATTTACCTATCTTTGTGGGCTTGTTGTCTTCATGACATTTCTATAGGGAATGAATGAAATTAAGAATGTAATCCATTTTGAAATGATAATTTTCATGATAGTTTTCTATCTTGTAATTTTCTAACTTTTCTGATGATGGGTTTGATAATTTTTGCATTTCTGAAAATTGTGAATGGTTATAAAGTGAATATCTCCCTTGATGAGGATAAAAGTTCTGAGATTGAAAATGTTTGTGGGAAAGCAAGGGGAAAAGGGAAGAGTGAAACTGGGTACTTTCATTCTTTAAACGATTTATGGAAGAAGTAGGGAAAATGGGAAATTAGTATAATAGTATTGTATAGATTTATTTATTTTAGAGATTCTGATCAAACTAACTTGCCTTAAGATTCAGTAAAAGGAAGAAAAGTGATATAAGAATATGTAAAGTGGAGAATTTGTTATGAGATGCTGATGTGAATGCTCGGCTTAGCCGTTAGAGCTAAGCCTTTTTGGGTGGTACTGTTAGAGAGGTGGTTTCCACTCAACATCACTTTTCTGCTTTCTTCATGTCTAGTCTCTGAAATCACAACTTTCAGAGACGACATACGGACTTTTCCAATGATTTTCCCCCGTACATCATCAAGTGAATGATTTAATCCCATGAGAAATTTAAAGATTTTGTCTTTTTCAACAATTCACTAAAATTTACAGCATCTTCAACACATTTCCAATTGAACTCAAAATGGCCCTGCTGATGCCAGGAGCGAGAGACAAGATTGAAGTATTGGGTGACATTAAGATCACCTTGCTTTATCTCTTGGATTTGAGATTTTATTTCATAAATCTCGGATGTGCTGTCCTTTTTGGAATAAAGGTCACGAGTTGCATCCCAGGGTTCAGTTGCAGTTTCATAGAAAACAAAGTTTTCATTGATTTCTGCAGTCATTGATCCAATTAGCCACGTCATGACCATGTTATTATCAATATTCCACCACTTGAAATGTGGATCTTCTGAATTCGATTGGATGATCACTCCAAACGAGTAATCATCTTTAACATCTTGATGGTCCTAGACCATATGAGATAGTTGTTCCCGTTGAGTTTGTGGATTGACATGAGATCATGATGACCTTTTGAATTCCTTTGCTGAATGATAGTTGACTCTCCAAAATTGGAGGTCACATCATCAGAAGAGGAAGAAGATTCGACAAAAGACATTTTCATGAAGTTGACGAGAGATTTGAAAATTTTGATGAATCAGAAAATCCAAATTGCTAGCATTGATACCATGTAGAACATACTACCAGAACTGCAGAAGATAATTTGATAAAATGTAATTCTTTTATTCTCCTCAGGAGATTTGAGGGGTTTAAATAGAATAGCCAAAACGGCTAGTTACATCTGAGTGCAGCAAATAAGGTGGCGATAAAACTGCACATCTTATATCTCATATGGTGGCTGATAAGACTACACCTTTATCTAATAACTCCTAACTGCTACACACAGCTGTACATAACTAAAGGAATGCAACTGTCCAACAAAGAACATAGAAGTCTTTCAACAGAAGGTCCACCACATGCTACAACACGTTTAGGTTGGCAACTTGATTACTTGGAAAATCAAGAAGCAAATCGCGGTGGTTAGTCCAAGTGCAAAAGCAAGTATTGGATTATGGGTCACACTTCAAGTGAGCTGACCTGGATACAACACTTCTGAGAGATCAACTTTACAATACAAAACAAACTCCATTGCAGTGTGACAATCAAGGAGCAATATACCTTTCCTCTAATCCCATGTTTCATGAAAGAAACACATCGAAGTAGACTATCACTTCGTCCGCGAATATATCACTACTGGATATAGTTATGCACGCCATTCGTTGGATCTGGAAGACAATTAGCTGATGTGTTTACTTAAGCTCCTGATCATTGCAAACTGCTGGTTATTTTTTCAGAGTTGGGCATGCATGGTATCCGCACTCCAACTTGAGTGAAGTGTTACGATGTAGAGAAGAAATGGATGACTCAAAGACCTTTTCAGTCGGTTTCCCTGTGTAAATAGAAGTGTGTTTATTAAAATTAGAAGTTCTAGACGTCAAGTATTCTAGATTAGATTATTATGGGATATGGAAGGCCTATCTTTCTTTCAGGTACTTGTCTGATTATGTTGTCCTCTATTGTATCTAAAACCTTTAATTAAGAAGTCAATGGAAGAGGGACAAAACTATGACTGTTGATCCCAGTTTGTTTATCATGTTTAAACATTAACGGAGACCATGTTAAATTGCGATCTCTAAGCGAAAGGCTCTTTGCTTCTTCACAGTTGTATATTTGCTTACAGTTTGGAAACATTGGTGTCCCTACAGAGGAAAAATTCCATTGTGCCTTTAAGGTTTTTGTTTATTATGTTTCCCCGAAGGATGGCGTTGGCATAACTGTAAAAGCACGTGACAAGAGATCACAAATTTCAGCCGCAAAACCACCTCTTATATTTTTTTTTCCCCTTTTTCCATATCTATTTTTAAGTAATTATTGTGGAACTCATGCAATAGTATAATTTTTAAGTTTTGTGTAACTCGTGGATTGCCTTTTTAGTGATAAACATCATGTGCTTGAGTTTACAGTATTATCTCACATGAAAGCTACACCAAACTGCAGGCCGTCTTTTCAAAAAGATAGAATTGAGCGAATCAATTAGATATGCTATTGGCGATCCTATAGAGTCATGGCTTCATGCTTTGCTTTGTTTGGATGTGACAAATTCTATCCCCAGTATCAACAGGTTGCTTCTGAATAATTAAGTTGGTTAAGAATTGTTTGAAACTCCTTTATTTCTATTAATACGATCTGTATTTGCTTAGATTACCCCCACCAAGTGAGTGTGATCTCTACTATGTCAATCGCGACACTCTTTTCTCGTACCACAAAGACAGTGAGTTGTTTTTGCAGGTATTGGATCTAAGGGTTATTTTCCTTTTTTTTTTTTTTTTTTTTTTTTTTTTGGTTTTGTTTTGCAGTTTTAGCTCTTTTCTACTTTTCATTCATCTTTATTCATTCATCTATTTTTGTGGTAATTGTGCAACAATTCTGCAGCGAATGATGGCCCTATATGTTGCTTCTCACTACAAAAATTCTCCTAATGATTTACAACTGATGGCCGACGCTCCAGCCCATCACTTGTTTGTTCTACTTGGTACATTTTGTGTTTTTTACTTTGTTAATATTGTTTGTTTTGCTCTTGCTAATTAAATTTTTCCAGGTCCTGTTGATGAGACGAAAAACCGCCTGCCTGATATCCTGTGTGTTCTCCAGGTCTCCATTCTTTGTGCTTTTGTGAACTGAATTTTCTTTTATTTACAAATTCCTCTCTGTTTTTTCTTCCTTCTTTCTCTCCAACCGACTCGCCCTTTTCTTTGTGGTTTATTTTTTGTTTTGTTTTTTTGAGTACTCATATGCAGAACTAAATCTTTGTTGTAATTCATCAAGGTATCCAGTTAAGTTCCTCTTCATGCATTAAAGCAATGCATTTTGATAACGATTCTTAAAAAAAGCTGAGTTGGCAACGTTTAGGTTTCTGACGTTTGTAAATAATGTTTTAGATAATAATGTTTTAGATTATTAATGACACCTGTACAAGTTATATTTAGAACTGAGATTCTAAAAAGTTCAGGAGTGGGAGTTGTGATATGTTGTGTTCAGCATGCACTGGAACTTGTTTTATTATTTGTATTTTATTTAATGAACTTCCTAGGTTCTCTTTGTAGCTCCGCGTTCCATGCTCTACAAAATTCCACTTGTCTTTGTGCCTTATTAGAAAAAAATAGTTTTCAGTAACATAAAGCCAATTCACAAACATACGATAGGCTCAATACTTGATGAAAGAAATGTGAGCTCAGTTCTCTTATATAAAATGTTGGATTAAGGAGCTAAGTTTGCAAAGAATGATTGATGGCCAAACTGTCTAATGCTGTTACACACATAGTTGATTTTTTGCGTTTTCCTTGAATTAATTTAGGTGTGTTTTGAGGGTCAAATTTCTCGCAAATCCGCTATTAAAAGCTTAAGTGATGGATATCAGCCCTCTGGAGACCAAATACCATGGAAATTCTGTCAACAATTTCAAGATACAGTTTTTCCAACTCTTTCTGGTGCTCGTATTGTACGAATAGCCACTCATCCAAGTGCAATGAGGGTAATTTTCTGTGACTGACTATGAATTCCTTTTGACTACAATTTGGTTGGATAAATCTTATCCCCGTCGTTCTATATTTCTTGTTGCAGCTTGGATATGGTTCCGCAGCAGTAGAACTATTGAAAAGGTAATCTTGTTTTCCTTGGACTGGAAATGTTGTTTTTGCTTTGATGTGTTTGTCTTATTTGATTATCTCACTTTATGTATGTTGAGTCTAATCAGATCAATACAGGGAAAGGGAGATGATTTTCCCCTGATGTTATTTGTATACCAATCAAGTCTTGATTCTCTTGACATTGTAATTATTAAGACCTTTCACATTTTTATGATGATATCATTCTCATCCTTCCTATAATTTTCTATCTCTGAGGGTTTTGCCAACAAATGGGCTATTTGTGTTCCTTCCAATTTTGTTGTGTGCCTACGAGGTTGTGGCTCAGTGGTATAATTCTTGGCAGGATTAAGCCTATCTAGTGAATGTGCTTCCATATTGCATTTAGGACATGAAAAGGGATCTCTATTCCCCAGGCCCCTGTGGAATTAGAATATACCAAGGGAAACAAAAATCAAATGATCCGTAACTCAATCAGAGATGTTTCTACTTCTGAATCTCTTGAAAGATCCATTAGCACTGTCAACTATGATGACAGATTTATTGCTTTAATAAAAGGTACTACAATTATCCCCTGTACAATTTTTTTGGCAATGGATAGTATCTCTGACTCATACCAAGTGTTCATACAAAACATGGATAAACATCAAATTGCTCATACCTTTCATGAAGTCCTTGAGGTTCCAGAATGGAATATGGCTGTACAAGAGGAATTTAAAGCCCTAAGGAATACTCACACATGGACCCTAACATCCCTCGCTAAAGGGAAGAAGACTATGGGGTGCAAGTGGATTTTCTCCCTAAAATACAATTCTCATGGCACCATGAATAGACACAAAGCTAGATTAGTTGCTAGAGGCTACACCCAGACTCATGGGATTGACTATCAGGAGACCCTTGCACCTGTGGCAAAACTAAACACAATAATGGTTCTCTTGTTTATTGCTGTGAATCTTGAATGGCCCTTGCACCAACTAGATTTGAAATATGCCTTCCTCAATCGAGACCTAAACGAGGAGGTCTACATGAAGCTGTCATCTAGGATTGAGTACCGAGGGGCTAAAACTAGGCTATGCAAATTGCGCAAAGCTCTCTATGGCTAAAACAGTCTGCTAGAGCTTGGTTTGGCAGATTTGCCAAAGTTATCAAAAGCTTTGGATTCAGACAATGTCAATCTAACCATACTATGTTCATAAAAGTGTCTCTTAAAGGGAAAAGGGCAATCCTTATTGTCTATGTGGATGATATAATCATCACTGGTGATGATCATACTGAAATAAAGATTCTGAAGGCATCCATAGTCAAGGAATTTGAAGTAAAAGACCTTGGACAAATTATGTACTTCCTTGATATGGAAGTGGCTAGGTCTATGGAGGGGATCTTCATCTCTGAGAGAAAATATATAATTGATCTCTTTAAAGAAACTGGGATGCTGGAGTGCAAACCAACCTCCTCTCCTATTGATCCTGGAGTATAACTGGAAAAGGAGAGAAAATTTGAGCATGTTGATGTAGGAAGGTACCAAAGACTGGTGGGAAAAACTGATTTACTTGGCTCACTCCAGACCTGATATCTGCTATGCAGTTAGTCTTGTGAGTCAATATATTCACAAGCCCTGCCGAGAACACCTAGATATTGTGCATAGAATGTTGAGGTACCTCAAAGAAACTGTTGGACAAGGTCTTCACTATTCAAGAAAAGTGAAGATAAAAAGATTCAAGTCTTCACTGTTGCAGATTGCGTTGGTTCTGTGGTTGATAAAAGATCTACAACTGGGTATTGTTCCTATTTCTAGGGCAATCTCACTACTTGGGGATGCAAAAAGCAACCAATGGTCTCAAGAAGCAGTGCAGAGCTCAGAGCCTTGACACTAGGCATATGGGAAGGTCTTTGGCTAAAGAAGATCATGCTTGATCGTAAGATCAAGAAGGAGCATCCTATTTAATTGCTTTGTGATAATGTGTCTGCCATTAACATGTCAGAGAATCCAGTTCACCATGACAAGTCAAAGCACATTGACATTGACAAACACTTCATCAAGGAAAAAGTTGAAGACAATGAAATCTCTATTGATTTCATCCCCTCTCAAGAGGAGGTGGCTGATATCTTCACCAAAAGGTCTGCTCTGCCTATGTTACCAAAATGAGAAGCAAGCTTGGGTGTTACTCCATCCACAACCAATCTCGAGGAGGGGTGTAAAAATATAGGCTATCTAGGGTTTATTCTCTCTCTATTTTAATGTTTAATCCCTAGTCTTTGTTGTCCTAATCTAAGTAGGGCCATATTCAGTGCTAAGTGTAATTTGCCATCTTTTGGGCAGATTACACTGTTCATAGCCGTTGGCAACAATGTTTATAGCCGTTGGTGGCTTTCCTTTTATAATGTAATGCATGACTTATCAACCCGATAAGGATTATCAATATAATTCACTCTTTTCTCCCTATGTATCAAGCAATGGGCACACACATGTAGTGAATTAAAGTGGATAAGATATTTACTAGAAGAAATTGGATTCCTTTTCTATTAACACACCCATTCCTCTTCATTGTGATAATCAAGCAACACTATACATTGCTTCAAAGCTAGTCTTCACGAGAGGACCAAGCACATTGAACTGGATTATCACTTCATTCGAGAGAAGATTGTGGCTAAGGAGATTTACACACCATCTGTTCAGTTCAGAGGAGCAACTTGCTATTAGTTTTCTGCTAATGATGCTTTATACAATTCTCTGAGTAACGAGAAGTAGATTTTCCTTGTCCTCCCTTAGGTTTCTGATGTGATATCTTTAACTAATGCTGCTTCTTACTTATCCTTGAATAACAAGTACTGTCTTTTTGTTGTTGTTGTTGTTGTTGTTGTTTCTACCTTATCTCTGTCCACCATACTATTCCTCTTTCCATCCAATGTTTGTTCCCATCTCTAGCATTTTATGACCATGCCATTTGCTTGCATCGAAGTATCCAAGTAGGATAAAAACAAGGGCCCCTTATTTTTTGGAATCAAACCAAATCTTATGCAAATTCTCTTAACTCTTCAGTTACAGTAAACCTTTGATCAGAGTTTCTCTATTGGTCCTGATTGAAATTTCCCTGTAGGCGTGCCTGTATAAGTCATCATGCAGACTCCAGTAAAGAACAAGATATATTAGCTCTGGGCTTGTTACGTTATGGGGGGGGGGGGGGGGGGGGGCGTAGGTGCGCTCGTGATTGAACAGCGAAACTGTGGAGGAGTCTTGCTCATTATCGACAAATCATCATTTTGTCATCGAGTAGATATTTAATTGGGTTTACTGCTGTCAGGGGGTGAAAAAAAGAGATTCAAATGGGAAAGTTTTGCCAGGCATATATCGGAAAGGAGCAAAATCAATTGCTTTGCTGATGCTGATGCTGAATGCGAATTTTCTTGTTGTTCATGCTTTTAGCCACCACTTACCTGCGTGGTCCGCTGCCACGCTCATAAGTAGTTTGGAGGTTGGAATATCATTTGGGCTAGAAAATATTCTGGTGTAGTGGAGATGTGGTACCTGCCTTTTAATTTGTCTGTTACCAATCAATGTCAGTTGTGAAGCTGCTGTTTTGTTTTCTTAGAGGTGTAATGGTATTCAGAAATATTTTCAGCTCTTAGTCACTTCTCGTGTCTTTAAGGCAAAGAATTAAAACCTAAACAGCAACATTGAATAGGTGGGATAATGAGAGTGTGAGAACACTCAATATTCCTCTTGACAAGGTTTTGCTCTCTGTAATTCTTATTGCTCTGGCAGTTTTGTATGTTCCCTGTTGTAGTACATTTGCCTACAAATTTCATTACATCCAAATGTTGAAATATATTGCAACAATGGCTGTCATTATCTACACATGGCTATCACTGAAGAGTAATTTTTAAAGTTTCTTAATGTAGATACTTTGAAGGACAATTGGCTTTAGTGAATGAAGTTGACGTTGAAGATGCTTCAGAAACTCCACAAGTTCGAGTCACAGAGGCTGCCGAGAAGGTCCACTTGCATCTCTCTGTTCCATTGGGTTGTGTGCGTACGTGTGGACGTACACACATATGTATATTTACATGCTCCATATGTCAGTTTGTTAAATAGCACCAATTTGTGTGCACACTTTTTATTAACTATGTGTTGGTGGGAGTGGAAGGTGTTGTGTCTTAACTTAAAGATTTAACTTTTCAGTGAGGGATGCTAGATAGATTAAGAGTTTTGACTATGTCCTTGAGTTTCTATTTCTCATAATTCTCATAGTGCTGGCCTTGCAGGTGTCTTTGCTAGAAGAAAATATTAAACCAAGAACAAACCTTCCACCTCTGTTGGTGCATCTCTCTGAGCGAAGGCCCGAGAAGCTACATTATATTGGCGTGTCTTTTGGGCTTACTTTGGATCTCTTTAGATTTTGGCGGAGACACAAATTTGCTCCATTCTATATTGGCCTTATTCCAGTTGAGTGCAGGTTTCTGTCCGTTTCGTTGGCAGATTTTATTTTTAGTGTGGCATTTTTAGGGTGTGTGTGTGTGTGTTACTTTTGTAGAAGATATCTGACTTTGAGTGAGTAATTTCTGAAATAGAGTAATGTTACTGGTGAGCACACATGCATGGTCTTGAAGACATTGAACAACGATGACATTGAAGCTAGTAGATCTGACGATTTGGGTTTTTTTCGTCCTTTCTATGAAGGTAAATATCGTAATCTTAGTTCAAGAAGTTTCTATTCAAATGTATTGAATTATAGTGTTATATAATTCTTTTTACTTATTCTTTTGTCCCAATTGTTATGAAGACTGCTAGTTGATAGCGGTTTTTTTTTCCTAGCTTTATTTAATTCTAGCCTTTGCACACTGTGTTATATATATGTGTAATCTCTCCTTTACCCAATAAGGTGAATGGATAAGAAATTCTTTATTCTAGCGCTTAATTCTTTTCTCCTATCTCTTTAATTTCTAATGGTATCAGAGCTTTAGTTCCACTAAATTCACATATCCTCTACTGAGTACTCTTCTGAAGTGATTTCAAAAGAAGAAACCTTTATGAGCTCTTCTTCTTCATGGAGCACTGAACCCTCATTTGTGCCTATCTTGACTCACAAACTCACTGTTGATAACTTTCTCCAGTGGTCCCGCTCTGTCAGATTGTATATTACTAGCAGAGGAAAAAGGGGTACCTGACTGGAGAAGTTAAAGTACCTAAGGCCGATGATGCATCCAACAAGAAATGAAGGGTAGAAAACAACCCAGTGATGTCCTGGCTACTGGGATCCATGACCTCAACAACTATTGAAATCTTCATACTCTATGATACCGTGGAAGAAATTTGGTCAGAATCAAAAGAGTTCTACTTAAAAATGGACAACACCTCAGAAATTTATGAGGTTGATGCCAAACGTCATGACCTTAAAGCAGGTGGTATGTGTGTAACTGATTAATACAATCTCTTGTCAAGGTCATGGCAATAACTTGATATTTTTAAGGGAATAACCTGGCATTCTTGAAAATGCTAGAATATAGCAAAATTTTGAAAGATCAAAAAAGGACCTTTCGATTCCTCATGGGCCAAATTCCCAGCCTTGATGCTGTTGACTAATACTTGGTATAAAACCTCTTTTATCAATTAAAACTGTTCTCTCTGAGATTAGACATGAAGAGAGTAGAAGGAAACTCACAATCCAACAACTCTACATCTCTTCATGAGAACAATGTGTAAACTTAGAAAGAATGAGGAAAGTATTCTTGTTATTTAGAATAGAAAGCTCATTACAAATTAGGGGCCATCTTACTTCTATTTATAGAAGAGATGCCCAACGGCTATAAAGTAAAAAGGTAAAAGCAGGAAACACTGTTCCAACGGTTAGTTGGACAAAGTTGTTTCTCCCGCTAAAAGACAAGGAAAAAACAGGATGATTAGCCACTAATTTATAAGATTATTAGGGCTAATTCACGGAAAAAAATACACCGAATGTTATCAAATTAAAGCTTAGTCTACCGATGACTTAGAGAGGAGTCCGCAGACTAGAACCCCGCCGAGGTACCCCCCGAGGTGACCCCGCCGAGCCGATGTACCCCGCCGAGGTGTTCTAACACTCCCCTCAAGCCGGTGAATGGATATCAATCATTCCCAAACTTGCTAAGGAGATAATCAAAGGATTTCTTAGGCGTACCCTTAGTAAGGACATCAAGCAACTTGATTTTGAGAGGTGATAAACTTGAGCTTGATAAGGCCACGGTCCAACTTTTCCTTGATAAAGTGTCCGTCAACCTCAACATGCTTTGTTCGTCATGTTGAACAGTGGTTGTGGGAAATGTCAATGGCCGATTGATTATCACAATGTAGAATCATAGGTGCCATTCTCTCGAATTCTTAGATCATCCGTAATGATTTTTAGCCATAGAAGTTCACAAACACCCATCGCCAAGGCTCTAAATTCGGCTTCAAGACTTGATCTCGACACAACCCCTTGTTTTTTACTCCTCCATACAACCGGATTTCCAAAAAGAAACACACAATGACCGAGGTAGATCTTTCGTCATCAATGCAACAAGATAGTCGAATCAAGTGTAGGCCTCAAAGCAGCCTTATGATCATCCTTTTTGAATAAGACCCCTTTTCCAGACAAACTTTTCGTGTAGTACACAATTCTTTCAAAGAAGATTTTGATGGCACCTCTTAGGTTTGTGCATATATCCGCTCACAATGTTCACAAGAAAGGCAATATCGGGTCTTGTGTGAGACAGATATATGAGTCTCGCCTACAAGTCTTTGATAGGCATTTTTGTCCACATCTTCATCTTCGAGGTGCTAGGTTGATCCCACGAGTGAACTCTATGGGAGTCTTCATAGGTTTGCACCCCATTTTGCCACAATCCTTCGAAGATCTATAATATACTTCGCCGAGAAATAAAGATTCCTTGCCGAGAGTACATAACCTCAATGCCAAGGAAGTACTTTAATTTTCCAAGTTCTTTGATGTCAAATTCATTGCTCGTAAATTGTTTTAGAGTAGAATTGCCTTCTATATCATCACCAAGTGATGATTATATCATCCACATACACCAAGAGGATGGACCTCTTGCCATGTAAATTGAATTTCATAAATAAGGTATGATCTCCTTGGCTTTGTTTATAGCCAATACTTATCATAGCTTTTGTGAACCTCCCAAACCAGCCCTGTGGACCGTTTAAGACCATATAGGGCTTTCTTTAATCTCGCATATTTTTCCTTTTTCCACTTGGAAACCAGGAGGTATATCCATAAAAATGGTTTCCTCAAGGTCCCCTTGTAGAAAGGCATTTTTTACATCATATTGATGTAATTTCCAGTCAAGGTTGGCAGCCAAGGATAGGAGTATTTTGACAGTGTTCATCTTTGCCACAGGGGCAAAGGTGTCAAAATAGTCAATTCCATGGGTTTGGGTATATCCCTTGGCAACTAACCTTGCCTTGTATCTTTCAATAAGTGCCATCGACTTGTACTTGATGGTAAAGACCCATCTACAACCAACAAGCTTTAGCCCCTTTAGAAGCTCGCAAGCTCCCATGTTTTATTTTTCTCAAGAGCATTCATTTCTTCCTTCATAGCCCGTACCCAATTTTCATCTCCTAAGGCATCCGAGAATCTTTTGGGCACGTAACTATTTAAGGTTCTTCATGAACCTTTTTGTTTGCTAGAAATCCTCGTCATAAGACAGAAATTCTTCATGGGTGTGGTGCAAGCCCTAGTAGATTTCCTCAAGGCAACGGGAAGATCATTAGTGGATGAAGCACTACCGTTTTCCCGTTCGATATAGGAAAAGTAGGATCATCTTCATCAAAGTTTTGAGGAATATCGTAGCATCATAAGTAGGTTCCTCATTTGTACATGGAACATCTTGTTCATTTATGTCAATAGTATTGTCCTTAATTGGAACCACATTTTGAACCCTCATCCAGCTTCTTCCCGGTATAGATTATGGGAGCCTTTTCTTTGCTCTTATTCATAAGAGGAGCATCGATTGTTGCTCGCAAGAGGAACATCAAGTTCATGTTCGAGATAGTACCTTCATGATTTGCATCATTACTAGACCCCGCCGAGGACCCCGCCGAGGACCCCGCCGATTCGAAAAATCGAATCAATATCAAGAAGAAACATTTCCCTTTCATAATCGGATTTAAAGTTCTCCCCCGAATTATAGCTTTCCCCGAGAAGTAGGATGCATTTCATAGAAGGTAACATCTTTGGATATAAAAATCCTCTTTGTGAGAGGATGGTAACATTTATAACCTTTCTCGTGTGTTGGAGTATCCAATGAACACACACTTAACGTATCCGGGATCAAGTTTTCCCCCGTTAGGTTGGTGTATGTGAACAAAAACCTCACATCCAAATACTTTAGGATGAACTCCCTCGCATTTAAGAAAATCTGGAAAGTGTTTAGTAAGAACATCAATAGGACTTCTTTTTCCAAGGACTTTTGTAGGCATCCTATTTATAAGATGAGCAAAGAAGAAGGATCGCCTCTCCCCAATAATGTTTAGGCACATTCATTTGGAAAAGAAGTGGCCCTAGCCGTATCCATAAGTGTGCCTATTCTTCCTTTCACCCACCCCATTTTGTTGGGGTGTGTACACACAAGAGGATTCATGTATGATCCCTTTTTCTTCCAAAAAGGACTTAGGAATTTGTTGAAATAATCCCTAGCATTGTCGTTCTTATCTTTTTGATTTTGACCTCAAACCGAGTCATAATCATATTGTAGAACACAGGGAAAATCCGTGCAAGATCGATTTTTGTTTCATAAGATACAACCAAGTTGTTCTAGTACAATGATCATCAATGAAGGTGACAAACCAACGAGCACCATTGATATGGGGTTGGTGCAGGGACCCCAAATATCACCGTGTATAAGATTAAAAGGATTAGCGTAAAGATTAGATGCAATAGGATAAGACACCCTTTTATGTTTAGCAAATTCACATTCATTACATTTGAAATCAACAGAGTTTAACCCTTTACATAAATTAGGAAACAAATGCATAAGAATCGAAAGGAGGGTGACCAAGTCTCCTATGATACAACATAATCTTATCATGACTAGTCTTAGACAAAAAAGAAGTATTCGACAACTAAGCTTGTCATTATCTTCACCTTCAAAACATGAGACCTTCTTTAGCCCTAGCAAGTCCAATCTTCCTCATGGTTTCTAGAACCCGTATCACACAAGTTAGTAGAGAAAAGAGCATAACATTTAGAGTCTCTAGTTAACTTTCTCGATAGATAGGAGACTAGCAAAGTGAGATTGGGAACATGCAAGACATCTTTTAAGGTTAGGTCATTGTTTATAGTAACATTTCCAATGCCCGCCACACTCATGAAGAACCATTAGCAATCGTAATGTTCCTTTTAGTAGTACAAGGCACATAGTATTTAAAAACGTGCAATATCGGAGTCATATGGTCGCAGAGCCCCGTAATCAACAACCCAATCCCCGGTAACATTCGATTTAAGAGATTCAAAGAAGCCATACCGAAAAAACCATTGAAGATGATGGATTTTCCAAGGTATCTAGAACTTCCTCAATTTCTCTATTTCGATTGACCAAGAGTAGGATTTCGATTCATGGGGTTTTGATCCATACCCCGTCCATTGCTTTCGACTTGCCGGAATTTGCAAAGTGTGAGCCGGGGGTTCTTTGTTTTTCCCGGTCTCCCATGCAATTTCCAATGTAATTCTTTGGTATGTCCGCTCTTTTTACAAAGTGAGAACAAAACAGATCGTCCCTATCAGTTTCATATTTTCCTTTTGAGAAGGAAATTTCTTTTCGGATATCCCTTTGACTCGTGGTCTTAGTGGTACCCCCGATTCCTCTCCGACTGCCTATTAAAGCAGAGAGCCATCAATGAGGAGTGTCAATCATGACACCCCTCCTACTTTCCTCTCGCTCTAACAATAGCAATTGTTTCATTCAAATTGTGGAGATCATCTTTTCCAAGAATTTGGACCCTCACAGTGGTCAAAGTCCCGGTTTAAACCAAGAAGAAAGGAAAAAATCCTATCTTTTTCCATCATCCTTCTCAAGGTAGCAAGCATCATCTTTATCTTTCATTTGAATGCACCGATAATGATCAAGTTCCCGCCACATACCTTGCGTAAGATTGGAATACTCGGTGATGGATTTGTTACCTTGCTTGGTGTTTTGAATCTTTGCTCTTATCTCATGATTTGAGCAAGATCATTCACCTCGGAGTAGGATCGCTTGGCCGTGTCCCGCATTTCTTTAGTCCGTTTCCGTAAACATGTAGGGGTCACCGATTTCGGAGTCATAGAATTCCGCAGCCATGACATCACCATTGAGTCCTTTTCATCCCGCCTATCAAATCCGGGATCATCCCTTGCCGGACTGGGCTCCCTAAAAGATGGCTCGCTTGCCTCTACCTTTCAGAAGGTTCGACAACCGTGACCATTTCGTATAATTTTTTCCATTCAAACTTGTAAGCAAGATGAATGTTTTGAAGCTCTCCGCAGTTTATAGGATTTTCGCAATAGATGAATCGTTGGTCGCACTAGTTGCGTGGAACCACCATTGATCGAAAGAAATTTGAATTATTAAAGAAGAAATTCCCGTAAAAAAATCTAAAGCTCCGATACCATGTAAACTTAGAAAGAATGAGGAAAGTATTCTTGTTATTTAGAATAGAAAGCTCATTACAAATTAGGGGCCATCTTACTTCTATTTATAGAAGAGATGCCCAACGGCTATAAAGTAAAAAGGTAAAAAGGTGAAACACCGTTCCAACGGTTAGTTGGACGTTGTTTCTCCCGCTAAAAGACAAGGAAAAACAGGATGATTAGCCACTAATTTATAAGATTATTAGGGCTAATTCACGGAAAAAAAATACACCGAATGTTATCAAATTAAAGCTTAGTCTACCGATGACTTAGAGAGGAGTCGTAGACTAGAACCCCGCCGAGGTACCTTCCCGAGGTGACCCCGCCGAGCCGATGTACCCCGCCGAGGTGTTCTAACACAATGCACTCTTTACAAAAAATCTTCCTCTAACTTATGAAAATAGAAAGCAGAAAAGGGATAGACCTTGGTGGGAAAATTGTAAGAAAACTGGCTGCACTAAGGAGATCTTCAGGAAACTCCATGGCAAGCCCCCAAACTGGAAATCATCAAGGCCAATTCATGTGAAAGAAAGCATGGGAAAACTTGCTATAGTTGAAGGTGAAAGTGTTGAACCTAATAATGGTAGCTTCATTAAAAATCATATTGAAGCCTTAAAAAGACTTCCATCATCTCTACACCTTCAACAAATCGATCGCCATGTAAACACGTATAATTCTTATGTATTGAATTATAGTGCAATATAATTTTTTTTACTTACTCTTTTGTCTTAATTAGGGCTACAAAGAATTCTGATTGATAGCCGTTCTTTTCCTACTGTTTTTCGATTCTAGCCATTGCACACTGTTTTGTATATATGTGTAATTCTCCTTTACCCAATAAGGTGAATGAGTAAGAAAATATTTATTCTAGGCTTTCTAGCTCTTAGTTCTTTTCTCCTGTCTCTTAAATTTCTACAGTTTTTGATACACATCCTGGATATTCTGAAATCCAATTTTTATACGCTTGTGACTCTTAGCTTACAGACGAAGATTCACTGAATTATTGGGTTACAGCTTCCATTCAATGGAATACAGACTCGCGATGAGGTATGATCTGTAATTTGAGTTTCTGTCCCACTCTGGATTTACTGGAGGGAAATGTTTATTCTATTTTTAATCTGCTTTTACCTTCACAGTATCCTAGATCCAAAAATTAATTTCACAGAGTCTGCCGAGACAAGTGATGAGATTTTGTCTCCACATGATTTGAATCTATTGGAAGCTTATACCAATAATCTTGCTGATTTTCCTACGGTAATATCTCAAATCAGTGATTCCTGTTTGTAGTATCCGTTGCTTCTTGTTAACATTTTACAAGATATGGTTTCAGACATATTTCAGGTTTTTTCGTTTGACCATGTGATCTTCTATTGTTTTTTGCTTTAGTTCCCCCTATATTCTTTCACTCTTCCTGCTCTGAAACAAATTCTTGAAACATTGCAAAATAACTAGAAATTCATGAATGCTTTCGGCATTATCTATTTGGGGTCCATGTTTCGGCACTTCATGAATACCGTCGCTTCATACTTGTAGCGTGCATGTCAACTGTGAATTGCATTACAGCGAAAGATACAATGAAATGACTGATGTGGAAAGGTGAGTCAAAATGCATCATAGTTGTTCTGAGATCCTTTCAAATTCGTTAAACTTTTTGAGGAAAGGTGAGTCAAAATGCATCAAATTTGCTCTTTCAAAGCATCCATTGTCATTGCACTTTCAACTGAATGTTTCATCCAGTTAAATCAAAGATAGGTCTAAAATTTTGTTCACTTGGGCTATTTTATTAATATTGTATAACAAAGGTATATAAACAAAGGAGAGCATAATTTACTTAAGAATATATATATATATATATATATATATATATATATATATATATATATATATATATATATATATATATATATATATATATATATATATATATATATATCAGTAGTTTCAAGTAAGGAATTTAACATCTTTGTGAAGAATTTGAACAAGTTATAAGCTTCTTCGGTATATATTTTCATTCCTGCAAACGAACTGAATGTGCTTTAATCTAAGGACAGTGCTGTTTGTGCCTGATATAATACAAGACGCAGAATGAGATTCTTTTTTATGGCCTTGGATGTCACTAAGCAGTTGCTGGGCTCTTTTTGTCTTTCCTTCTCCAAGAATACCGTAGAAGTGATATATGCTGCAAACTCAAATGTTCTTTTTCTCAATCCTTTGAACACAGATTCTATTTATTGTTCCAATACTCGCACGCCGATTTTTCACTGGGAAGCTTCCCATTTCCATATCAAGTGTTCAAGCTTCTGTTCTGCTTTGTATGGGATTGCAGAGAAAAGACATCTCTAAGATAGAGGTTTGGCTCTTCCATTTTTATTTGTTACTGATACACAGAATTTGCTCAATCAGCATCTGTAAAGCCTTCAACATCGAGAAGTTGTTTTACCCATGAATTTAATAGTTATGGTAACTTGTTACTTGTGTCCATTTTGAAACGAATGGAAACAATAACTAGCTGTATATTTTGAGAAGCAATACCGATACGCACAAACACTCTCTCTATAGGTGTCTCTGAAGACTGATATTTTGATATATAAAGTTTCGTGGAAACCTTAATCTCTGTTTTCACGCCCACTGTTTTGCAGCAAGAGATGAACTTAGAAAGGCAACAGATATTCTCTTTATTAATGAAGGTGATGAAGAAATTCTGCAAATATTTGTGTAGCGTTGCGACCAAGGGGATGGACTCAGCCATACCAAGACTTAAAGAAGTAAGCCCATTAATATCCTGTTGCTTCTTATGGTGTATGTACGTCCTCTGCTATCCGTCTGTCCTTAATTACCCCTTTCAAATTGAGTTGTTTCCTACACTCTTTTTGATTAAATTTTATATTGTTAGATGAATTGCACTTATTTTCTTTTTAAGATATAAATTTTTTTCTTTTGTGTATGTGAGTGCGCGTGTGTTTTACTGGGAAAGCATTCTTCTAATTCTAGTAATTCGTCTTATTGTTAATTCTTATCATGTTAGATTGTGATGGAACCGCACAGCATATCTTTGGATGAAGATCTTGAAGATGGAGCGAAGCAAATCATGGTATGTATTATTACTCAGGAAAGTATATCACATAGGGGATGATGCATTGTACCATATGCATGCCTTGGTTTCACTAGTATGTATGGTACAGTACATTGTACCCCCGGATGAGACAACGGCGTTCCTCTTTTTTCTTTTACACAAGGCACGTTTTCATTGATCTGGTGCACAAAGGACGGAGGAGTCTTTGTTATAGACATTACTCATGCCACTGTGCCAGTTGTTTATTTGTGATCTTGAAGCTAATTTTGCTGGTTTATTTAGGATGGGAAGAGTAATAAGACAGATGGGTTGTTGAACCCGGAGCTTCTGCAGCGGTATGCAATAGGGGACAAAGAAGCTGATTTCGAGAATGCGTTGCAAAATGGGAGTGGAAAAATACAGCCAGGTGGTCTCATTAGTGTGAAATCAAACAAAAATAAAGAAGGCGAAACGCAGCATGGTGGTAAGAAGCAAAAAAACAGTGGAAAGAAAAGAAGCAAGGATGAACACTCATCTAAATCAAACAAGAAAAGGAAGTCATAATTTATCATCTTTTTCTACTGCCCTAAGAATCAAACAACAATCATAATTGGGTTTGTCCACCGTAAAACCGACTCTTTTCCGGTAATTTATTTATTTTCTTAAATATATATATATATTTTTTTTGTTTGTTTGTAATTTTCTCCAATGTAATATTGGTGGTTACTTGTACTGCTTGGTTTTGAGGTCAGTTATGGATTTTACCAGGGTGATCACAGTTTTGATATGGCATACAAATAACCCAATACTGGCATGGTTTGTTTTTTTTTTTTTTTTTTTTTTTTTGTTTTTTTTTTTCCTGCGTTATCGTTCAATTTCGAGGGTTGGTATGGTAAATGATCATTATATTATGCCATTAATAGAGGGTTTCTTTTGACAATTGATTACACTTATCAACTAGACACTAATATGTTTTGATAAACAATCTTGTTTGAATATGATGGAAATGTATGAAAAATAAAAGAATAGAGTGTAACAAGAGAAAGGAAAGGAGAAATGATTTCGTTTCTTTGACGTCACAATGCATACTCAAAAGGAGCAGTGATTTTTGTAACCAATGCTAAAGTAATGGGTATGAAACCCGGTGATTTTTGTAAGTAATGGATCCTCTCAAGTAATGAATACCGATCGGTGATTATTGATTAACTTTTTCCAAAAGTACGTAATTTAGTTCATTATAGAAGTGATCTCTTGGGTTGGGTTCGCGTGGTGATGCCATATTTTGATTCTAAGAGTTGAGGCAATTTGAGTTATATGAGTTAAGGTTGTTGAGAGGATTGGTGTGTTGTCAGTAGATTTATGTGTAATTTATGGATAGTCGGGTTATATTCGTCTTTTAAATATATAGACGTAGATGTAGATATATCTCTTCCACATCTTTCAGTCACTTTTTAAAAAGAAAATTACTACCTTGTTCTCCCTCTATCACACTGGAATATTATTTTGTCTTAAGCATTTTGTGATTTATATGTTATTCAATACTTTATATGTGATTTATATATTTCTTCAATATTGTTGGTGTAAGTTCGATATTAATTGATGAACCGAAATGAGTGCGAGACAATTATGTAATCTTCTTGTTTGTCCCTAGCTAAGAGATTTGATGATACGCACCGAGATTATTGTTTTGGATGTGGTTGTATTTTGGAATTTACTTTGGCATCAGAAGGGGTTGGTTTATTATATATGCTTTGATAAATCATCCGTTGGGGTTTACTCACAATATAATAATTAAGTATTCAATGAATTAACATATGTTGTTCCTAAGAGGCTATGATTTAGAATAAAAATATTGTTCATGAAAACCGTAAAAACCAGAACCATAACCAAAACGGACCCTGAATAAATGGCCTTAACTTCAAGAACGTTCGATTTTCGATTACAAAATTGAAAAATCCGAATAAAATGGTTTGATTTTATAAATAGAGAAAACACACCGAACCGGACAATGTTTCACATGTCTTTTGTAAATTGTAGTATTTTGAAGGTCACGTAAGTTTTTATTTTATATTTCACCATTAGTTTACATATTATGTGTGAACTCCCCCTTTTATTTGTAGAGGTATTTAAGTGTTTTCAAAAGTACGTTTTCCTTTCCTTTTGTTTTAAGTTCTTTTAAGACTTTCTTTGACTCTAAGGGCAATTCCATCAGTTACTCTATCCCTAGAAATACTATTAAAAAATAGATATCCTTATTTTACAGCAACTAAATTCATAATACTCTACATCAGCATCCCTATCTCTATCTATACAACATTAAAATATTCATTTTTAACTATAAACAATTTTTTCAAAAGTAACTTTTCAACTAACTTTTAAATTCAAATTTTACTCCAACGGCTATATTTCAACGGCTATATTCGAACACACATTTTTCAAAACTTACTTTTAAAATTCAAATTTTATTCCAACGGCTATATTTGAACACACACATTTTTCAAAAACTTACTTTTTAAATTCAAATTTTACTTCAACGGCTATATTTCAACACACATTTATAAATAGAACTCAATTCCTCCTTACCTTTCATCCCATTTAATATGTTATGTTCATTTTTTGGAACTTTTATCAACACAATGAGTGATGACGATTTTTTGTGTGCAAGCGACGACTGTGATAGTTTTTTGGACGACTTTTTTGTATGGAAGCGACGAAGACGACGACGAAATGCTTCAAATTTTAGCTTTCAAACGTGAAAGGGATAAGATTGTGGCACAAGGTGAAAGCTCTAGAAGACAACGGTCATATATTGATCATGACATTTCACAAGGGCATGAACGTTTGTTCAAAGATTACTTTGCAACGCAACCTGTTTTTCCAGCTCACATGTTTCGTAGGAGATTTCGGATGAGTCGTGAGCTATTCCTGTGGATTCACAATGCAGTGGAAGCACATGAGCCATACTTTCAACAAAAAAGAAATGCTGCCGGAAAATTAGGTTAATTTGTCATCTCTTCAAAAAAAAACTGCAGCACTGCGAATGTTGGCATATGGGGTAACAACAGATTTCATGGATGAATATATACGAATTGGAGAAAGCACAGCCGTTAAAAGCATGAGGTACTTTGTTGAAACAATCATTGATGTATTTGGTCCTGAGTATCTACGCAAACCAAACTCAGAGGATATTTCAAAATTACTTCAAATCGGTGAAGCTCGTGGCTTTCCAGGAATGTTGGGTAGTATAGATTGTATGCGTTGGAAGTGGAAAAATCGTCCAACTGCTTGGAAAGGTATGTTCACTAGTCATTG
This sequence comes from Gentiana straminea, assembly GCA_036785695.1. Classification (NCBI taxonomy): domain Eukaryota; kingdom Viridiplantae; phylum Streptophyta; class Magnoliopsida; order Gentianales; family Gentianaceae; genus Gentiana; species Gentiana straminea. Next base: position 11,236,906 of record JAVUPR010000183.1, read on the forward strand.
TCATGAACCTACACTCATCTTAGAAGCCGTAGCATCTTATGATTTATGGATTTGGCATGCATTCTTTGGGTTACCGGGGTCACACAATGATATCAATGTGCTAGAACGGTCTCATGTATTTTCTGAAATAACTAGAGGTGAGGGTCCTCAAGTTAAGTACTCCATTAATTGTCACAACTACAATAAGGGGTATTATCTAGCTGATGGGATATATCCCCCATGGGCAAATTTTGTCAAATCAATTCCTTTACCAATGAACCGAAAGACTAGATATTTTACCGCGACTCAAGAATCTGCTAGAAAGGATGTTGAACGCGCATTCGGTGTGCTCCAGGCTCAATTCGCAATTGTTTGTGGTCCTGCACGATATTTTGACCACGCCACTCTCAATAACATCATGTTGGCATGTATTATAATGCACAATATGATTGTGGAGGATGAGAGAGAACTTCACCCACAACCCAATATCTCCGAATATGAACAAATTTCAGCAAGTCCTCCAGTTCCAATTGTATCACAAACTCGTATTCCGAATTTAGTTCTTTCATTCGAGGGTCGGTGAGATCGAGATAGAACCGTGCATAACCAATCGCAAGAAGATCTAGTCGAGCATCTATGGAATCTATATAGTCAAACGTAAAGTTTGATGGTTATGAATATCTTCCGATGTTTTAAAATTAAGTGTTTTGTATTAATAAATCAGTATGTCTTTATTTTTGAATTTGACTCAGCACTGAATATCTGTACTCAAATGTTGCCGCTAAGAGGTTTTAATGAGGCGTGATTAGGTGCTGAGATGTTAACTTTATAAAAACGGGTTGTTTCGTCTATTGTATTTTTTTTTTCCAGTTTCGTTAATAAAAAAATATGTTAAAAAAATAGTGTTATGTTGTTCTTCTTCAATGCAATTTTTTATTTGGATTGAATAAGTTAAATTAAAATGTCAAAGGGTGCAAGAAAGATTCATCCGATAAATGCATTTGCTCGATTGATTTAGCATAGAACAATCCAATAAAAAAATCCTAGCGACAAAATGATATTTTTCCAAGTAGTAGTCACATTACATAAAAGCAAAGTCACACAACACAAAAGCAAACACACTCCTTCATGTTTCAGTCAAAAAAGGCTAGATAAGTTAGATGAAAAGAAAGAAAAATACCACATAAACTACCGATTAAAGCCACGTCTAGATAAAATATCAGCCTGAACTCCTTTAAAATAATCTTGTTGATAGCCATTAGATCCATCATCATAATTGCAGTCTCTTCCTTTGTTCGATTAACATGCTCTTTATCTTGCTCTGCCTTTGCTCTTGCATGCTCTGCCTCTGCTCTTCTCTAATCAGCTTCAGCTCTTTTCATATCAATTTCAAGTTTACTTTTTTGCATCTCCATTTGTCTTTCAAAGTTACTCTTTTGCGTCTCAAAACGTTCCCCGGCGAACTGCATTTTGACATCATCATTCTTGTCCTTTCCTTCTGTCCATTTATTAATGGTGACGTCGAATTGGCTTGTGTCACCTACTTTACCTTTTTTCTTCTTTGGAGCTTCTCTCGGAACTCCTTTTGATTGCTTATTTCCCGGTGGTCTGACTAAGTTGGAAAAATCACCACTAGTGTTCTCCCTGTCATCTAGATTAATTGTGTCATGTGAAGATGTTTTTCTTTTTGATGATCCTTGACTCACATACTTCATCCACTTTACATGATGCTTCAATTTATCCCAGCAATGTTCGTATTTAAATGCACATTTTACCTGAGTTCGGTATAACGTTTTGGCCTTGTCAATCTGCAAGAAAAAAGATAAATATCAACATTGAAACATTTTTAAATCACCTACCGCAGATCTAAATGAATACAATGCAAATATATCAAGCAACAAGTCTAACAATATATGACATACATTAGCAACAAGTCTAACAATATAAGACATACTTTCCCGAACTGTACTCTTTCCAATATGCACCAATCTTACTCCAATACTGACATGCCCTTTGATCGGTGCCATGAATTGGATCTAGACTTGTGTTAAGCCAAGCAGAAACCAACAAGAGATCCTCATCTGCGGTGAAATTTTTCGACCTTCTTTTGTACCATTTGTAAGATGTAATATCGTCGGATGGATCAAGATCAACCCAATTGGCAAGCGGAATAGTATAGATCTAGATCTAGTCAACCAAGATACATAAAATAATAGATCTAAACCTACGAGGGGGTTTAGATTTCTTACCGGTTTATTGTGAATAAACACCAAGAACAATCTTCAATCCGAGCTATATGAGAGCCTAGTTGAGAAGCCAAAGTCTTCCAACGTGTGTCTCCAAGCACCACCAGGTGGATGGTGTTTCAAGCCGCCGGACCTCCTCGATATGCTACCTTAGAAAAACCCGAAGTTTTTCTAAAACTCAAACCCAAAGAAAATAGCCGAAAATTCCAAGCTATTTTCCATCCAATATTTCAAAAATAATTGTGTTAATAAGGCTTGGGAGAACTCTCTTTATATAGGAGAGTAATCCTTGTCCTCCAAGGATTTAATAATTAAGAGATAATTATTAGATTAATCCTTATTCCAAATAAAAGATAAATAAAACAATTATCCCAAACAAATTAGGATAAATAATATCATTATCTAATATTTCATGAATTATCATTTAACAAATAAAAGATAAATCACATGTTAAATAATTATCCAAGAAAACTAATTCCTTCATAATTACATAACACAAAATGTGCCACACCCTAATTAAATAAAGGTCCATGCGCATTTTTCCGACACATTGGGCCGAGTCCACGAAAAATTTCTTTTCCATGTATTTAATTATCTAGTCCAACTAAACAATTAATCCACATATCAATTAAATAGTGCAATCCAACTATTTAATTATAGTTGAGGTGAAACAACGAGAAATCGTATATGCTATATTAGGAGCCACGTCGGGGACCATGGACCCATATTCAGTAGCTACAATAAATTAAATAAAATTATTCGTCAGACCGAACAATAATATTCAATCTAATAATTCCGGGATTACACCACCATAAACCCGAAACTGAACTCTGCCGAATATAGATAACTTATACTCAACTATGACTTGATAAGCGTCCACTGATATAATCATTACATACGGATAAATCCTCCATAGACTGTTCGTTTCGATTCGGGATATTTCCGTAAACCCTTCTCGAAACATATTATCCTTATTTACCATTAACCCCTTAGTGAACAATTAGTTCATAATTAATATAATATGAACTGAGCTCATCGATCAGTTTCTAGGATTAACAAATAATGGAACTGTCTGTTTACTTCCCGAAGGAAGGAATGGATTCCATATATGTGATAGCACAGACTACTCACTCATCCTAGAATAGAGCCAACGAGAAGTGTTGGACCACAAACTACGAAGTGATCCTTACTAACACATCAAACTCTACCCTAGTCTAAGCAGTCGTCTGTGATCACCTCAGATTGAGATTAATCCATATATGATCATCTTGTGATTCTATAGGACTTCTCGATTACGGAATTATATCGAGAACTCAAATCAAATCGGTCCCCTATATGATTATCATCATATATAAATGCCCCACTAGGTACCCTATTACCGACAAGTCCGGACAAGATGTCACACCGTAAAGTGTTCGGGCGCATTATTAACATATTAATCATGAGACCCGTACTCGATTAATCAACGCTATGGACTAAGTTAATTTTAAGTACATCTCACTAACTCAATCCTCTTGTGTATAGCCATACACTGAGTTGTGTGATTACATAAACGAGGTACTTAAGGTTTTCAGTAGTGTCTTAATTATAAGCATACATGCATATAATAAGATGAATTATTAATTATGTCCTAAAACAATTATATAATTGTCTTTCGGGCACTACACCTAACAATCTCCCACTTGCACGAAAGGCAAGTGGATTAATTGTTTTAGAGCACACCCTCTATATCTACAACATTCTCCCACTTGCTCAAAACAAGTGAGACATATCCCCAAGATTCATACCCTCCAAGTGCATCTTAGTAACATCCTTCCAAGCACGACCGGAGTGTGCCGCCGTAGGGTAGGTCAGTGACCCGGCGCGTACTTAGAATCCGAATACCATGTGACTTGGTACCCCGATCGGTAGGTTGGCGGCTTGAGTCAATCTTTGGGATCAAAACGTCGCCTTTCCATCTAATCTGGCGGTACACTTTCAATATGCCTTTGAGTCAACACTGAGGACAAGATCGACTTCACGATCATCCTTAATCCGACCTAAATCCAGAATCAGTGTTATCACTTATATTTTTGAATATACTAGCATATTATTCCTCATTATCCCAAAGAGACTTGAGGATTCACTAAACATCGCATTTAGTATTCATTCGCAGGTTTAGACAGGCATTCCTGAGAGGTAGGGTAGACTACATCATTGACTGTGGCATACATGCAAGAATATTTTAACCAGGTGAATAGATGGGATTTCCAATGATCGATTCTCGAGAATTTGAGCGAATAAAATCCTTTAGAATGAATCCCGATGGCATGTCAGACTCTGACTACAGATAACACACCCATGTTGTTCCCAACTATTTCAGTGTTACCATTCACAAACACTAATCTACATACTACTTTACTAATATTGATGCCCAGTCTACGAAAGACTTATCAACATTCTGGTCAAGTCTACATATTAAAATATATGACTTTGAAATGACCTAGAGGTTTGCTTTAATCCCCAAAGGATATAAGCTGTGGCAGACATCCTACCAAAGGTTCTATCTGAATAAATCAAGATACCGTTAGTCTCGCAAAAAGGTCTTAGGGAATCACCCCTATTTTCTGCTTTGTAACGAATCCGTTATTTGTTCTCAGCTAAAACCCTTCTGTTCTGAATGAATTCAGATTCCGTTGTTCGGTAAGGAAGTCTCAGGGAATCACCCCTATTTCCCGCTTTCTGACGAAATCAAGCAAGACTGAGTGGTAAGAGAGATCACGGTCCGGTTAACTCTCTACCTTTTAGGGAATCACCCCTAAATTACTCAGCTTTGCGTTGAAAGTTAAACTTTCCTATTCATTCGACTTTTCTCCGTGTAGTTCCAATTACTCCCACTGGGCCTGAGATACTCAGGTGGTTCTACAAGAGTTTCAACAGAACTGGAGTATCAAACTACATTCACAGGGTTATGGCTTTTAAACCAACCTCTATGATCAGGATCCTACACAGCCCACAAAGGACCATAGGTCATCAATCTACTCTATAGACCGTAAGGTCCTGCAATGGGTAATGGACAAACCATACTCCCACTACGTTCGTGGTGGATCGATATACTGATCTAGTTTAGTAGTTTTTATTAGTGTTATCACCAACTGCCGGTGTTGGATGTGGACTGAACAAATCAGTTAGTAACATCTTGAGTACAAATACTTCAAGATCTAAGGTTGTTATTTATAGACTCTAACATACCGAGTTTGACAGTATAACCGTCATTCTCTGATTTTACGAGTTTTATAACCAAACTTTACTCAATGCATTAAGATATTTCACGACCTGAATGTGTATGCAAAATTGCCAGTCCTACCTTCAAGCACTAAGTGCTAAATGTCTATATTTGCGGAAGTGGGGTGAACCGAATTCACTCCGTATCCATAATGCGTAGGCATCTTTTAGGTAGACTTCTCGATTTTTCATTACAACCGTTATTTTGCAACCAATATCTTAAATGAGTTCAGCAGCGTATCGTAGCACATCAATAACTATATAAGGCAAATTTATGGTGTATCCCTTAGTGAAAACATTCCACTGGGAGGCAGGCCGAGCATCAGTCCCGAAGACTACGCAATAACCTATTTCTGAGTATGGAATACTCTATCTCTGGTGAAATCAGAGATTTCCTCCAAATATTTTGGATAAACTTACCGGAGTTTCGAGTAGTTATCAGACAATATGTCACTACTCAGAAGCTCCCACTAGCTTGTATCTTTCATATGACACCGAATGTTGATATGAACAGGCTATGTAACTTCTTTAAATCTATTACCCTTTCCCGATTGAAAGGAAACTTAGGCATTGTTCATTTGAGACAGTGTTCCTTTGACTGGGAGATAGGAATCACCCTAAGCTCCCACCAATTTATCAATTCCAAATACTGTCTAACTAGTAACTCTTTATTCTTGTTTTCCAATGGAAAAACTCTTGTGCAGTCCATTACACATTTCTAATGATTCAGAAAAACAACAAATCATAAGACTAAGGCTCCCACTAGTTTATCGGTTCCAAATACCGTCTAACTCGCAACGCCTTAGGTATGATTTTTTGATTTTTCAATTAGAAATTTGATGTGTAATTACACTTTTAAAATTCACTAAATGAATTTTATCTGATAGTCCTATGTCATCTTTTGTAAACTAAGTATGGTCGTCTCTCGTTCAACACGAGTGACACCCGTGAAATACCTATACTATGTCACTTAAGTTTTTAAGGGGCTTAAGAGAAGAAATCTTTTCTGAAAAATTAACTGCATTGTTTGATAATTTACAACGTACTTGTTACTTTCCACATTTTTAATGAAGTCCTATTGCTAACAGTTTAGTAGTCTAGAGATTAAAGTTGTAAATAAACATGACAGAAAGTTAAATTCAAAAATTTCACAACTAGATTTTTATTTTAGGAATTATAAACTATAAAAAGTTTATCCTACCATTCCAAGGATTTAACCTCGCATAGTACTGTCCGAGAGGTTCGATATCAGCACTATGACGGTTAAACTGAGACAATCTCTCTCAATGATTAAGCTTCGAGAATCGAACATCTCACAGGAATCAGACATCCCGGACCTTAATCATTGATTACCTTCCTTTTCTAGCCTAGATATTTTGAAAATATCCATAAAGAGTGTGACCTACTATATCAGATCTCAGAGTACGCCCCGAGTATGCCTACGAGGGTGAGTCGCTGACCCGGCGAGTACCCGATATCCTATCCTTTCGGAGACCAAGCCTTGAATTTTGATGGCGGTGAACACCATCCGAAGGGGCCGAAATCAAAGCGGCACAAGGTGTCACCATTCTCTCACGTGCTTGCATCTATAGTAGAGGCCGTGGGGTTGGCTGTCGCCTTCCCCGCTCCCACTCAATAATTTGAAAAAGTGGTGGGTTTACTAATTACGGTTGCGGCCTTGACAATAAGAAACAATAAATCAAAGTACTCCGAACAGGGTCGGTTATGTAGGCAAGCCTACGCCGTCTTATTCGTTGGAACATATGTGACAGTTCAGGTCAATCCGGCAAGAGAAGCCCCGTTTAGCCCGAAGGCTTATCGGCTATGCTAAGTCTTGTCAAACTACTGTAACGTACATCACACGTGGAGGGGAGTCGATTGAGCCGAAGCTCTGTTGAACTCGCCCAACCATGGTTAGACCATTTCCGAACCCATGTACTAAGATTTTCCAATTTCTAAATTATTGACAGGACCTTTTCTAACGCTATTATAATCCTTAACCGGCAGTGTACCGGGTCAAACTGTAGTGCTAGTATGGTGAGTCGAGTGTCGAATCCTCGGGAAAACGTGGTAATTCTTTTAAGTGTGGTTAAACACCAAAGAGTCGTTATTAACTCGATCTAAACCGCAATTTTATAACACATTACTACTATTCTACCGAACATAAAATAAATGCGTAATTTAAAAGTTATTCTAATATAATATATATAGATATATAAATATATATAAATGTACATAGATTGCAAAATATATATATAAATATAAATATATAGATACCAATATATTATTAGAGAACTAGCCAAAGTTTATATAATTGATTTATACGATCTTTCTCGTAAACGGAATGTGCTCGATCTATCCTTTATTATTAGGTCCAATTGAGTAAATGAAATGGTGCACTCCTGAGGTTAACAATTCCTCCTCACACGAGCGTATGAAATTGTCATATGTCATTGTCATCGTTCAATCTTCACAACCGCCCCATGCTAATCTCGGTTAGTCCGAACAGTACCGAGTACAAATCTACCCCGGATAAAAGAGGTTATTCCGTTTGTCGACGGCCGATGTTATTCAAAAGGCTCCGGTTGTCGGGCGGATCGATTTAACTTTCCGGTGTTAGTTTTAATTAAACTCGTTGATTTTAACATTATTATGATCTCGAGCACAATTTTAATAAGATTCATCTTTCCCAAGACAAATCGTCCCCGGGTAGGAAATAGGATTCCGTTGTCACGCTTTCGCACGGCCAATTTTACCCTCCGGTTTTTCTATCTTTTATCTCATATCCTAACTTCTCTGGTCAGTTCATCGTTAGGTTATATGGTGCGATTCATCTTGGTTAATTACATCAATCCGAATATTATCAATACATTACAGAATAGAAAAAGATTCAATTAACTCAATTTTAGTCAATTTTAATTAAACAACATTCCTTTATCGAAAAGATCGAAATAAAACGATTACATAACTTTGGCTAGTTATTAGATTTAGCCTAATAACATTATAAAAAGATAAAAACAAACATAACAAACATAAATACTTTAGAAATTTTACCCGATTACAACTCGTCGAATCGAGATCGTATTACAACGACTTCAGCAACATTGATCTTTCGATAATTTCTCGAGCATTACAACGATACTTATTACTACTTTATTTATGGCATAAGGCCTATATACATACTACTACTAATAAAGATAGGTTTTGAAGATATATTGGTACCCCTCTGCAGGCTATATGAACTGCTCTATTTATAAGCGAGAATTTCTCGTGGCCGGATCGATCCGGGGTGATGCCGGATCGATCCGGGAATAGAAAATATTATCCCCTAGATTATTCTCTCTGCAGGATCATATCTTGGTAATCATTATATTTCCTCGGTTCGATCCGAGGTTAATCCGGATTGATCCGGTTAGTTTATTTTCACATCTTGATCGAAACTTGATAAAATCATATCTTGAGCTCGGATCTCCAAATGACATGATTCAAGAAGCGTTGGAAAGCTCTTGAAAATATCTATAACTTTTATGAAGGACTCTTCTTCAGAAAATGCCTTTTTTGATGGGCCATTTGTTCGTCGAATATATATCTCGATAATAGTATCACGAACCGTTGATCCACTTGAACTTTAAATCTCATGGCACTTCCTTACTTCCTTCAAAAGACATGTTTTTACTTCAAAAAGTGTCGTCACTCGGGGTCTTGGTTTACCTAAAAGTCGCAATAAAATACCAAAAATACCCACGTAAATCGACACGACACTCCGGTTACTAAACCAAAGTACAAAATTTATAACTTTTTATTACTTTTACTAGATTTTTATAGTATTTAGATTTATTCACTATTATTAATATTTCATAAGATTATCTTTATAATTTCTTATATTTTATATAAAAAGAGTTGATAAAGTATATAAAACATCGTAATTTTTATCATATAAATGTTATACATCAACTACTCCCCACTTAGCTCTTTGATCGTCCTCGAGCAAAATAAGCGGTAATATATAAAAATTACAATAAAAATGATATACTTGGTAGATTAAATTTCAAGTTAGTAAAATATCATTTCAATATTATAAATATATTAATTATATCTTTCTTAGAAATTAACAAAATAAAAAGTGTATATAACTTAGATAAATTATTTATCAACTATTATTCAAATGAAATTTCGCATAATCTACTTAATAAATATAATTAAAATTCTAGAATTATTCTCCTATCTCAACTTATATGAAATATTTGGAATCAAGGACTAAGTCAAGTAGTTGACAAAATGACTTAATCGTTTTAGGCTCAGGGTATTGGTTAATCGAAAAGATAGAAAAGGACATCAAAAGAGAAAAATGCAAGTCGTACGTAGGGATGGCAATCTCGCCCAACCCGACCCTGCCCTACCCGTTACCCTACCCGTTCGGGTATGATTTTCAACTACCCATTCGGGTAATGGGTCGGGTATGGGTAAAATTTATATACCCGTTCGGGTATCGGGTCGGGTATCGGTATAGCATAAAACCCTACCCTACCCGTCCCCGACCCATTCCCCGACCCGTACCCTACCCTACCCGTTGCTTTTTCTTTGAGGTTAGTAGAAATTAGAAAAGAACTAAACCTAACGTTACTGTTAGTAGAAAAGAACTGATAAAAAAACTAAAAAACATTAATTCCTAATAGGACATTCATTTGCAAAATGTCTTACTTGTACTTAAAATCAAATTCATTTTGTACTTAAAAAAATTATTTATACATGTTCATGTACCCGTACCCTACCCGTTACCCGTTGGGGGTGGGTATGGGGGGATTTTATTTATACCCGTTCGGGTATGGGTCAGGTATGGGTAAAAAAATTTAGGAGTGGGTATGGGTCGGGTAGAGCTAAACCCGTCCCCTACCCGACCCATTGCCATCCCTAGTCGTACGTACTTACACCTTCATAATTTTGATCAAAAATATCTCGATTAATAACATTCTGATATTATTATTATTATTATTTTTTAAACAAACATAAGAACTAAAAGCGTGCGTGTGTGTAGAAAATCAAACTTACAAGCATTGCTTCATCAAGATTGATCGGAGTACTACTCTTTCGATCGAAAATTACAAGTCCGGTTTCCTTAAACTTGTAATCATTCTTGAGATCTTTTGATTCGACTTTTTCTTTTTCATTTTGTGCCTTCATTCCCAGCAATAGGACATTTCGAGATAATACCCTAGCTGGACTACTATCATCAGGCAATCGGGAGCTTTTAAACCTCATAGTGACATAGGACATTTCGAGATAACACCCTACTGCACTCAAATCATTGGTAGCTACAACCGATATGTTCTTTTTATTTTTTAGTTGTCGATCAAAGATAAGGAAGATACCTGGTATTTGATTAATTATGTGTAAATATAGTGCTTCGTTCTTAACATATCCAAACTCATTACCAAAATCGACTATCTTGCAAGCGTCATGAGGTAAGATCGAATATACCGATACTTATCTAATTTTTACAATCTCGATACACCATTCTTTTGTAACGATACTTAACTCTTGTGTCATCATCTCCTTTCATAAGTACGTACAAACTCGGGGGATTTTTAGGAAATGTAGACCAAAATAAGCTAAGGGTCGGTTATAATTAGTTTAATCAAAATGGCTATTTCGAGTGAGGTCTTGATCACTCTAATCAAGGCTGAGGTAGAGACAAAAATTAGAAATTTATTTAGGTAGGCTATTTGGCTATAGTTTATATTTTTGTGGTGCCAAAAATCTCATAATTCCTAATCCGATTCCATATTCATATTTCGTTTTGAAAAGAAAATTATTCTAACATTTTATTATAAATATAAGTATATCTACTAAATTTCATAAGAAAATTACTTGATAATATTTATGTATAGTTACATATACTTAAAATCTTATAAAAATCTAAAACCGACATATAATATAATTATAATATATCTAATTTACTTACTTAATCAAAATCTATTCTTACCAATTTATATTATTTTTATTCATATTAATTATATACTATCTACTTATTTTTATTCAAGAAAAATTAACTAAGTATTAAGCACTTAAGTATAAATTTATATGAGAAAATTTTAATTTTTTATTTACTAACTTACCTCTACTCCCCACTTACGAAATGTCATCGTCCCGATGTTCAGTGAGTAATAAAAAGTAGGTTCGAAAGAAAAACTTAAAATTTTATACAATTTTGATTATTATCATTTTTTCAACATATATTATTTTAATAAAAACAAACCACATATATATTAAACATTATGCAAACTATTACAACCTTAAAGAAAACTGATTAAATAAGAAATTAAACGACTAACTTTATTGACTTTAAACTTAACAAACTTCCAACTGACATCTTATCAACTGATTTTTACCAACTCAAACAACACATCAAACGTCGATGAACATCCGGGAGTATCTACCGGAAGTAATCCCAACCGAGAATCACGAGATGGAAAAATCTCGTCCGTACTAAACTCGGGCACTCGATTCGGATGAACACATAGTTGAGAGATAACCCGTGCAAACGGTAGTGGTCTTCCCCTATTACGCCTCTCTACTGCAAAATTAATTGCCGTTTTGAACATCGGAATAAATCAAATTGCGGCATGGGAGATAACCACACCGTCAGGCGTATGTGGTTCGTAACTATTAACCGAGGGGGAGGAGTGATTAGACATTTTGATCAGATAAAGACAATAAGCTTAAACAGATAGAAGGAGAAAAGAAATGAGCAACTTTTGAAGGCTGCTGCTCTTTCCTTTTATAGAAATGTCCCCATCATGCAAAAGTAAAAAAAATCTACATTTTTGGCGTTTTTATACTTCCCGGATCGATCCTGAAAAGGGCCGGATCGATCCGGCCTAGCAGCTAGAAATCTTGTCAGGTCGGTACACTCACGCCGGATCGATCCGGGGTTAGGTTGGATCGATCCGGGAACTCACTATTCACGGACAGAGTTGTTTTGGCTTGAAAAAATGCCCAGATTTTTTTCTAGTTTGATATGTTTTCTTCCTAACTTTGGTTTCCTTTTATTATGTTATCAAAATAAATTTTACTACACGGTGCGTGATACATAAAATCAAACGAAAGTAAAATAAAATTCTATGAAAATCAAAATAACCTAAAATCGTACGAAAATAGAATCGAAGTAACATAAAATCGTACGAAAAATAAATTGTTTTCAATGTCAATAATCATAAAATGGTTCAAATCAATCCTCCTCATCACTCATCCGGACCGACTCGAGCTTGGCATGGCTTGAGAACTGTCCGGATCATATGTCGAATCACGAAATGGTTCTTGAAAGTGTGTCGACATCCTAATCGAGCCATCTAATCCCATCGAGCTCATCCCTGTCGTGACATCGAAAAAGTGCTTACCCATCCCGTCGTGGTATGGCTAAATGATCCAAATCCTTCCCAATCAGATGTCGCAGCTGCCGTTGTACCTGTCGAAAAAGCCCCTATACCACTAGTTTGAAATCCAAAAGAATGTGGCATTTGTTGGAAGTTTGATCGAGGTGGCATCGGTGGAATGAAGTCGGGCAAGGTATATGGTGCGGATTGGCAATGCGGAATATCCATCTCGGCATAGGTAGGGTGTCTTTGCGGTAAATTCATCCGATATATACCTCGCATGCCCCGAAGTAAATCTTCGGACCACAACCTATTCCTTTCCGCAAAAACACCATATTGGCATTGGCACGATGAACATCATAGGCTAAGGATTGAAACATGTCATATGTGATGGTGTTTGGAAGTTGAGTTTGAGTTTGACTAGATGATGGAGGAACAAGTTGTGGATTGAGAAACATGTGGAATAGGCTGAGGTCGTTGGCGGTTAGGGTTCATAAAATCTATCCTTCCTGCCGGCCTAAGTGGTAAACTAGGACCTATAAGTGTTTCGTCAGCCATAATCAGATTATCATTTGGAAGCTCAGGAACACCTATCCGGCGACACACGGAAGAAATAAAACAAGGAAAAGGCATGTGACCGCCTGGTTTAGCGATTAAGACAAATTCCTTGGCCCTTCTATACATAACCCCGCCTACATCCACGGGTATATCATTGACCATAGCCCAAGCAATGCACGGATCCTCCTTACCAAAAGATGTCAAATGACGAGAAGGGTAAAGAGTCGAACCGATAAAACGTTTAATAGCTCTCATATCCCTTATACATTTTCCATAGGAAAACCTATTTTCATGCCATATAGGCTGTGGGATCTAACTCGTCTTTGTCTTTGTCGAGACTATATGGTCAAAGTCCGTGAGCTCATCTAAATTCCATACCGTATAATAATCCTCATTTTCTGGTATATCAGGGATACCATATATAGCATTGATAAACTGGGGATTAAACGGCACTGTTGATGAGAGATAAATTTATGATCATTATTACGACATTTTACCCCAATATTGATACCATTTTGAGCATTATTGTATCAAATCAAGTCAAAATTACTAAGTTTTATTCAAATGTATAAGTAGTAGTTATTATATAAATTATCGTATTTTTATAAGTTTTTATAAGTTTTGTACCGGTTTAGTAACCGGTGTGTCGTGTCGGATTTACGTTTGGTATTTTGGTGGTTCATTGCAGGATTATTCATTGACCAAGATTCCACGTAATGACATGTTTTGAGTCTAAAAGAGGTATTTTGAGGGATAGAAGAAGATGCCACAAGCTTACAAGTTCAAAACGGATCAAATTGTTCTACGTGCTTCTACCGTAACCAGTTCTCGATGGAAATTTGACCCAACTTAGAGGCGTTTTCTGGGGAAGAGTTCTTGATGAAAGTTGTAGATACTAAAATGATCTTTCCAACGCATTTTGAATCACGTCAATCGGAGGTCTACAACTCAAGTTATGATTTTTATACCGAACAGCTGGAACTTCGGGACGAACCGGGAGATTTTAGGGAGGTTCCTTGCATGTTCTTTGCATGTTACTTGCATGTGGCATGTAATGATTTCTTGTAACAAACTTCACATGCTACTACATGACTCACCACCTCCACATGATGGCAAATATTCTCCAAGATTATCCCACATGCTAAATGGAGATAATTCCTCCCCAAATACAACCTCCCTCACAACAAACTTCTCACCTCTCCCAAATAAACCTCCCCATATACACCCTTCTCCTATATAAACTCCTCCATCTCCATTGATCTTTCTTGCTCCATCTTGGCCACTCTTGGCCAAGATCTCTCTTCTCCACCTCCTCCCATTTCTTCCATTTCCCTCTTCTTCATCTCCGTTCTTCATCTCTTTTCTCGTTTTATTTTATTTTCGGGCCCGTATATACATATGTCTATGTATGTATATATGTTTTTATAAATAAAAGTAGTACCGTTGTAATGCTCGAGAGAATTACCGAGAAAGTTGTTATTGAAGAAGTTGTTATTTTCGAGAGAATACGGCTTTGATTTGCACTTAACGGGTAATTTTATCAAGTTATTACTTTTGTTGTTTATTTATATATATATTATATCTATCACTATGTTAAACTAAAAATATGTCTAGCCAAGATATGAATCGAATTAGTTAATCTTTTGGTAAAATGAATGATCGACTCGGTAATCATGATTAAAACTAATTATAATGAATCTTTTTCTATTTTGCAACGTAACGATAATATATTCGGAATGACGTAATCAATCATGATGAATACCACATATAACTGGCGATGAACCGACCGGAGAAGTCGGGATATGAGTAAAAATAGAAAAACCGGAGGGTAAAAATGGCCGTCCGATTAACGGAATCCTATTTCCTACCCGGGGCGATTTGTCCTGGAAAGATGAATCTTACCGAAATTTGTACTCGAGATCTTAATAATGTTAAAATCACAGTTTAATTGAAACTACACCGTTTGTGTTAAATCGATCCGGTTGACAACCGGAGCCTCTTGAATAACATCGGCCGTCCGACAAACGGAATAACCTCTTTTATCCGGGGTAGATTTGTACTCGGTACTGCATTCGACTAACTAAGATTAGCATGGGGCAGTTGTGGACCTTGGACTGATGACATTTGACATATGACAATTTCATACGCTCGTGTGAGGAGGAGTTGTCTAGCTTAGGAGTACACCGGTTCATATATAATTGACCTCCTTGCATCAAGGAAAAGATCTGTCTCATTCAATTCTACTAAAAAAGATATTGATTCAGTAAAGTATTCTTGGCTAGATCTAAAAATATATATTATTTATTTATTTACTTGTTTTACTAACAATCTAACTACTAGCATAATCTAACCCGATAAAATGGTAAAAACCGCGACTTAGATCGAGTTAATAATAGCTTCTTGGTGTTTAACCCCACTTAAAAGAATTACCATGTTTTCCCCGAGGAATACGACCTGACTCACCAGACTAGCACTACAATTTGACCCGGTACACTGCCGGTTAGGATCTGTATAGCCTAGGTAATGTTCGTCAGCTTTCTGGCGCCGTTTCCAAGGTTAGGTTTAGGTCTGTCAACTGTCCTGGTTCTTAGGCTGACAGAAGTTAACTCACCATTCTCTGTTTCATTATGAGTTGCTTCCAGAGAATAAAATTCAACTACTAAGGTTGTGTTAACTTCACCTGCCCTTAAACTGGCTAACTCCAACCACTGTCGCCTTTCGAAAATCTCTTTCACCTCCCTTCCCAAATCCTTAAAATCTAAACCCCTCTCTATTGCAACTAAACACTGTCCAAATTTATTCTTTAAGGCTTTTCTAGCTGCTGCAGACGCGGTTCTTTCAAAACTAACAGCCAATTCTTCTTCTGTTAAAGGCCTAGTCTCTATGACCGGGATTTGGGTAGGGATATGCGGCTTACGTTTTTTACTGGCTTTGGATGATTCGGCCATTCTACGATAGTGACATAATAACAAAACAACACAAAACAACAAAAAAAAAACAACACAAAACACACAAATGAGTAATAAAATAGTTGAAATTAAAAAAATTGCATAAAAAAACGAAATTAACAAAATAAATGACTACAATGTTACCTTATAGTGCTTAAAAAGTTGAAAAGTTGGCCGGAAACGATGAATATCTCCGGAGTGAAAGTCGAAGCTTTTCTTTGAAAATTACTTCAATAAAATTGAAAATTTGAAGAGAAGAGAGGAAAATGAGAAGAGTGTAAGGATTGGGGTAGTTTTAATAGTAATTTTATGTGATGATTTGAAGAAAAAATTTCGAATGGGGGAGAGGGGAGGGGCGGCTGTTTGAAAGAAATGAAAGAAGAAGAAGAAGAAGAAGAGAACCCGTTCCCTTTTTTTAGGTTTTTTAGTTTCCGGATCGATCCGGGGTTATGTCGGATCGATCCGACAAATTTATTTATTTTTTTTTAATTTTTTATTTTTAAACTCTTTAAAACTTAATAAATTTTTTATAAAACCTTAATAATACTTCTGCTAATTTTTAAATAAAACCTTTTACAAAAATTTTATAAAACTTTTAAGGGTCCTAATTCCATTATTTCTAAATCTTCCAGGGTTCTGACATAACGTTCTATCAACCTAACCTTAAGAAATGAGGCGTTCGAATTTTCTCTTTGCTCCATCGGGATTTTCGGATAACCACCTAATCGTTCCCTTCTTAACAACATTCAAACACTCATCCTGAGATTTGGTTGTGTTTTCTCCGCATTTCCCATCATGCTCACTTTTTCCACAGATTCTGCATCTTCTTAAAAACTTTGCCCTTCTCTTTATCGAACTTCTCGATTTTCCATTACATATTTCTTTCAGTTTGATCTATCTCAACAATTGCTTGTTTTTCTCAAAAACTA
Organism: Gentiana straminea; assembly: GCA_036785695.1. Taxonomy (NCBI): domain Eukaryota; kingdom Viridiplantae; phylum Streptophyta; class Magnoliopsida; order Gentianales; family Gentianaceae; genus Gentiana; species Gentiana straminea. Next base: position 11,254,203 of record JAVUPR010000183.1, read on the forward strand.
AAGCTTCTATTTTAAACGCGACATCTTTATCAAGGCCTAACTTCAAAAGTAAAATAAAAACTCCTATTCTATCTAAAAAAGACATCCAGTTCTTTTACGTCTATCCGGTAAAAGACGAGACTAGTTTAAACATATAAAACACAGAAAAGTAGAGTAAAGATGGATAGCACCTGGTATTTGGCTGTTTTAAGTTTCTCTGCTTTTTACTTTGTCGGAGGATCAGTTAGTAGCATTACTTCTCCCTTCAGTGTGATTCTTTCTCCTTCCACAAATAACTTTACTCGTGGCCATTGGCTATAAAAGTTGTATTTCCATCGTTAGTTCAACGACTCCAGATTTGTAAACCTTCGTTACTTTAAATGGACCGTCCATCTTGACTTAAGCTTACCCGGAAACAACTTTAAACGTGAATTGTACAAGAGCACTCAATCACCTACATGGAACTCACGACTATAGATTCTCTTATCGTGAAAAGATTTCGTGCGTTCCTTGTAGATTCGAGCATTTTCATAAGAATCGAGACGAAATTCTTCTAGTTCTGTTAACTGAAGCAATCTATGATCACCGACAGCCTTAGGATCGAAATTCAGAAATCTAATAGCCCAGAAGGCTCGGTGTTCTAACTCAACTGGGAGATGACAAGATTTACCAAAGACTAGCTTATAGGGAGAACAACCAATTGGCGTTTTAAAAGCTGTTCTATATGCCCATAATGCATCATCTAATTTGACTGCCCAGTTTTTACGATTTGAATCAACTGTTTTCTCCACGATTCTTTTGATTTCTCTATTAGACACCTCTACCTGACCACTGGTTTGCGGATGATAGGGTGTTCCTAACTTATGTGTTACACCATATTTTTCAACTATCTTAGTAAATGGTCTATTACAAAAGTGTGACCCTCTATCACTAATGATAGCCCTCGGAATGCCATATCTGGTAAATATATTCTTTTTAAGGAATCGTATGACAACTTTGGTATCATTAGTGGGAAGAGCTTCAGCTTCTACCCATTTTGAAACATAATCTACCATTACAAGAATAAATCTTTTTCCAAAAGATATAGGGAAAGGTCCCATGAAATCTATACCCCAAACATCAAATAACTCACATTCTAAAATAGGTTGCATAGGCATTTCATGTTTTTTAGATACATTTCCCCATTTTTGACAAGATTCACAAGATTTAACATACTTGTAAGCATATCTATATAGTGTAGGCCAATAAAAACCACATTGTAAAACTTTAAAAGCAGTTTTCCAACCTCCATGATGACCTCCTGCCTCACGATCATGACAAAATGATAAAACACTTAAAATTTCATTATCAGGCACACATTTTCTGATTATCCTATCCGAACATTTACGGAAAAGGTCTGGTTCCTCCCAGTAATAAAATTTTAAGTCGTAAAAGAACTTCTTTTTCTGCTGCCAAGTCTAATGAGACGGAATATAATCACGGGTTAAGTAATTAATGATATCTCCAAACCAAGGTGACGTTTCCTTAGAAGGAATTCTATTTTTTAATAACTGCATGGTTGAAGGAGTATCTATTCTAAATAGTTGTTCATCAGGAAATGAATCTTTAATTTCATTCCCAATTTCTTCACCATTTTCCATTCTACTTAGATGATCTGCTACTACATTCTCACTTCCTTTTTTATCTTTAATTTCAATATCAAATTCTTGAAGTAAGAGAATCCATCTAAGAAGACGTGGTTTAGCATCTTTCTTACTCAGTAAATACTTCAAGAAATTTGAATGGTCCGTATAAATTATTACCTTAGAACCAACAATATATGATCAAAACTTATCTAAGGCAAAAATTACAACCAATAGTTCTTTTTCTCGTGGTTGCGTAATTAAGTTGAGCCGCGTTCAATGTGTGAGATGCATAGTAGATAGCTTTGAGAATTTTGTTATACCTTTGACCTAAAACAGCTCCTACTGCCTAAATCACTTGCATCACACATAATCTCAAACGGCAAACTCCAATCCGGTGCTACTAGCACCGGTGCGTAGTCAACCTCGCTTTTAGGGTCCGAAAGGCTTCCATACATTTACTTGTCAAAGTTAAAAGGTACTTCCTTTTCAAGTAAATGACTTAGAGGCTTTGCTATTTTTGAAAAATCGCAATGAATCTTCTATAAAATCCCGCATGTCCGAGAAATCCTCTTAGGGTTCTTAAATTAAGCGGTGGAGGTAACTTTTCAATTACCTCGACTTTAGCTTTATCAACTTCAATACCTTCTTCGAGATTCTATGTCCTAAAACAATTCCTTCGATACCATTAAGTGACATTTTTCCCGTTTAGTACTAGATTGGTATCTTCACGGCGTTGTAACACTCGTTCTAAGTGTAACAAACAAATATCAAATGAATCTCCGTAAACACTAAAGTCATCCATAAAAATTTCTAAAAATTTCTCAACCATATCAAGCAAATATAGCCATCATACACCTTTGAAAAGTAGCTGGTGCATTACATAAACCAAACGACATTCTTTTATAAGCAAAAGTTCCATAAGGACAAGTGAAAGTAGTTTTTTCTCTATCTCCTGCTGCAATGAAAATCTGTAAATATCCTGAATAACCATCTAAGAAACAGTAGTACTTATGTCCACTTAAACGTTCCAACATCTGAATTATGAATGGAAGTGGATGATGATCTTTCTTAGTATGATCATTTAGTTTTCTAAAATCAATGCACATTCGATAACCTGTAATCTCTCTTGTCGGAATCCATTCATTCCTTTCATTCTCTTTCACTGTGAAACCTCCTTTCTTTGGTACCACTTGAGTTGGACTTACCCATTCACTATCTGATATGGGAAAAATTATCCCCATTTTCAATAGCTTAATGACCTCTTTCTTAACAATTAACCGCAAATTTGGGTTGAGGCGGCGTTGCGGTTGAATACAAGGTTTAGCATCTTCCTTCGAATTATCTTATGAACGCAAATCTCGTGGCTAATACCTCGAATATCGGCAACCGTCCATCCAAAAGCTTTCTTATGCTTTTTCAACATTCTAAGTAATTGATCTTCCCGTTGCTCGTTAAAGATGACGAAATAATAATTGGTAATAGATTATTAGTTTCAAGAAAAGCATACTTCGATTAAAAGGTAACGGTTTCAATTCCGCATTCTTAGGTGGATCTTCCCGGTGATGGTTTAAGAACCGGTCCTTCTAGTTCTAATTCCAAATACTTATGCCATGATGGTTTAAAAGTAAAACTTCCTTTATCTAGAGAAAGGATTATCTTTTTCATTTCGGTGTCTTTCTCATCTTCCTTATAGATAGATAGAGTTAAACATTCTTCTAATCTGTCTTCAAAAGTCGGTGACCGATTATCATAGACGTAATGAATATCTTCTATAAAAGAACATGATTCTCGTGATCCGTATGGATGGTTCATAGCTTTGACAATATTGAAAGTAACTTCATCTTCATTGACTCTCGAATTAACTCTCCTTTCGGACATCTATTAAAGTTCTTCCCGTAGCTAGAAATGGTCGACCTAAGATAAGTGGTGCTGAATATCCTTCTTCCATTTCCATAACTACAAAGTCCACTGGAAAATAGAACTTGTCTACTTTAACCAATACGTCTTCAATAATTCCTTTAGGGTATTTAATCGATCCATCTGCCATCTGCAGAGTCATTTCGCTTTAGCAAGATTTCATATGCCTAGCTTTCTATAATCCTCATAAGACATGAGATTTATACTAGCTCCGAGATCACATAAGACCTTTTTAAACGTAAATCCTCCAATTTCACACGGAATGGTAAAACTTCCGGGATCTTTCGTTTAGGTGGTAACTTACGCCGCAAAAGCTCCGAACATTCTTCATTTAGGCATATATTCTCATATTCCTCTAATTTTTTCTTGTTTGACGAATATCTTTCGAAACTTTGCATAAGCAGGCATACTAATTAGAGCTTCGATAACGGGGATATTAACATGAATATGACGAAAAGTATCAAGGAAACGAGCATACTTCTTATCAGTTTTAATCTTTTTAATTTGATCTTTAGGTGGGTAAGGTAAAGATTCTAAATCTATCACCTTTGATCCCAAAGTCATTTTCTCTTTTCCTTTCTCCTTAAACTTTTGAGTATTACTTGATCGCCAAGTATCATAATCTTGAGTTTTTTCTTTTAAAACATTCCCTGAATCCATCTCTACTTCAGATTCCTTCAGTTCTTCTTGTTTTTCATCTTCTATTCTAACATGTTCCTTGAATAAATTCCTTAAATCTTTGTCCATGGGATCTTTCAAAATCCTAGGGATTTTTACCCATTTCTCACCTTCATTCTCAGGTTCCAAACTTCTATTCCTTTTCAAGAAATTCTCTATAATTTTTTCTTCTTCATCAGTGAATTCAAGTTCATCTTTAGTTTCATCATTTTTTCCATCTAAATCATTTTCTACTTCATTATTTCCAACGTTTTTTACTCCATTACTACCACAGAGTTTTCTACTTCTCGTAACTACAACATTTACCTCTCTTGGGTTTCTTTCAAGTATTACTTGGTAATCCTCCGGAGGTCTACCGTTATTACGATCACCTTCCCCGCTCAAATGATCTTCCATATTTCTTAATGAGGCTTCTATCGTTCTCATTCGGTATCATGTCCACTCATAGATGTTTTTATTGTACTCATATCTTTAGTAAGTGATCGTACCAATAGAAGTCATCATTGTTTCCATATTCTTAGCTTGAGTAGATACTACACCCATCATATTTTCCATTAGTTTTTCCCATTTTTCAACTCCTTCGCAGTTGAGTTGAACTTTGAGTTACTTGGTATACTTTGAGTGGTATGCCGAGGATAGGATCTAGGTAATGATTGTAAATTCTGATTAGATGTGTTTTCTTGATAAACTTGATTATTATTCATATTCCTATAAGGAACTGGATATGGCGGTTGTCCTTGCTTACTAGGGTTTTCAGACCATCGAAAAGTAGGGTAATCTCTTCGAATAGCATTAAACGAGTTTGAGTATGCATTGTTCAAATTCCTATCTTTCGTCGAAGAAAACTCACCTCCTCTCTTGAATATCCCGTTGGTTCTTCGATCCCTATTGACATATTATCCCGATTTGAGTATTCGGTTGGTGTACTATTTTTCGAACTTTGGTTTTTGTTAGATTGTAGGCCATCAAATTTCCAACTCAAATTTTCTAAATGTGCTAGAACTTCCGTATTAGATGTACATTCTCCCGCAAAAGCTACTTTTCTCGGTGCTAGAACCGGTTTCCCACATTCTCGTTATTTTTGGAAATCTTTTCTATAGCATCGTAAACTATTTGAGCTTCACTCATCATTAAAGAACCACCACATGCATGATCTACATTCGCACGTGAATCTTTTCTTAATTTATGACGAAAAGCTGAATTTGCATATCTAAGGAATAACCATGATCGGGACAGCTCTTAAGAATTTTTTAAATCTTTCCTGTGCATTCCCAAGCGTTTCTTCGGATCCTTGTCTAAAGTTAGCAACCTCGACTTTTAATTCCAAATTTCGTCCGGGAGTGAAATATTGTTTCGTAAATTCGGTTTGAATATCCTCCCAACTTGTAAGTGAATGATGTGGAAGAGACATAAACCAATCTCGGGCTCGTCCTTTTAAAGAAAAAGGAAACATAGTCATCCTCGTTAATTCCTTATGAGCACCTTGACTTTTGGTCGTATTGCATAATTCTTCAAAAGATAGAGATGATGATGTGGATCTTCATCATCCTCTCCTAGGAATTGGGCTCTTGCGTCAATTAAACCAAAAAGATGAGATTTAATTTCGAAATTGTTTGCTCCTTCATTAGGTAAAAGTATGGGATTATTAGTCTGGTTCCTTCTTATGGTTTGATCACAGATAGGTCTCGGGTTTGGTGGGTTATTACGATTATTCTGGTTCCGATTCTGATTATTTCTATTATTATTATTTTGATTATTATTAGGGTTAACAGGGTTTTGTCCATGCCCTAGAGCATGTTCTAGTCCTTGTTCCGGTGTTTCATCACTGATTTCGGCCATTCTCGTATTTCTGTTTGAAGATGATTCTTGGTCAGGATTTCCCTGACTAGTATGACCACGTCTACTCTCTACTCTTAACTCGCCTTTTGTAAGTGTTTATGTCAAAGCTTATAAGGAGTGAGTGGGGCCTTACCACTTCTGGTCATCAACTAACGAAAATAGAAAATACTCGACTTTTGGTAAAAAGAAAATTGGTAACTAAAAGAAAGTAGATACCAACAAAAATTGAAATAGACCGAGATAAGAAAAAGTGTTGACTTATTCTCGAGAATTTTAAGCTAATACAAGTAGTAACCATAGACACAAAGAAAGAAATTAGCGACGTCGATCCCCGGCAACGGCGCCGGAAAAGCCGACGGGACCTTTTCTAACGCTATTATAATCCTTAACCGGCAAGTGTACCGGGTCAAACTCGTAGTGCTAGTATGGTAAGTCGAGTGTCGAATCCTCGGGAAAACATGGTAATTCTTTTAAGTGTGGTTAAACACCAAAGAGTCGTTATTAACTCGATCTAAACCGCAATTTTATAACACGATTACTACTATTCTACCGAACATAAAATAAATGCGTAATTTAAAAGTTATTCTAATATAATATATATAGATATATAAATATATATAAATGTACATAGATTGCAAAATATATATATAAATATAAATATATAGATACCAATATATTGTTAGAGAACTAGCCAAAGTTTATATAATTGATTTATACAATCTTTCTCGGTAAACGGAATGTGCTCGATCTTTCCTTTATTATTAGGTCCAATTGAGTAAATGAAATGGTGCACTCGAGGTTAACAATTCCTCCTCACACGAGCGTATGAAATTGTCATATGTCATTGTCATCGTTCAATCTTCACAACCGCCCCATGCTAATCTCGTTAGTCCGAAGTACCGAGTACAAATCTACCCCGGATAAAAGAGGTTATTCCGTTTGTCGACGGCCGATGTTATTCAAAAGGCTCCGGTTGTCGGGCGGATCGATTTAACTTTCCGGTGTTAGTTTTAATTAAACTCGTTGATTTTAACATTATTATGATCTCGAGCACAATTTTAATAAGATTCATCTTTCCCAAGACAATCCGTCCCCGGGTAGAAATAGGATTCCGTTGTCACGCTTTCGCACGGCCAATTTTACCCTCCGGTTTTTCTATCTTTTATCTCATATCCTAACTTCTCCGGTCGGTTCATCGTTAGGTTATATGGTGCGATTCATCTTGGTTAATTACGTCAATCCGAATATTATCAATACGTTACGAATAGAAAAAGATTCAATTAACTCAATTTTAGTCAATTTTAATTAGACAACATTCCTTTATCGAAAATATCGAAATAAAACGATTACATAACTTTGGCTAGTTATTAGATTTAGCCTAATAACATTATAAAAAGATAAAAACAAACATAACAAACATAAATACTTTAGAAATTTTACCCGATTACAACTGCTGAATCAGAGATCGTATTACAACGACTTCAGCAACATTGATCTTGTGATAATTTCTCGAGCATTACAACGATACTTATTACTACTTTATTTATGGCATAAGGCCTATATACATACTACTACTAATTAAGAGAGGTTTTGAAGATATATTGGTACCCCTCTCGTAGCCGTATGAACCGCTCTATTTATAAGCGAGAATTTCTCGTGGCCGGATCGATCGGGGTGATGCCGGATCGATCCGGGAATAGAAAATATTATCCCCTAGATTATTCTCTCAGGATCATATCTTGGTAATCATTATGTTTCCTCGGTTCGATCCGAGGTTGATCCGGTTAGTTTATTTTCACATCTTGATCTGAAACTTGATAAAATCATATCTTGAGCTCTGGATCTCCAAATGACATGATTCAAGAAGCGTTGGAAAGCTCTTGAAAAGATCTATAACTTTTATGAAGGACTCTTCTTCAGAAAATACCTTTTTTGATGGTCCATTTGTTCGTCGAATATATATCTCGATAATAGTATCACGAACCGTTGATCCACTTGAACTTTAAATCTCATGGCACTTCCTTACTTCCTTCAAAAGACATGTTTTTACTTCAAAAAGTGTCGTCACTCGGGGTCTTGGTTTACCTAAAAGTCTGCAATAAAATACCAAAAATACCCACGTAAATCCGATACGACACTCCGGTTACTAAACCAAGACAAAATTTATAACTTTTTATTACTTTTACTAGATTTTTATAGTATTTAGATTTATTCACTATTATTAATATTTCATAAGATTATCTTTATAATTTCTTATATTTTATATAAAAAGAGTTGATAAAGTATATAAAACATCGTAATTTTTATCATATAAATGTTATACATCAATTATCAACCAATGCGTAATCTCGTTTCTGTTTAGGGTAGGTTCACCGAAAACTCAACGATTTATCTAAGTGGGATTCACCGAGAATCCATCACTAAAATCGTAACGATTGACAAAACCCGGTTCCTCGGTTTTAATAATTAGTTACTTAATTTTAATTAACTACCACATATTAATTAAAACAAGTATGTTAACTAATTAATCGAGTTATACACGCCTAATTTAATTCGAAATTAAATATCTACGTGTATGCATTGGAGTGGAATCATGAAGATGCATGTCATGGCAATTTCCGGTTATATCATACAATTTTCGATCATACACGAAAAAATAACGGAAAAATAAACACCGAGATGGATCGTTGGTACCCCCGACTAACCTATTTTCTAAGGAAAAGTAAAACTTATACTATGTCTTCGAGTCTTGATCTTCGAATCTCGAACTCGAACCGCGGATCACGAACCACGAACACACGAGAGAGAGAGCTTTTTAATTAAATAAAACCAATTTATTATAATTAAATAAAACCTTTTAATAATTTTTTTTGTTTTGTTATGCGGCTGTTTATATAACATAATTCCAGAAATCTATATCTATATATATTTGAAAGGGTATTTAACCAGATTACCCATAATTTTAACCCGTATCCGGATGTGGCATGTTTTTTAGACCCGTTTCTTAAAAAAAAAAAAAAAAACCACAGAAAATAATATACAGCTAGCTAACCGATATGGATACAATATCTTGACTAAATTAAATAAATCCCTTGGAATTGAAAATCTCAACAAATTTTATCTTTCTGTTCAAAAGAAAAAAAAATACCTTACCGTTTTAGCTTTTGTTTATTTATTTAATATTTTTGTATCTAATATTTTTTAAATGAGAAAAACAGCTTTTTTAACTTTCCCATGAATCCCATCCTCCTTCCGTTTCCTAAAATCCCTTACCAAAGTTGAAATCCCAACAACTTCCCCAATCCTCTACCCAAACCTCTGATTTTTTTACAGAAACCTAAATATCAGAATTGGGTAAGATTTGATTTCCAAAACTTGATATAATCGATTATCAATGGTCAACATTAATCATTTTTTTTTGTTCTTTAATACCTTTGTAACTTTGCTAATTCGCTCAGTTTTTTTTTTAAAATTGTTTTTCTTACAGGGCATCTGGAATTCTTTGGGTTAATTGGATGTTTGTAAGTAGATGCTCTTGGAATTTCTGTCGTTCACTTTCATAAATTTACATGGAATCTAAATCCCTTGGAATTTGGTGTTTATTTCAGGTATGTATATACGTTTGATAGTCTATCCGAACACGTTTGTCAATTCCTTTTCAAAGAATTTGTTCACAAGAGACTTTGGATTGCATCCTATAATTCTGCTGAGCGCTACATTTTGTTTATTTATTTTTTTGGCTTGAAGTGAACAAATTTATTCTTTTTTTGTTGTTGTTAATTGCTGTTAATTGACGTTCCTTTTCATTTGCAGAATGGCTCCCTTATGTCAAATGTGATAATACGCACACGTATAGGTTTTTATACCCAGTGGCGGAACCAGAAAAAAATTTCGGGATCATTTTAAGATATAAACCGCAAAGCCTAAACATAAGTTGGTAGTTGGATTTTAACTTACAACCTGTAATTATGGAAACTAAAAAGATTTTGTTTCTTAAACCACTGTGATATAAGCTGCCTTTTGTTCAAAAAAGACACATAACATACTAATATTAACACTACTACTAATACAATAATAATCAATAAAAAAATTTCAAAATTTGGGGGGGAGGGGGGTGGGGGGCTTGAGACCACCCCACCCCTCACTTAGTTCCGCCCCTGTTTATACCTACTTCAATTCTTCTTGGAATTTCGTCGTTATCTTAAAAAAAATATTGGCTTTCATTTTGCAACGTCGAAGTTGAGTCATTGAAATTTCGTTGAAAAATGGGATGTTCAGCCTACCGGTGGGGGACAAGGAGTGACTTCAAGCAGAAGGTTTCATTATGTAATATCAACATGGTTGAGTTGAAAGACTTTGGGTGATGTCACGAAGATCGGTTATTCATCCTCCGTTTATTCTTTGCTTTAAACATCTAATTGTCATTTCTTTTTGCTAATGTTTGAAGCTGATTTCCATCTGCATTTGTTGATGATTCTGTTTCCTTATGTAAATGTCTTAGTTTGACTTATTTATTTATTTATTTTACATTGAAAATAGAAAGCGAACGATGATGTATTTATGAGGATTATCTTTTGATGTGGGAGTTTATTTGATTTGTTTTAGTAGCAATGCATATTTATTAAGAAAAATGGGTTTCTGACTGCGTGCTGTGGGAAAGATTTTATGGTAAATGTTGTAGAAAAGTTTTATCAATGGTTGTTTGAAGATTGTTACGTAGGGTTTGGGTGTTGTTTCTATAATTATATGAGATCATCAATGAAATAGTTGGTATGATAGAGTTTTTGTGGGAGTTTTTTTTTTTTTTTTGTTTTTTTTTGTTTTTGCATTATAAAGAACATGAACCAAAAATTTGCATTCCATACTATTTTGGAGGATTACACTAATCTTCCTAGAGATACTACCTTATTAGGATCCAGAAGATGGTCCGAAATCGGATTATTTTTTTTGAAAAACTAACTTTTTATTATTGCTAAAAGTGGAATGTCCACAACTTACAAAGGAAATAACGGGATTTTTTTTACAGCAAAGATAATTTAATCTAAGTTTTTTGCTAAAAGTAGAAAATTAGGTTGATGAGGTAGCTAGGAGTGTTGGGTCTCCCCACCCACTTCGAACAACGGATTCAATATGTTGTAACTCTTGATTGATCCATAAGGAAAATACAATCATATTAACATCTTATTGTTCTTTTTAAGAATGCGACTTCCTCCTTTGGTTTTATTGGCTATGTTTCTTTTTTTGAAAATTGCGTCTAGAAAAGACTTTTTTTTTGGCTGATGATCTATGAATATGGAAATCATATGGGTTCAAAAGTGTTGGATATTTAGTCATTGTATGTATTGTCTTTTAGTAATTTGATTGAAACTGAGTTTTATGAAGAATAAGTTGGTGAGCCAGAATATCATAAAAAGAAATTTTTTTTAATAGTGATAGTTCCACAACAAAATAATCATAACAATGTGTGTAAGACATTAATTTTTTCGAGTTTCATAATAATCAAACAAACATATTTTTTTACCTTCACATCAGATAAGTTTCATAAAAATGGTGTAAAAATGTGAATATTTTGTTGTCGAACAAGCATATTTTTTCATCTTCTCATGAGATAAAAGTTGTTCTCCCTTGGTGTTGTTATTTGATGCCTCATGAATTCTGGACAATGATTGCGGCAATATTCATAGACTTGCACTATTTATAATCATTTTTAATTTATAAGCTATACCGTGCATCGCACGGGTTATAAACTAGTTATATATATATATATATATATATATATATATATATTTTAAATTTTCTGCCAATACGGCAGATAGATTAAAGAAAATCTGATAAAAAAAATATTGAAAAGAAAATCTGATAAAAAAAATATTGATGCAGCCGCTGTAAGAATAAACCCTAGCCGTGGGTTATATAAAAAAACAGACTTATAGCGATGCTTTTCAGCGTCGCAGAAAGTCCTGTAGCGCAGAATTTTAATTAAAAAACAGGTTTTCAGCCGTTTCTCCTCGTTCATACCTTGGTTTCGCCTTGATCTTCATCTTTTCAGCAAGATCTTCATATTTCGAGCCCGTAATATAAAAAAAAGATTACAACAAAGTTGCTATTTTTTCATATAAATTTCGATTGACATTAAATTAAAATACAAATCCTATGCTCAATTGTTACTAAACAAGAGAGCTACAAAATAGATCTACGGGTAAACAATACCAACCCAATCCATCTCTTCAACCAAGACATTCACAAGCATACAACATGATATTTTCGAATTCATCATAAAACGAAAATAAAAAAAATCTAACATGCTTATTCCACTCCTTAGATCTAAAATTTACATACTTTGATTGATAGATCAAAGTCACTGCAACCACTTGTAAGATGTAATATCGTCGGATGGATCAAGATCCACCCGATTGCACAGCAGAATAGTATAGATCTAGATCTAGTCAACCAAGATACATAAAATAATAGATCTAAACCTACGAGGGGTTTAGATTGCTTACCGGTTTATTGTGAATAAACACCAAGAACAATCTTCAATCCGAGCTATATGAGAGCCTAGTTGAGAAGCCAAAGTCTTCCAACGTGTGTCTCCAAGAACAACCAAGTGGATGGTGTTTCAAGCCGCCGGACCTCCTCGATATGTTACCTTAGAACCGAAGTTTTTCTAAAACTCAAACCCAAAGAAAATAGCCGAAAATTCCAAGCTATTTTCCATCCAATATTTCGAAAATAATTGTGTCAATAAGGCTTGGGAGAACTCTCTTTATATAGGAGAGTAACCCTTGTCCTCCAAAGATTTAATAATTAAGAGATAATTATTAGATTAATCCTTTTTCCAAATAAAAGATAAATAAAAAAAATTATCCCAAACAAATTAGGATAAATAATATCATTATCTAATATTTCATGAATTATCATTTAACAAATAAAAGATAAATCACATGTTAAATAATTATCCAAGAAAACTAATTCCTTCATAATTACATAACACAAAATGCGCCCCACCCTAATTAAATAAAGGTCCATGCGCATTTTTCCGACACATTGGGCCGAGTCCACGAAAAATTTCTTTTCCATGTATTTAATTATCTAGTCCAACTAAACAATTAGTCCACATATCAATTAAATAGTCCAATCCAACTATTTAATTATAATTGAGGTGAAACGACGAGAAATCGTATATGCTATATTAGGAGCCACGTCGGGGACCATGGACCCATATTCGTAAAGCTACAATAAATTAAATAAAATTATTCGTCGACCGAACAATAATATTCAATCTATTAATTCCGGGATTACACCACCATAAACCCGAAACCGAACTCGCCAAATATAGATAACTTATACTCAACTAGCGAGTTGATAACCGTCCACCGATATAATCATTACATACGGATAAATCCTCCATATCGTTCGTTTCGATTCGGGATATTTCCGTAAACCCTTCTCGAAACATATTATCCTTATTTACCATTAATCCCCTAGTGACCAATTAGTTCATAACTAATATAATATGAACCGAGGTCATCGATCGCTTTTAGGATTAACAAATAAGGGAATCGTTCGTCTACTTCCCGAGGGAAGGAATGGATTCCATATTCGTGATAGCACGGACTACTCACTCATCCTAGAATAGAGCCAACGAGAAGTGTTGGACCACATACTACGAAGCGATCCTTACTAACACATCAAACTCTACCCTAGTCTAAGCAAGCCGTCGTGATCACCTCAGATTGAGATTAATCCATATATGATCATCTTGTGATTCGATAGACTTCTCGATTACGGAATTATATCGAGAACTCAAATCAAATTGGTCCAAATTTCTACGTGATTATCATCATATATAAATGCCCCACTAAGTACCCTATTACCGACAAACCGGACAAGACTGTCACCCCGTAAAGTGTTTTGGGCGCATTATTAGCGCATTAATCATGAGACCCGTACTCGATTAATCAACGCTACGGACTAAGTTAATTTTAAGTACATCTCACTAACTCAATCCTCTTGTGTATAGCCATATACACTGAGTTATGTGATTACATAAACGAGGTACTTATGATTTTCAGTAGTATCTTAATTATAAGCATACATGCATATAATAAGATGAATTATTAATTCTGTCCTAAAACAATTATATAATTGTCTTTCGGGCACTACACCTAACACCATTATCATCTGTTTCCATCTCAATAGGGGTGTCTGGATCGTGTATTGGTGTAACCGGATAGCAACCATTTGTTTGGGAGTAATCGTCACCCAATTCCGCCATGCGCAAATTTTTTGAAATATCATCATCCATACCTGAAACTATTGCGGAGTGAATTATTGATTTAGGAGTTGATTGAGTTAACAGAGTAAAAAAAAAGGGATACAAATCTGAGTGGCAAATGTATATGGTTCTTTTGAAGGGCATATAAAATGAGGATTGACTGTAAACAACATATGTAGATATGAGGTTGATTACCTTATTGTTTAACCATCAAACTCTAAGATGCATCTAATTCTGAGCAGGCTCAAAGATGAAACTGAATGTAGTAACTAGTTTAGATAACCATGGACTCAAAAGTCTTCAAGGGCCAAAAAGGGAACTCGGCTCAATGTCTTAATAAATCATAAACTCAGAAGTTCGAGCATATAATCAAACATTTAAATGCAAATATGCACATAAGATATTGGCGAAGTTATTCTCCTGGTACGAGAAAGTAGACATATAATGGAACTGAATTCGATCCATAAATTTACCCATCAACCAAGATTAAGCATCCAATACCAAATTATCGTTTTACAATCGTGGCCGTCATTATAGACTCTTGAACCTTGAAGTTTCAGGATATTATGAATTATGCATGCATTTTGAACTAGACCATGATACGGGTCCTAAAATTTTTGAAAGGTAAATACCAAAATTTCCAATTATAAGTTATCCAAATATCAGAACTACTCAACCTCATCCAAGAGCTGCACATTCAAACATGAGAATTTTTCTCAATTTCTGAAGCAAAAAAGGATAATTACGCACCCCTAAAGCGTTACAAAGGAGACTGCGTACACAATGAACCAAACGTGGTGGTTAATGCAAGGATGAACAAAATAAATTACACTTCAAGCGAGCAAAAACAAGATACTTCCTGAAGTGTTTACTTAAACATCTAATTACTCACCTCTCCATCAGCTTTAGATTTTATATGGCATGGTAATTTTACTTAAACATCTAATTACTCACATCTCCATCACCTTTAGATTTTACATGGCATGGTAATTTATTCAAGAAGGTATCAAAGCAAATGTGGTCATTGGATCAAACTCCAACGCTAACATATTTATGTAGGCAACATAAACACCATTCATAAAGATAGGACATGGAGCCAAAAGCACAAAATCAGCTAAAAATATATACACAAGCACCAGTCGAATCTTTTGGGTTATTAACAATGCTAATGCAACTTCAACAAATCCATGGAGAAGAACACTTCCAACACAGAAAAATACTTCCAGAATTCTACCACCCCCTCCAACAACACGAAAGATGCAACAAACATGAACGGATCAAAATCACAAATTCAATTAAACCTTCCCACAACATAAACTGTCCCAACCTAGATCAAATCAAACCATTACAGATCTCAAACTTAGCTCGCATATATTGATTTTTCAAATATAGCAGACACTTTTGAAGAGGCAAGAGCGCTAAGGCAATCAATTATATGAACATCATCTGTCCATCATAACATAAAGAATCTGGTTTGAATTTTCAGAAGAAATAGATAATATATAAGATCAAAGCAATCAGTCCATTTACAGGTCTCAATGAAGAATGGGTTACGAAATTAGGGATGTTGAACCAGATTCAATTCTTTTGCAATCAGAAAAAACCTCCATTAAAAAAAATTTGAAAATGAATACTTTAATGCAAAATATAAAAAATTTACCTCCTTTTAGTCAATTATTGCTTTGGATCTTGATTTTTAGAGAGCTGCCATCAATTGTTGCACTTGGGAGGAAGAAATAGATCATTTCCAATTTCCAGGAATTGGAGGGAGCTTCAGCGCAGGTGTTTTAGCGGAAAGGAGGGAGAGAAACAATAATAAAATATATCTAGGGATTGCTACAGTGCACTATTCATTTTCCCTGATCTAAGGTGAGGATAAGGAGCCTGATGCAGGAGCTTTCTTTCTTCTTACCTATTTTTCAACTCTATTGTAGAGATAAAGTGAATGATAGGGAGACTGATGGGAATGCTCTACGAAAGGAAAAACTGACATAGAGGTTCTGAAAAGTACATAAAAAAAGCTCAAGGAAACCTTAGAATTCAAATATTTTGTGTTTTTGGGTCCAGGGAAGCAGCTCATGTCGCTTTCCGAACCAGTGCCCTTGGGAAAGTTGTCTTAGAAAATCCTGCAGGCTCGGTTTGATTGTTTATGAGTTCGTATTGCATATCACAGTGGTGAAATCGGATCTAGATTCATCTTTCGAAGGTAAAAGTCTTATTTTTTCATAATAGTTCTTAGCTTTGATCTTGGTTAGGTTAGAATTTTATACTATTCATGTTAGATTCATTTCTTGTTCATAGATTCACGGATAGTTGCCGTTTGGTACGTAGATTCGGCGTTAAAGAGGTAATGAGTTCAAATAAAAAAAGAGTTTGTTTTTTTATTTAAAGATCATCCTTGTAAGTTGTTTAATTGCCGTTTTCTATTAAATTTCGTGACTCTATATAACTATGTGTTCATGGTAGTTGTTGGGTAGTTATGACTTAGAAAACCGACCTAAGAGTTTGGTCAGGTTGTTTTCCCGACTGCACTGGTCGGTATACCGACCGAGCCGAACCTACAAGGTTGGGTTTCTGGCAGTTATGTGACATATATGGTATTTTGAAGTAGTATTATGCTTACCGGTAATTCTGTAAACAATTTTATGCATTTTGAGTAATGGGGATATGTTCGTAGTATGGCGTTGCTATGGCTTTTGTATGACCACTGATCGCGTGCAAGTCACTAACGTCGATATTACTAGCAAGAATACTAGGTACATCGTAGTATAGTAAATACGAGTCAAGGTTGATCCCACAGAGACATTTTAACTTTAATTATAAACGACTCTAACCTAATTAAGAAGCAACATATAGGCGGTCATGGACCAACAACAAACATAAAAGAAACTTGGTATTTCTCCCCCCTCTTCTCACCGATATACTAACTTGGATTAGTTAATCGTTATGTTTACTTTCCCACATAATTTCCTTAAATTAATCGAGTGAGCTTTTGATTTAATTATCAGCTACGGGTGCAACTCCTAACCCTCTCTACTCCGACAATGGTAGTAGACAATCTATACGCAAGCTACCCTCCTTAATTGGTCCGTAATAGCCCATACGCATAAAGAACTAGAATTGCCGATATCGAGCGCTAACTCATACCGCTAACCCGCCTAGACAGCTGTCGACACTGATCAGCATGTTCCTAGGGTCCATCAAAACTATGTCCAAACTAACACTTCACTATTCGTATTTCATGCTAGTTTTACGATTACAATAAGCATATTGGCCAGATCTAACCTACTGTTAATTAAACCTGTCGATCAACGTAGCTGTAGTAAATCCCAGATTTAGGTTTTCTAAATATTGCCTCGTTAAACCGGTATAGACCGCCGGTTTACTGGGGTCAGCTTTTCCTATTTCTGGATCTACATTGCTCAAATACGATTAATCTAAGTAAATCATGGGGTTGTTAAACATGCAGATTAACTAAAACACATAAATACGAACATATCTACCATATTGAAGACAAAAAGAACGTTCAAAGCTTCATACCTTCAACAATGGAGATCTAGCTCGATCTACTCAAGCTAGAGATGGTAGAGAAAGGGAGAAAACCAGAAATAACACCTCAAAAGCTTGGAATAACTTTAGTTCATCAAATTGTATAATGTATATAATATATTATGCAAAATTTTTTGAGAACTTATGAAAACTTATGCTAATACGGATTTATATAGATACAACAACCGACTTATGACTCATAGAAAACCCTAACCGACCTAGTAGAGGCGGCAGAATCGATTTCGTGTCCAACAAACCCTTGGTTTACCGGACCTAGCCCTCGGTAAACCGGGCCGACTTTTCTCCTTTTTCTTCAGCAGACTTCTTCTTGGACTTTAATTACTTGGCCCAACATGCTTCTTTTGGTCCAGATCTATTCTCCAATGCTCCGGATTCGATACATCCTATAAAACACATAAAACGAGACAAAACAGTACCAAAACCTCGGGAAAATAACATAGATGCAGAATTACGATCCTGGGAACACGCACATCGCATTTAACATATATTCCACATAATAATGAGCCTATCTATCATCTCTTGAGCAGAATTCAGGGTGAATAAAGGTATAATTATTGGTACCATTTATGGCGTTATCAACCACATAGGGTAGAATATGGCTTAAACATCATGTTAGGAATTTCAGTTTTGATAATGGCCAAATTAGATATAACAGAAGCCAGATAGGACTTAGATGAATTGTATACGGTTTAACTCAAATTCGATATTGTATATGTTGATCAAACTAAGCAATGCAATAGAAAATCTGACAGGATCCCAGTAGCATAGTTAGTCAGTTCCAGACTTTAAAAAAATCAAAAGAGTAAAATTTCTAAAATAAGCTCTGGACTAACATATAGGTTTTCTTGAAGGCTGATAGATCAGACTCTATATTGAAGAGTTGAAGGCTGAGCGATCAAACTCAATATTTAAGACTAAAGAGTTAGGGATCAAACTTAGTATTGAAGATCAGAAGAGAAGAAAATTTAAAGAAAGCAACTTAATACTTCAAGAAGTCTGTGATGACTTGAAGGATATCTTTTTGATGAAGACTTAAGTTAAGTAATATGATGAAACTTCAAACATATATAAAAATATGGTGTACTCTGATCTCACACAAACTTAAGATCAAAGAAAATGAAATCAGATCTGAAGCTTAGATCAAATCTGATAAGATTCAGTGGAGAAGAGTGATTGAATCAAATTCATAAGAAAAAATTGAGCAGACAAAGAAATTCAATATTAAAGACTCAGACTTAAAGGAATGTTCAGATCAAATGAAAGAATCAATCAGATGCAAAGAATCAGATCTAAAGACATTACAAGTTGATCAAGTAGCAATGATGCAGAAAAGACAAAAATAACGTTCATTCAAAAAGATAAGGATATGGCTGATCAAGAATTTAATGTGGCCCAAGACAGTTGTACAAACAATTAATGCGTCCAATCGGAAATTTGAAAAATATGACACTTTACCATCTATACAAGACAAGGATCTTATCTATCTGTACAAGCAATGTTCAAAACCAAATCATGTCAGAAAAATGGCTAGAGTCAAATAATGCCAAGAATTCATTAGGATCCACAACGGTTATTGTTAAGGGTGAAAATCTATGTTTTATTATGATATATTTTATGGTATTTTCCCCCTTAATTGGATTAATTGCATAATAAATGGCCCTTATATGGAAATATTGAGCATACTAGGTTTTTAAGGACTTAATTGCAATATTGAATAAATTATGTGTTCTCATCATGAATTATAATTAATTGGACTTTATTACGTTTGCGATGTTTTCCCATGTGTTATAGGTATGCTTAACGTGCTCAAATGATGATCAAAAGTGGTTAAAATTCGAGCTATAAAGATTTAAGAAGAGATAATGATCGAATGGAGTGGGCAGAAAAGAGATAGAGATGATTTAATCAAGTTTTATTCCAGCTAAACTAACGTCCAAGTCCCGTCCAGAGTGGACGGGCGTCGATAATCCAAACGGGCGTTTAGAGGAAGAATTCAATACTGAGGCATCATGAACTTACTGAACGAACGTTCCGAAGAAGCAGACGAGCGTCCAAGGTGCAAAAAGAAGATCAGAGAGTTTGGACGCTATCCAAACGAACGTCTGCGTTGGAGTTCAGAACACCTGGACGAGCGTCTACTTACCCAAACGAGCGTCCGGATCGCCGACTTAGTGAAACCGCCTCAAATCTCTATAAATACTTGCCTATTTTCACACATTGAGACACCAATTCTACAATTCTCGAACCCTAAACCCTAGGGGCAGCCTATAGGCTGCGTTTTTACTCGCTTTTTCCCAGCTTGATGTTCTTAAATTCTTAGATAAAATTAGTTTAGTTTATGCAATTTACTTCAACAATTCAAGCTATTCAAGGATGCTAAGAGGCTAGGCTTCAATCAAACGAGCATTGTGAAGCCATCCAACTTACATTACTTTTGATTCTTCGGTTATTTTGTAAGTTTTTAATCAAGTTGTTTCCTTTATCATGTCTTATGTTGATTAATTGCATTTATATCGAAAGATGTGCATGTATGATGTGTTATATTTGATGAAAGTCTTTATAAACATTAGATTACCATGATTTAGGAATAGATCTTAAATCTATGTCAAACGAAAGTTGATAGGTTGGAAATCTAGGTTAAAACGTTAAAGTTTACATCTTTGTTTATGTTATGACGCGTTAATTTCCGTAAATCGAAAGATAGGAATTAATAGGCGAATCATCTACGAAAGTAGGATTCATACCTTTGATAAGATGAACCACAACTTGGTAAAAACTGCAATATAATCAGGATGAGAGGTTAGTGTTTGTTGGATAGGTGGATCAATACTCGTTTGCCCACATTAAACTTGATTTAACCCTTGAGACTTGAACTGTTATTTTCTATTGCACTTCTAGAGTAATTTGTTCGCAACCAAACCCTCCTAGCTTTGGATTCGTCCTCTGTCTAGTTTATATTCAAGCATATATGTTCAGTTTAGTTTTGTTTAATCGTTCGTTTAGTTTAGTTTTTCGTGACATAGTTTAGTTAGGCAAAAACTAGGATTTGCATTCGTCTAGTTCCCCGTAAGATCGACCCGGCATTAACCACTAGTACTACGATCCTTATACTTGGGGTTAACCGGATTATAAATTTATTACTTGTTCGTTTCGCATAGATAAAAATCCGTAGACAAGTTTTTGGCGCCGTTGCCGGGGAACCGGACGGTTGCCTAGTTTTTGTTCTAGTTTTTATTTTGCTTTTAATTCCTGTTTTTAGGTTAGATATTTTCAATTTATGTTTGTGGTTAGTAGTGTAGTTGTTTTTGTTCAATTATCTGCCGCTTTTAATTGTGTTTTTGTTAGTAGTTGATAGAAAATATTAGCTCTTAACCTACACTCTGTTTTCTGTTTACCGTACTCTGTTTTACTAATCGTTTATTCCCAGTTGGACGAGCGTCCGTTTTACCGCACGCCCGTCCGCTTCTTGCTTCCGCCGGACGAGCGTTTAGTTTATCGGACGCCCGTCCTCTCGAAAATTCTTCAATCCCGAATCACATCCCGACTCGCGTACGAGCGTTCATACGTCCGGACGCCCGTCCACGGGAATTCGAAATAACGGACGAGCGTTTACATTTAAAACGCCCGTCCATCCTGAAAAACTGGTCAGACGCTCGTCCATAAGTTTGGACGTTCGTCCGTTCCTCCTTCCCTCTATCATCTTCTTCTTTTCCTCTTTTCTTTTCTCTACGTTTTAATCTTAGATTAGATTATAAGTCTTTAGTTTTAGTCGTTAGTTTCTTAGTTTATAGTTCTCTTTCTTCTTTCTTTCTTGCTCAACAACTTGATCTTGGAGCTCGGTGTATGCAAACTCGTAGTCAGAAGGGACCACTAATCTATTCCCCTGACCCCGAGCGGACCATAGTCCGACCCAATAGGCGGAAACTTCGGTTCGACGAAGGAAACGCTCTAGATCAAGAATTTGAGCATTATCTTTCAGAGAAATCGAAAGAATAGT
Organism: Gentiana straminea; assembly: GCA_036785695.1. Lineage (NCBI taxonomy): Eukaryota > Viridiplantae > Streptophyta > Magnoliopsida > Gentianales > Gentianaceae > Gentiana > Gentiana straminea. Next base: position 11,276,086 of record JAVUPR010000183.1, read on the forward strand.
AATAATGGCGCGGAAGATAGACGGACGTTGGCCGACTATGCCATGCCTGGCACAGTCACCATCAACCCCGCAATCGTTATGCCGGCCATTACGGCTCCAACTTTCGAGCTTAAGCCAGGACTTATTCAAATGATGCAACATGCGTCAATTTTTCACGGCTATCAATCAGAGAACCCCCATACTCACCTACACACATTTCTACATATATGTGGTACTACCCGTATCCAAGGTGTAAGTGAGGACGCAATCAAGCTCAAACTTTTCCCATTTTCCTTGCGAGGGGAAGCACTAGAGTGGTATCACTCTCTCCCTTCGGAATCCATTACGACTCCGGGCCGGACTTGAAAAAGAATTTTTGAGTCAATATTTCCCTCCATCAAAGACGGCCCGTTGTTTGAACGAAATCTTCACATTCCATCGCCAGGAAAATGAGTCTTTCTTTGATTGCCGGAAAAGGTTCAAGTCCCTTCTCCGAAAATGTCCCCACCACGGCTTGCCGATGCAAAGGCAAGTCAATACATTCTTTAGCGGATTGACCGAGCTCACTAAAGGCATGGTCAATAGTTCATCTGGCGGGGCATTTTTTAAGAAGACTCCAGACGAAGGATGGGCATTGTTCGAAGACATTGCCAAATACAACTATGCCCCATCCTATCAAGCTATTCAGGCACCTCCTCCTCCTCCCAAGGTCGAGGAAGTGACTATGCAAAATCTGATTGCCATGTTGCAAAAGCAAATGGCTAATTCTCAGCAGACAACATCCCAAATTGTTCCTAATCCGAGTAATCGACTCTTTTCGTTTCCACGAACTCTCGGTTCGTATTGCGAAAGTCGCTATCAACCCGGCCACATGTCCAGCCAAGTGTCGGGTTTCAATCCCCCGCCGCTCATCAAGTCAACGCCGTTCATAATAATGGACAAGTATAATACAATCACATGCCAGGTATGTGATGATCCGGGGCACATCGCTCGTTTTCGTCCCATGATTGGACAAAGTGCGAAGTGAATGCTTTTTCCGGCCGCCTAATCCTAGGTTCAACAACCAATTCTCCGGCCGTAATAATGCTCAAAATCGTGGCTTCGGCCGTAATCCGAGTTTCAATCGAATCCAAACTCGAACTTCAATTCTAACCCGAGCTTCAATAGAAACTCGGTTTTGGTTCGAACCAAAGCTCTAATTTTTCCAATCAAACACAAAGGTTTAATCGAATTGGCCCTCCATTTCCAATTCCAATTATCGAATCGGCCGGCCAACCACAAAATCAAAAATTTTCCAATTCTCAAGGCCCCTCGAATTCCAATGACCTCAAGGCCGAATGGAACTCATTCAAAGAGGAGCAAAACAAGAACATTCGGCTCCCGATGAGTACCAATAAGAATCTTGAAAGACAGATAGGCAAACTGGCCGAGCGCTAGCATCAAGACCCCCGGGCATCCGCCCCGCTTTACCGAGAAAATCCTAAGGGCGGTCATGTTGCTCGTGCCGATTTGAGCAAGAAAGCCAATGTACTGACCTCGTACCAACAATGCATTATGGACAAGAGGAGGCCAGTACAATGAATTTAAGAAGCGGTACATAGCTGAGTGGTCCCCCTGGCTTCCAGGGAAACCACTAGCCCCTCCTGCCATTGATAAGGCAGGAGGGGAAGTTGAGCACCCATCATCCCCTTGGCTGCAAGCAAGTAATCAGGTGGCTGATCCCCTGATAGGTGAAAAGGTTGGAAATCCTCGTGGCCGTCCCCCGAGGACCGAACAAGTTGGAAACCCTCAAGTGGCCGATCCCTCGAGGACCGAAAAGGAAAAGGAAGTCGTGGCCGATCCCCCGACTACGAAAGCTTCGAAAAGACGGTTCGGTGGAAGGATTTGGAAGACAAAGCTATCAGCACATCCTCAAAGAGAGTCTTTTCCGAGAATGACCTGAAGAAGCTTCCGTTTCCACCGAGGAAGAGCAACATTCCATTGGTTGAAGACAAAAATAACGAAAAGTTGCTAACCTTCTGAAAAATACTCGTGTAAATCCGCCATTATCCGAGGTCTTGGTCGAGATGCCTAAGTATACAAAGTTCATCAAGGATGTTGTATCTTCCAAGAAGAAGTTAGCAGGAATGGATCAAGCAATTGGTAAGGAGTGTTCTATGGTCAATTATCAAGACTTACCAACCAAGAGAAGCGACCAGTGCAAATTTGTGCTCACATTGCGTGGGAGGCCTAGTCTTCCCGAATTCCTTACGTGACCCGGGTGCATCCATCGCCTTGATGCCATTGTCCGTTTGCAATCGCCTTGGTTTGCGAATCTTCTAGAACCCACCACCATGAACCTCAGCTCGCCGATAGGTCCTCTAAGAAAGCTTCGTGGATCCTAAGGGACGTATTGGTTCAAATAGATAGGTTTACCTTTCCGGTTGATCGGTACGTCTTGGATATTGAGAAAAGTGAAAGTGTCCCTTTGATTCTCGGAAGACCTTTTCTATCTACGCCTAGAGCCCTCATCGATTGTGATGGTGGGCATGTCACCATTCGAGTTGGTGACCAGGAGGTGAGCTATAGTGTTTCGAAATCTATCAATGTACCTTCCGGATCTCCAACCGGCCGTTCCATCGAGGAGACGTCCGATGACTTCAATGACTTCATGGATAAGCAAGTCTTGGCCGTAGAGGCGGAATACGAGCGATTGATCGATAATCCGAATAATCATGGTGTGGTCAATCTAGACCGTTAGTACCGAATTTGAGGATGAGCTAAGAGAAGAAGCCTTGGCGTAGGACCACCGAGTAAGCTCGCCGATGTTGAGTTGAAGAGTGGTGATCTTAAATCAAGTCTAGAGGATCCTCCCGTAGATTTGGTACCGAAGCCGTTGCCTAAACATCTTAAGTATGTGTTTTTAAGAGAAGTGACAAGCTTCCTTTGATCATCTCTCGCCAAGCTATCTCGTATGTAAGAGCTTAAATTGTTAAACGTCTTGCGCAAAAATGAAAAAGCCTTTGGATGGCAGGTGGGAGATATCCGAGGGATATCTCCCGACATCCGTATGCACAAAATCAAGACCGAGGAGGGTGCAAAACAAATTAGACATGCCTCGCAGAAGGCTCAACCCTCACATGCAAGAGGTAGTCAAGAAGGAAATTATCAAGCTTCTAGATATGGGTATCATTTACGCCATTGCAGACAGTGAGTGGGTATCCCCAACTCAAGTAGTTCCCAAAAAAGGTGGAATTACTATTGAAAAGAATGAGAAGGGCGAAGAGATAGCATTGAGGCTCGTTACGGGATACGTAGTATGTATCGATTATCGAAAGCTCAATGAGGTCGACCGAAAGATCATTTCCCCTTCCATTCATTGACCGATGCTTGAGCGTCCGGCGGGGCACGCATTCTATCGTTTCCGGATGGATATTCGGATACTTCCGATACCCATCGATCCCGTTGACCAAGAGAAGACTACTTTCACTTGCCCTTACGGGACATTCGCCACAGGCGGATGCCATTTGGTCTCCGTAATGCCCCGGCCACCTTCCAAAGGTGTATGATGGCAATCTTTGACGGGCTAGTTGAAAAGTGCATGGAGATTTTTATGGATGATTTCTCGCCTTTGGTCAATCCTTCGATGATCGCCTCGATAATCTTGATCGTGTGTTGTCTAGATGTGTGGAAAAGGACTTAGTGCTTAATTGGGAAAAATGCCATTTCATGGTAGATGAAGGCATAGTCCTTGGCCACAAAGTGTCGCCCAAAGGTATAGAAGTAGATAGAGCCAAGGTAGAAGCCATTGAGAAGATGAGTTATCCTAAGAATGTACGCGAAGTCGAGGTTTCCTAGGACATGTCGGTTTCTATAGTGAGATTCATCCAAGATTTTTCCAAAGTAGCCAAGCCCCTATCTACTCGCTCAAGGAAGACGTTGAGTTCAATTTCGATGAGAACCGCAAGCAAGCGTTTGAGGAGCTCAAGAATCGGTTAATATCCGCCCCAATTCTTATATCGCCGACCGGAACTTGCCCTTTGAACTTATGTGCGATGCATCCAACTATGTCGTTGGTGCAGCCTTAGGACAAACGAATCGAAGGAAAGTTCCAGCCTATCTATTATGCCGCTCACACACCGAATCCTTCTCAAGTTAACTACACGACCACCGAAAAGGAATTATTAGCCGTAGTCTTTGCTATGGATAAGTTTCGTAGTTACCTGCTGGGTGCTCAAGTGATTGTGTGGACTGATCACGCTGCTTTGCGTTATCTCATGACCAAAAAGGAAGCTAAACCGCGCTTACTGCGTTGGATACTGACCCTCCAAGAGTTTGACGTTCAAATCAAAGATAAGAAGGGCAGTGAGAACGTAGTGGCGGATCATGTTTCTAGGATGATAAGTGAGGAAAAGGGTGATCCTGAAGATATAGATCTTTACTTTCCTCTAGAAAACATCATGTTGATCGATGGCCGCTCTCCTGATGTTCCATGGTATTCGTCTATTGTGAATTACCTTCATGCCCGTTACCTTGACCCCGAAATGTCGTATCAAGAGAAGAAGAAGTTCTTCTCTGATATGAAATATTTCGTTTGGGATGAACCTTATCTGATCAAGATCTGCAAAGATGGTTTGCTTAGAAGATGCGTTCCTGAATCTGAGCAACAAGAGATTATCGAGCAATGCCATAGTGGACCAACAGTGGTCACTTTGGTCCTTGGAAGACGGTTGCTAAGATCTTCCGGTCCGGTTTCTATTGGCCTACAATCTTTAAGGATACGAAGCCTTCGTAAAGCTTGCGATAGATGTCAAAGAACCGGAACTCGACAAGGCGTTTCGACATGCCTTTAAAACCCATCTTAGAGTGCGAAGTCTTTGATGTTTGGGGCATCGATTTTATGGGACCTTTCCCGTCATCGTGTGGCAACAAATACATCTTAGTCCGCGTTGATTATGTTTCGAAATGGGTGGAGGCAGTGGCCACTCCTCACAATGATCATAAAACGGTCATGAAATTTCTGAAGAAGAACATCTTTGTGAGGTTTGGATGTCCTCGAGCCCCGATCGCTGATGAAGGAACGCATTTCGCAACCGACCTCTAGAGAAAGTCCTTGAAAAGTATGGTGTTCGCCATAAGACCGGCACACCATACCATCCGATGACTAGCGGTCGTTGAGCGGAGCAACCAAAGCATCAAGCAAATCCCGGAAAAGACAAGGAACAATCATAGAAAGGACGGAGTTTGAAATTGGATGATGCACTATGGGCGTATAGATCGCTTATAAAACCCCTATGGGTACATCTCCATATCGATGGTTTACGGCAAGCCATGTCATCCGCGCTGAGTTAGAGCATAGGGCTTATTGGGCGACGAAGTTTCTTAACTTTGATTCCCAAACTTGTGGAAAACATCGACCGCAAAGAAATCGTACGAGTTAGACGAATTCCGGCTCCAGGCTTACGAAAGCGCCAGGATAAGCAAGGATAAGATGAAACTCCTCCATGACGCAAAAATTAAGAAAAGAGAATTTCAAGAAGGGGAACAAGTTCTTCTTTATAATTCCGCATTACATTTGTTTTCCGGAAAGCTAAGGACACGATGGTCCGGGCCCTTTACGATTCTCAAAATCATTCCCGGAGGCGTTCTAGAACTACTCGGTTATAAAGATCACCGTTTCGAGTTAATGGTCGAGGTGCAAACACTACATTGGAGAACCTACGGTGCAAGCCTTTGATTGTTAAATTTCTCGATATCATTGGATGCGGTGTAAATGAAGTCGAAGACTCGACGAGATTTCACCCAATCGTTTTCTCGAGGATAACGGTAGTGGTCTATCACAAGAAGTTCTAGCCGGTAGTTGGGATATGGAGGACTATGCAAGGGAGCAACAACTCAAACGTCGCAGAGAAATCTACAAAAGCGAAAGTCGACCACGGGAAAAGTTCAACATATCCGGAAAACTCGTCAAAGCTTTAATCCCATGCGTTAAGTGTCGTTTCGCGACCACAATCCCGATCGAACTTTAACGAGGTAATGGCGGCGTAAAAGTCAAATGGCCCGACCCAGCCGAATTCAACCGGTGTCGAGCTAACGACATAAACCAAAAGCGCCACTAGGGGCATCCTAGATATCCAATCTTGTTTAAGTTTTTCTTAGTTCTCTCGTGCTTTAGTATGTTATTTTGGTTAGTTTTACTAAGCTTCTATGTTTCTATCTGTCAGTAGTTGCTTTCTCGATATGGATCTCTACGGAGTTCGCCCTGAGGAGTTCCCACTCATTAGTCGAATCCCGCTGATCACAGTAGATGATGGACCAGGAGGCACGATAGTTCTTCATGTAGATTTTGACATTAGCACTCAGGTTAAGACCATCACGTACGTTATCATTGTTCCACCGTGTTCGGGAGGCAGCGATTTCACGACTGAGGAGTTGCAGGAGGCCATAGGACGTCCTTACACGATCCTTAATGATCCTATGCTGACGGATTTGGCACTAGTGCTGCGGGCTGAGCATTTTAGGGGTGTTGAGGTAGCTGGCGAGGATTGGTGTTTGCAGGATGAGTACGACTTCCCTCCGGCTATCGACATGCTTCGACGTCTCATTCGCTTAGTGGATTGGGACGAGATCTACGCAGATTAGTGTTTCCTTAGTTAGTTTAGTTTTCGTCGAGCCCCGACGTAAAACGGAAGCGCTTGGTGGGAGGCAACCCACTCGTTTTATTTTTGTCCGTTTTATTTTCAAATTCTCTCATGATTTTCCATATTGTACTTTTGAATTTTAAATTATCAATAATAAAAGTTTCGCGTTTAGTTGTTTTATATGATAAGTTTTAAAAAGGGACAATTTTGTGTTTTTTTCTTGACCGGACGCCCGTCTAGTGATACCGGACGCCGTCCGGCTCTCAATTTTCCCGGACGCCCGTCCACGTTATGGGACGCCCGTCTAGAAACAAGCTTTTCCATCCCGTATTCAACTTCTTGCCCGTACGTTCGTCCACAACTATGGACGCCCGTCCGGATGATTCCCTCCAATCCCGTATTCAAATCAAGTCTTAGGACGAGCGTCCGGTACTCGGATGCCCGTCCGCTCATCACATTTCTAGACGTACGCTCGTCCGCCGAGTTGGACGAGCGTCCACCACCCGTCTATATATACCCCCTCATGCCATGAAACCTCATTCCTTCGAATTTCAAACCGCCTCACCCGACTTTTGCCCTCCCCACAACCTAAATCCATTGATTCAACACCAAATTGGGCGATTTCAAGTGCTATAGACGCCCCCGACACCCCCTCATCAATTTTCGTAGCCGAATCCCCCAACATTCCATATTTTTAGAGAATCGGCCACCTATAGAGTCCGACTTTGTTCAAGAAAAATCGGATTTTTGGGGTCAATTTGGGTTGTTTTGGACGTCTACAGAGCATTATCTTCATCTACTCATCATCTTTGGTAAGTTTGTAGCGACTTTTCTTGATTTCTTTCACGTTTTTGTGAGTTCGATCTTCGGGTCGGCTCATTTTCTTGAAATTTATCTCATTTTGTGCTTTTTCTTCCTGTTTTTGTGTTGTGATGATGTGGTGATGATGGTTGTGGTGGATGGGTTGACATTGTTGAATTGAAATCCCGATTTGGATGTTAAACGGGTACCCTTTGTTGTGTCGTGAATTGTTTTAGTGTTTGTGGTTTTTCAAGTTTAAGTCATGGTGCGGATGAAGGGAGTTCAGAAGCGGTTTGGTAAGGGTGTGGCTAGGGAGAGTGGTAAAAAGCGTAAAGAGTTGGACCCTCCCATAGTTGATCCAAATAGGGGCGTAGTGATCCGAGAGCAACCCTCAGTGGCATCACAAGCAAGCTAGAGCCGATTTGAGAGACGAGTCCACCTCGGAGTCCGAAACTGATTTGGATGTGCCCTTGGCACGGTTTACTAAGACTGCCCGAGGTGGTGAGCCGTCTAGAGATGAAACTGCTGAGGAGGTTGCTAGGGAGGATGCCGATGAACCTAGGGCCGAGGGACCCCGAAAGAAAGTGAGACCAGCTGTGCCTATCCCTATGCCTCGTCGGTTTGTCAACTCTAAACCACATGAAGCCTATACCAAACACTATTTCGCTCGGAATATGTTGGTTGAGCGGGCGGTGATAGAGACGAAGGTGGATCCCGTTTTTGTGAAGTTGTTGAAAGATAGGGAATGGGATGCATTGATGAAGATCCCGACTACCCCAGTTAATGATTCGTTGGTTAGGGAGTTTTACGCTAATTTTTCGGAAACCGACTTGAACACGGGGGTTGTGTTGGTTCGAGGTGTTAAGGTTCCCATTTCACCACAAGTTTTAAATGCAAAATATGGGTTGGCAGCGTTTGAAGGGTTGGATTATAAGGAGGAAATTAAGAGAAGGCAGGATTTGGGACAGGATCCCTTGGAGGAATTGAGATTGCAAGTTTGCCCCGATGTTGCTTGGACGCTCAGGCCGGGTGGGGACCGTAAGGAGATTGTTACTACGGCGTGGTCTGAGGATTGGAGAGTCTATTGCCGTTTCATCCAGAGTCGTTTATTGCCGAAGAATAATCTGACACACTTTCACATAGGCGACCTTGGAATGTTGTATGCTTTGGTTTTCAAGTTAAATGTCGATGTTGGCCAAGCGATTTATGATGAGTTGGTGTTCGCCGAAGAATTACAAGCGGAGTTTGATTGTCCCACATTTGATTCATCAGATATGCATCGATGCCGGAGTGCCGGAGTATAAGCAGGATCACAGGCCTAAAAACCCGAGAGGTATTCAAAGAGAGAAAGTTCCGCCTACGGGTGAGACTGAGGCAGCCCGTGAGCCTGGCTCTTCTTCGGCACCACCTCCGGCTCCCTCCTTGTCTAGTTTATCTCCCCGCGGAGAGGGCACGGTACAAAGCATGGCCAACGCCTACGAGATTGGATGACGGATATCCGTGAGAGACAAAAGAACATGATGTACGTGTTGAAGTGCATTGTGGAGGGAAAGAAACCGAGGGACATGCGATTTTCAAGGAGAGTGATACGGAGTTCGTCTTTTCCGATGCGATCGAGCAAGTTATTGCCGATGTGATCGAGGCGGAGAAAGATCCCGACGATGAGGTTGCGGAGGACAGACCTCCCGGGACCGCATCGCCCGGTTACACGGCCGGCACCTTCACGTACGACGTCTACAGTGCCGCCGTACCCGCTTCCGATCCTCCTCCCGTTCATGCTCCCGTCGGTGACTCGCAGATGATCCTTCTACGACCGAGACGACTCCGGGGACATCTTGATTATTTCTTGTTATTCTTTCGGTGTTGCACTTTTTGGTATACTTTTATTCGATCCGGTTGTATTTTGACTATTGCTACCTTTCGGCACTGTTCATGATTCTTGTACTTTCTAGTTTTTACGCTACTGTTGTTTATCATAGGCGTATATTTTGGATGATCATGTAAGCCGTAAGGCACCCTGCACCCTTTTTTCTTTGACTTGACTGGCCGTATTTATCGACGACCTTTTCTTTTTATTCCGTTTTGATTTATCATCTCTACTGCCGTATTATACCCCATTTTTCCCCGAGTTTTCTATTTCTTGAGTGTTGCAGCGGTAGTTTTTGTCGAGCTCCGATTGAGTTAGTTTTGGGACGTTTTTCCGCGCTTTTTGCGAGCGTTGGCCTTTTCATGCTCCAGCCTGACCAACGGCTCGGTTTTCCACGCAAATTCAGCTAAGTTTTTTTTTTATCCTTTTTACTTTTTTCGCACAACATGAGGACATGTTGATTTTTTAAGTGTGGGGGAGGGGATAGTTCGATTTACTCCTATGCATATGAGTTTGTTTACTACGTCGATTGTTTATTATGCAAAATGAGCTAAAAATTTTTCGAAATTTTCCGACACTTTGGTCTTTGGTTGGTCTCGAGTAGGCAATTCAATCTGAAGTTCGTTGTTTTTATAGTCATCTATGCGATATTTCATGTACTTGATAAGTTAGTTGTTTCACCTGTCACTACTTTTCACGAGCCATAGTGACGATGAGCTATTTTATAAAGCTATACCCCGTTTGGATTAGTGATTTTTGATTATCTTGTAAGTCATGTGCTTAGTGCTACGCATATATCTCGAGATTTATGATAGTTTGTATTTAGTTCCGAAGTATGATATACTGTGAATATCTAGAAGTTTGAATGTGATAAGTAACACGTAACTAATGTCAAATGAGAAGTTGAAAAAGTTAAATGAATCTATGTGTGTGTCGAAAGCTAGTCGATGATTTGAGTGAGGTAGGGTATACCACGTATGTCCTATACCACTATGATGACTAAAAGCTCACGAGTTAGTTAGGAAAGCCGCCTTATGATTGGAGTAAGGTAGGGGATTATCTCGAAATGTCCTATTCTCGCTACGAGGGCAAAAGCTCACCCTAATGTGTGTTTAAAGTGAATGAATTCAATCAACTTAAGTTATGAAATGAAGAAGGCTTAGTTTTCGTTAATCTTATCCCCGCATAAACCGATAGATATGCAGTAGGATTATCCTCTGAGTATTTCAGAAAGGCCCTAGATTCATTCGATCATCCTTTTCGGGATATGTCGCGTTTGTAGGGTACATCTTATGAGTATCATTTATTACTAATCTACGAGGGGGTATTAGTTAGTTTTGCTTTGAGTTATTCAAGTGTGGTTTAGTGGAAGTTTCCTATGGCTATGCACTTACACGATGGTGACACCTAAGTTATTGAATATATGTTGTATTTGTTTAGATGCCTCGTTTTCCTTTCTCGAGCCTAATTTTTCGTTTTGTTTTGCTCGGGACGAGCAAAAGCTAAGTGTGGGGGAGTTGTTAAGGGTGAAAATCTATGTTTTATTATGATACATTTTATGGTATTTTCCCCCTTAATTGGATTAATTGCATAATAAATGGCCCTTATATGGAAATATTGAGCATACTAGGTTTTTAAGGACTTAATTGCAACATTGAATAAATTATGTGTTCTCATCATGAATTATAATTAATTGGACTTTATTACATTTGCGATGTTTTCCCATGTGTTATAGGTATGCTTAACGTGCTCAAATGATGATCAAAAGTGGTTAAAATTCGAGCTATAAAGATTTAAGAAGAGATAATGATCGAATGGAGTGGGCGAGTAAAAGAGATAGAGATGATTTAATCAAGTTTTATTCCAGCTAAACTAACGTCCAAGTCCCGTCCAGGAGTGGACGGGCGTCTGATAATCCAAACGGGCGTTTAGAGGAAGAATTCAATACTGAGGCATCATGAACTTACTGAACGAACGTTCCGAAGAAGCAGACGAGCGTCCAAGGTGCAAAAAGAAGATCAGAGAGTTTGGACGCTATCCAAACGAACGTCTGCGTTGGAGTTCAGAACACCTGGACGAGCGTCTACTTAACCAAACGAGCGTCCGGATCGCCGACTTAGTGAAACCGCCTCAAATCTCTATAAATACTTGCCTATTTTCACACATTGAGACACCAATTCTACAATTCTCGAACCCTAAACCCTAGGGGCAGCTATAGGCTGCGTTTTTACTCGCTTTTTTCCGAGCTTGATGTTCTTAAATTCTCGATAAAATTAGTTTAGTTTATGCAATTTACTTCAACAATTCAAGCTATTCAAGGATGCTAAGAGGCTAGGCTTCAATCAAACGAGCATTGTGAAGCCATCCAACTTACATTACTTTTGATTCTTCGGTTATTTTGTAAGTTTTTAATCAAGTTGTTTCCTTTATCATGTCTTATGTTGATTAATTGCATTTATATCGAAAGATGTGCATGTATGATGTGTTATATTTGATGAAAGTCTTTATAAACATTAGATTACCATGATTTAGGAATAGATCTTAAATCTATGTCAAACGAAAGTTGATAGGTTGGAAATCTAGGTTAAAACGTTAAAGTTTACATCTTTGTTTATGTTATGACGCGTTAATTTCCGTAAATCGAAAGATAGGAATTAATAGGCGAATCATCTACGAAAGTAGGATTCATACCTTTGATAAGATGAACCACAACTTGGTAAAAACGCAATATAATCGGGATGAGAGGTTAGTGTTTGTTGGATAGGTGGATCAATACTCGTTTGCCCACATTAAACTTGATTTAACCCTCGAGACTTGAACTCGTTTAGTTAGTTTATTTTCTATTGCACTTCTAGAGTAATTTGTTCGCAACCAAACCCTCCTAGCTTTGGATTCGTCCTCTCCGTCTAGTTTATATTCAAGCATATATGTTCGTTTAGTTTTGTTTAATCGCCGTTTAGTTTAGTTTTTCATGACATAGTTTAGTTAGGCAAAAACTAGGATTTGCATTCGTCTAGTTCCCCGTAAGATCGACCCGGCATTAACCACTAGTACTACGATCCTTATACTTGGGGTTAACCGGATTATAAATTTATTACTTGTTCGTTTCGCATAGATAAAAATCCGTAGACAGTTATATTATCAAGAAACTTCTAGTTTTAATCAAACCTGAAGATTCAGACGTGAAGAATAATTCAGATTTGAAGAAGCTAACATAATAGAGAGGTGCCTTGCACTATAAATACCAACACTTGGGTTCAAATTAAACACTCGTGCTACCAAGGACACTCTAAGGGATTCTCTCTGTGATTTTTCAAGAACTCAAAAGCTATATCCAGTAATTCAAGTCGCAACAAATCATGTACTTTAATTAATACATTCAGGCTGAACTTGAATCTCGAGCCAAATCTACACTTCAAAGACTTAATCAACTTTTTGATTCAACATTTTACTCCATCTTGTTATTCAACAAAGGAGTTTGAAATCTGTGAAGCTGTGCAAGCAGTCAATGACAAAAAAAATCAGTGAAGAAGGTGCAAGCTTTCAAGGACTGATAGCAGCTGAAGCAGTGTGAATGTCAAAGAGCTGTGTTTGCGGTAGTTGAAGGAAGTCGATGGGACATTAGAGAGTTGGATCGGTGAAACATCAGGATAATTGTTGGTCCGCGATATAAGGCTTGGAAGAGTTCAGATGGGGGGTTGAATGAACTCTTCCGATTTTTATAACTTTTTCTAAAAAGAAGAGAATAGATAGTCAATCAGATGAGTAAATAACTCTTCTGATTAACACGTCTGATTCTAATCACAAAATAGTGTAGTGGAAAATTTGTTTTACAAGCCTTAGCTTTGGTTTTTAGATCTACGTATGATGCAACAAATAATAAATGCGTAATGTAAAGTGAGGTAAGTAAAGAGTCTGGGAGAGTTTGTTATCAATCTTCGGAGTGGTGTAATCTCCTACGTGACTGCTTCTCATGTGAATTATGAGGTATCACTATTGTATTCTACTATAATACAATAGGTAAGTGTCCTTGACGCCCTACATATGCTATACACTCTAGCAACCAATCCTTCACAGCCCTCAATTGTTTCAATGGTCACCTTACGCAACTCTCTAGAAAATCCCTTCTTCAGTTGCTTATCCTCTATGTTCCTTCGCACCTTTCGATGCTTCAACATGTACAAATTCTTGATAGAACAAGTTGTTGATGTAGAGTGGTGATGTATCAAAATGATACAAAAGATGAGCCTTGCTAGATGTAGCTTTATGAGATTTGATTTCGCGGGCTCTGATCAAGACGATTGCTAGATATTTCTTGGTGAGTATAAGAAAATCGTCTTGATCTTTTAGATGTTGATTTGTTAAGCTTTGAATGTTGTAGAGTTCCCCTTGGGTGCAATTACTTGTAAGCATGAATGATTTCTTGTAAGATCAATAGTTTCTTCTTTGATGAACAACAACTACCGTTTTGCTGTGTCATTAAGCCTTGTATTTATAGTCCATCTTGGGTTCTTTACATTAATTTGAAAAACAGCCGTTGAAAGCAATAAATGGTCCTCATTGATTTTCAAGTTGTATAATTCAATTGCTTTAAATGCCTTGCAGTAAATATCCGTTGGTTGGTCACAAAGTCTTATTTGGTACTGACTGTGACAATAGCGCTTTAAACTGGATATACTTTTGGTTGTCATAGCTTGCGGCTTCGATTGACTTGCATTTATTGTTATAACTTCCACTTAGCATTGTCTCGTGGCATTTGATCAATAGTTGATCAAATGACCGACTTTACACCTTTAATTCATCACTTCAAATATCATAGTCACATATATTGTATTTGAATAACTAAAGAAGTAGTCTGGTCTTCTGAGGTGAAGTCTTCTGATTAAACTTGTCTGGAACTTCGTTGTCGTCTGCTTCCATCAGATCTTCTGATTGTTGTAACTCGTCTGATAAAGTCTTCAAGTCTTCTGAAGGTTCTACTCTTCTGATCTGACTTAGATTGTTCTAACCTAAAGTTCTTACAACTACTTGTCTAACTTAAAACCTATATAATTAACTTGTCAGACTTTTAAGCAAAATTTATACTTGATTTCTAGACCAATTATTTTGATATCATCAAAATTTCTAACTAATAGAGGACCTGGCAAATTCCCCCATTTTTTATGATGCCAAAACCTGCGTATAAACAAACACTATATTAAGTAAAAAAAAGGAAGTCAATGGGATTTTGACTTTAGAGAAAAAAAAAGGGTAGATATTCATTGATAATGATTACAGTTTGAAAAGATTTACAAAATGCAAAACAAATGATAACTTATAAAAGTAAAAACTAGTCTGGCCAAAGTCTTCTTGCCTCCATAGTCGAAACCATCTATTTTTTTTCTCCAAAAGTGTTGGACAAAAAGTTTCAAAAGACTTCAAAATATATTTTCTTCCTTCAGACTCCTCTCTCCTTTCAAATAACTTTCTCACCCTTTCCAGATTCTCCTTCACCATTTTTGTTACCATTTCCCTCCTTTTTGGCATTGTCAATAAGGGTGTCTAGAACAACATATTTCATCTCAACCTGATTTCTCATAAATTCATTGAATTCAGTGGACAAGGCAGCAACTGCAAGTTTCTGATTTGAACATCAGTGCCAGATGCACTGTGATCGATATGTGCTCTAACTTCGCCCTCCAATCGATCAAACTTTCAGTAGGTGTGATCATGTCTGCTCTCAGAAAGTGAGTTGGCAGACGAAACTCATCTAGGATTCTTTGATGTTGCTTTTGCAAGCATTCATCAGCCATGTATTCAAGTGTTTGCCTTGTTCTATCACCTTGTTGAAATATGAGTCCCAGTTGCATCTAAGTTTGATTAATTTCTAAAAATGCTCCTTGCGTGTGTTTATCATATACATTTGTGACACTAACTGCTATGAAGCTTTAATGCTTACATATTATGGCACATCTTGTTTTATTCATGTTTGTTACATGGTGTGTATCTTTTTATTTAAGTTTAATTGATTATTAGTTTCATTAATTGAAATTATTTATGAGGTAATTAATTGAAATTACTTAATTTAATTAATTGTTCTATTCACGGTTTACACGTTATAGTTGTAAATTTGTAATGAGTGAAAAACGTTAGTCTAGTGACGTTATGAGAGATTTTATCGTGCAACGGTTGTAGCAATGTTATACCAAGTGACATACATTAGAGCCTCTCATTTTTACTCTCTCTCACATAATACACTTTTATCGTGTGTGAGAGGTTAGAAATGAATGGTCGTAATGTATGCCACTTGATAAAACCTTCATACAACGGTTGTATATTAAAATTTCACTGACGTTATTATAGAAAAAGAAACGTTTCCTAGTGTGGTGTCAAAGTAAAAAAAAAAAAATACATGTGTGGTATTGAAATTAATAAATATAAAATAATAAAAATGATGTCGAGAGTAAATACTTATGGCAGGGCTGTTTTATTTGGCCCTTTTCTCCCAGCCCGAGTCCGTTCCTGAAGCCAACTACCCAAGCCCTTTTACCCACAACCCGTTTTTATTCCCCACTGCTTCCCCTATAAAAAGTTCATTGGACTTTTTTTTTTTTTAAGTATCAGTTTCAGTTATCAATATTCATTAGCCCCAGGTGTTTTGCTTTTGAAGCGTTAGAGATTACGTAAGTCCTTCAAATTCTCAAAAGATTTCGACGGCGACGCAAATTGAGGATGAAATAGAAGATGATTAATGTTTGAACGAATTTGTGGGATGTTTGCTGATTTACTTGCTTTGATTTTGCAGAGATATGTCCGGAGAAGAGGAAGAAAATGCTGCCGAGCTTAAAATTGGTGACGGTAATTTGCCACCCTGTTGATTACAATCGTTTGAATATATTTTAGTGAAGTTGTCAATTTTTTGTGTCCAAACCGGTAATTGGATTATTCGACTAGATGACATAAGATACTTGGATTACTTTTTTTTACCAAAAAGATTAGTTTTGATGTTATAGCTTGCAAGTACTGAAACTTCTTGAGCAGCTGTCATTTTGTTTTGAATCCTTGCCTTAATCTTAGATGAATGAAAAGTAGATATGGTGAACACATTGTGAGGTTGGTTGGGTTGCATTTTAGTTTCAAGCCTTACATAATTAGTTATGTGTATCAAACACATTTTTGTTTGTTATATATCATTATAGCTTCATATCAACAAGAAGCATCAACATGAGTTTTGACACTTATAGGCTGCTCTGATGGGCTCTTTCATTGCCCCAACCCCCTCTCCCCCTCCCCTCTGTTCCCACCTCTAAAATAAAATAAATTATACTAATGAGCTCAACTCGGACCTGAACCTCATGTAGAAGTATGTGGCCTTCTCCTCTGCCGTTTTCATCGTAGGCAGTTGCGTAGCAAATGGATGTTGCATTTTCTTTGAACATGATTACTTCACTGCCACAATGAATGAGTAGCGAAGCCTATTATGTATCTTCATTTGCATCATGAATAAGTAGAGAAGCTCAAAGGGAAGCACGATATTTGAAGTCAAGCACACCACTGTATGGAAATGTCATACAGCTAACTATATGCATAATGCATGACAGAAATATATCGATACGCGTACTGAGCAAACGTTAATAATGTATATGAAAAATGAGTGACTAAAACTCAAATTGGGAAGCTAAGTAGGCGGAGGTCAGGAATATGATTCTGAAAGTCATTTTTGGATCTTTCTTATTGTCTAAACATTTGAATCGAATATCATATTATCAGTGTTATTCTGTATCTTGTTTTGGGTAAGAAAAAGGGGAATGTAGGCAAGTTGGAGTTCTTCAATGTGCATTTCATGCAATGGAACAAGGGCATGCATTGTGAACCCAGATTTATAAAACTCTCAGTTTCCTGCTTTGAAGCTTCTCGATCTCCCCAAGTAACAAGGACTAGAGAATTCATGATTAGATATCTTTGATTATCAATGATAGGGTTTGAGAATATGTTACACACATTTACTTGATACGGAGCTTTTTTTTTCCACATATTTTTCGCAGACACTAATCATAAAATTCG
Source organism: Gentiana straminea (assembly GCA_036785695.1). Lineage (NCBI taxonomy): Eukaryota > Viridiplantae > Streptophyta > Magnoliopsida > Gentianales > Gentianaceae > Gentiana > Gentiana straminea. Next base: position 11,293,396 of record JAVUPR010000183.1, read on the forward strand.
GGTTTCCATTCATCACTATAGTGAATTGAACCGCCTTCGTCTTGCATGCATACCTCAATGCTTGATAACGCACTTTAAAATTTTCTGTTTGAAATAATTTTTTTTACCATTTTTTTATGTCTGATGTGACATTATGGTACATGAGTAAAGATGTATGATTGTATGCAGCGTATCATTAATCTGCATTAGAATACATATTTTGGCTTTTTCAAAATTAAATAAAATAAAAAATTTACAGTTGTTTTGGTATTAGGAATGCTATTCTGGATATTCATAGGTTAAATAGGAAGTTTCTGCTTTAGACTTGGCCCGTTTTGCTACTACTTACTGCCTGCGTCCCTAGATAAGAGTCGTTTTAGAGGTTTTCACAGAGACTAGGAAAGTGGATGACTGAAGTTTTAGTTTTTAAACTCTAAAATACCCTTTAACTGTCATTGATGCAGATGTTTTATATTGGGACGATCAATTAAAGGTAGGTTTAGGAGAAAATGTAGTAAATGATATTTCAGTATTCTAAAATGACTATTATATATATTGGACACATTTTTTTAGTTAAAACGACTCTCATTTAGGGATGGTACGGAGGTAGTACTTTTGTGTTTGTACATCGCCTTTTTGGAACTTGTGGTTTTCTTCTCCGTATCCGCTTTGAAGTTCCAATCTCGACATCTCATGCCCTGGTAGTACCATTTGTCCCCATTCTGTTTATGAGGTATTCAATTCCTCTATCGGAGCTCAATCGCCATGGTTAGCTTTGGAAACATTGTTATTATGGCTTGTATACCACGGCGGCACAATTCTGATCGAGTGTATATTAGTGCTAATAAATCAAACATTTAACTAAAGTATCAAAGTTCATACTAGTGTGGAGTTATATTGGTTAGAGTGTCAAGACCATAATTACTACTGTCTTATGTGGTAGAGCAAGGATATGATGACACATTATACTTCTTGGCATTATTTCTTTGATTCTGTATATTAATTTTTCTTCAGTTTTTGTTCGAGACATTGGATAGCTCTTAGTAACTGTTTGTTCATCATAAGCTAAATCATGAGAAAAGCAATATTTACTAATTGGGATTTACCAAGTAATGTTGCATCATGGTTAAATCAAACGTTTTACTGACTTCCAAAAGGGTGAGCTTTTTGCCTGAGAGTATTGATTATATAACATGGTTTTCGCATTTAGGACTGAATTGTTTGGCAGTCTATTATATATACACATTAAGTGGAGGACAAGGGGGCCACTGCTTTCATTTTTCCAGATTCTATGTTAAGGAATTTATACAGTAAACTAATGATGAAAATTAATTGAATAATACACCTTACTTCCTTTCTATGTGCAACTGTTGTATCCAATTTTTTTCTCTTGTTTTATGTCTCTTCTTTTTCCTCATACCTATGACATATTCAACACTTTTTTCTTTGATTCATGTTCTGCAGAGTTTCTGAAGGCTAAATGTCTGATGAATTGTGAAGTTTCTCTAATTCTGGAACATAAATACGAGCAGCTTCAGCAGATGTCTGACGATCCAATGAATCAAATGTCACAGTTAGTATTACTGCCAACTGGCCTCGCACTTTTTATTTCGTGATTGTATACAAGGACTTGAGGTTTTTTTTGCTTACATTGATTCATGCAGTGTTCAATCTTTAGGATGAGAGGATACTTTAAACTATCTTCTTTTTGCTGATAGTATATTGCATATCATTGTAGGGTCGCATATATGATCCCCAAACGACACTTTCAACATAAACTCTAACTTGATAAATCATCTCACCTAAAAGCTTAACATGTTACACGAGAAGTGTAATTTCTTACACACATATTTTTAACACACACCTCACTGCTAGCATGTGAACAAGCGGTACCAGTAAAGTGGTAGTACCTTTCAACAAATAGGGCATCAGTGAGATTTGAATCTGGGATCTTTGCTCTAAAACTATGATAAATTATCCTCTTAATTGCTTAAGCTCTCAGGGAGAAATGTAATTTATTAATTATACACATTAAAAAACTCGAGTTTAATTAAGTCACGAAGAAGTATGGTGCACTTATCATACTCAATCTTCATGCTCTTGTCCTAATGAAAGGAAATAAAGGGAAATAAATAACCTTCCTTGTCGTAATTGCATATCTGTCATTTGAATGTTACAGCTTCTAGTGATTTCTTAATCACATTCCAAGGACATGTCACCTCCCAGCTTCTGCTTTGTTTAAGGCTTGTATTTGCAGCATGCATATCCTTGATTGTGCCTAAGTTGAATTGAGACATCTTTATATGTAGGATATATATATATATATATATATATATATATATATATTCTTAGTGTATGGTGAGTGAATGCTAACTGCTAAGTAATTAGAATTCATTTGAAGTACTAGAAAACTCGCATATGCATGGCTGTATGTGCATGTGTCACATGGATTAGTACAAGTTCCTGTGATGTCCACAGAAATCAATATATGCCCAAACATTCTTCTCACTTAGAATATGATATCTATCTGTGTAGATATGTCGTTTCTGTGTGTGTGTAGAATAATTTCAGTGTAGATAAAATAGATCTGTGATTAGTTCCTTTGAAGTCCATGATATCTGAGGTTTTTGGCTATTAACTCAAGTTAAGAATTTACATCTCCGTCAAATCGAAAAATAAAGCAAACTGAAATGCTTTTTAACTTATTTTTTTCCTTTTTTTCTTGTTCCCCAAGTCCAGCGTCTTTGTGGTCAGCATATTTTGGCATATAAAAGCTTGACCATTTGAAACATGTAGATGTTCATGTTAGTCAAGGGAAACAGAAAATCTATATTTGCAGTTTGTAAGGTTGGGCTTATTAGACTTAATGTATAACGAGTAAGCTCTGCCTAGTTCAGTCTGTGATTCAATTAAGGAGATGCATAGAAATTTCACGGCTAACCAATATTTGGTCATTGTTTTCACAACATGGTGCAATTTTCGCGAGAATGGGATGTATTCCTCTGTTTGTAGTGTTTTTTACATGGTAAATAACATGGACTCTTGTCTGCTTGCAGAGTTTTTGAGAAGTCATTGGAGTATGTTAAGCGTTTCAGTCGCTACAAGAATCCTGATTCTGTTAGGCAAGTGCGGGAGTATCCTTGAAGTGTTGCATTTAGTTGTCTCTGTCTATTTTTTCCTGAGTCTTGTTTCAAGGATCATTGAATATGGTTGTCTATGTAACTTACACAACTATGGGACTGCATTTGTAAGTCGTGTTGCCGGGGTATTTTCTTTGAGGATTGTTTTCATCCTTAACACGTGTACAGAATCTTAAGCAGATACCAGCTGGCTGAATTTGAGGTAAGTGCTGATGAAATTTCTGTCTTTTTTTTTGTAAGAATGTTGAAACATGAGTTTGTGTTTGAATTGGCAGCTCTGTGTCCTTGGTAATCTTTGCCCGGAGACTGTGGAAGAAGCTATTACTTTGGTCCCTTCTATCAGGGTATTCCTCTTTCACCAAGTAGAATAAGTTTTTTTTTTTATAATAATAATAATAATAATGTCACACGACATTCGTAGTTTTACATGGTAGAATTAGTTTATTATATTTATTTTATAATAATGTCACGCGACACTCGCAGTTTTACATAAAATCCACGTAAATTCATGCTCTGATTCGTAGATGCTCGTTTAGACATGAATTGATTTGTCTTTATTCTTATTCAGTGAAGAGATTTTGGTGGAAAATGTTTTCGGGTTGTATTGAGTATCAGGTGTAGAATAAAATGTCATTTATCGTGACGAGCGCAGTGAAGATGGACAAAAACACTTCATTCAAATGGAAAGAAATGTGCACAAAGTGAAATAGTTGGAAGCCTAAACACTGTTTCCTAACCTGTATTCTATTGGGCGAGAGACACTATTTGCACTATATCCAAGTTGCCGATGCCCCACACTGTCTGTGCACCACACCAGAACGACCTCTAGAAGGTCGATTGCTAGTTAAGAATCGACTTTCTGAAGGTTGTTTTGGTGTATGCACATGTAGTGTGGTGTATAGGTAGTAGAATCCTGGTGGTGCATATAAACACCCCATTATATATATTATGTTGATAAATTAGAATTTGACAAAAGGTATTCCTTTGCGTTGCATATCTGTTTACAGAACAAAGGGCGCGCCCTTGATGATGAGGCAATTGAGAAGATGCTGAATGACTTATCCTTAGTCAAGAAGTTTGAATAGAGAGTAAATTTAAGTGTGCCTGTCCAAGCTAGTATCATTTTTATCTTTCTCTAAATGCCACCTATCTTCCATCGGTGTGGTGCAAATTCTATTTAAGAATTTCTTATTTTGTCTAGCCTCATGACTTGACATGTAACTAAAAAGTTGATCAAAGTATGACAACAATTTGAAAACCTCCCCCCCCCACACACACACAAAAGTGAAATGTGAGACCAGGCAGGATAAATGCTTTAAGTAATCAAATATTTTATGAGGTAAAATTCAAAATATTAGGAATACAAATATGAAGAGAAAAAAAAAAAAAAGGAGAACAAATGAATATGAGAAACCAAGAAGGGTTTTAAAAAAAAAAAAAAAAAAAAAAACGGATCATACTTGTTTCACTAATTAAATATTTTACAAGAGGGTAAAATTTAAAATATGGGGATTACAAATACGAAATCTAGCATTTAATCTTAGATTTTGTTGGTCATTAAATACACCTAATCATACTTGCTAGGATCATTTTAAAATAAATAGGTTTTTGTCCAAAAGGACAAACTAATATACTTATTATAGGCTATAAGTACATGGATGATTGGAAAGGACAAAACTTAATTAACATTACCAAAATACACTTTTTCAAATTAAACCTAATTAACCCTTTTTCTAATCATCCAGACGCCGCATCTCAAAAATTCATCCATCATCGTTCAAAAATGGAGAAGGACGTATCTCGTGAAGGCTTCAAAGCTGTGATTTTTTTTTGGATTATCTGCAACCGAATCATCTCGATTATGGAAGGCATTTGCAGCTATGGATTCGCAGCTCTTCAATTCGAAGCTGGCTTGGTGATTCTGTGGTCAAAATCGGAGCTTTGAATGTCTGATTCTCTCCTATTTCAGGGAAGTTTCGTTTTCCCCTATTATGTGTTAATATCGTGTTATTAAATTGATTTGAATGTGAAATATGCCCTGATTGCATGCTAATTCGTGTTATGGAGAAGAGAGAAATGCTCACAAGAGATTCGCCGGAACGAGATTTATTTATTTTTATTTTTATTTTTTTTGTTGCGTAAAAAGAGAAGCAGGTAGAAGGGTTTTGTAAAAGAAAAAAAACGATGGAGAGGGGAGGCTGCCGGAAAAAAAAAGATGAGGGAGGGGAGAAAAAAAATGCTGTCAAAGAAGAGGAAATGAGATGATTTGGGGCAGTCGGAGAAGAAGGGTTGCTGCCGGAGAAGATTGAGTTGCCGGAACGCAGGTACAGGTCAGGAATTGTTTACAGAGAACCACCGGAGGTGCAAGTGTACAGGCCGGCCGGAGGAGACAAGGCTGCCGGAGAAGGAAACCTGCGTATGGAGGGGTTCGGCTCCTCACTAGCAGCACTTCGCCTCCAATTAGCACCACAACAGCACCTCGTTGCCTTCTGCTCCGACCACAGCTCCAACCGAATCCATTTTCCGGCCAAGAAGATCGGAGGTTGGTTTTTTTTTTTTGTTGTTGAAAAAGTTTAGGGTTTAGGGTTGTTACTATTAATTTTTTAACGTTACGACATTTTTTGATGTAACTTTATCTATTTTTACGGGCTGTTACTACTTGTTTATTGGCCATTACTACATTTTATGGGTTGATAATACTTGTTTTTTGCCTGTTACGACTTGTTTATGGGATGTTACTACTTGTTTATTGCCCGTTATTATATGTTCGAGCTGTTACTACTTTTTTTTTATGTCGTTACTACTGTTTATTGGCTGTTACTACTTTTCCATTGGATGTTACGACATTTTATTGGCTGTTATTACTTGTTTCTTGGCTGTTACTATTTGTTTTCGTGGCTGTTACTACATTTTATCTAGTGTTACTACGTGTTTAATGTGTAAAATGGTACTTTTGTCCATTTATTATGAATTTGTCCTTTCTAATCACAAAATATGTAGTAACGTCATTCTGGACCCATTTATGAATTACCACAACATAATTTTTTTAAATTTTTTGGGGGAGCGGGGTAGGGGGTGGGGGTTAGAGTGGGAGTGGGAGTGGAATGGAAGAAGGGAAGAGTATTTTTTTATTATATTGGGGAATGAAGATTCAAACCCTATAACTGATATTAGAAAGTGCAACGACCTTCGTCTAGAGGCCATGTTCAATCCCCAAAATTACCATAAAATTGTGCTACTATATCTTTTTTTAGAACATTGAAGAGCGAGTGAGACTAAACATCATTCAATGAGTCCTTCTATGGTCAATAATCTATTAATGTGTAGTGACAATATCATTTTGGTTTTTTGGCCATGTATATTAGTGCGAGGATCATTACATGTTCCTATACGATCGACTACTATATCTGCTATGGTACGCAAGTATTGATTATGAGGCAGCTGATTTTTTCAGTGTAGTCTGTCTGGATAGCAAAAGAAAAATTGATATTTCATGACAATAGGTTGATTAAATATATAACTAAACAACATACCAATGAGCATGAAACACATATACACAATTAGGGTCATCCAATTCCAACTCTCCAGGGAAAGTAAATATAATACCGCAGGCATCAGTTGCTGAAGAAAACTTTAATCAAGGCTGAAAAATGAACAAGAAAAGAGAAAGTTTCAGTAATGACGGGTGTTCATCACCATTAATGAGGAGAAAGTACTGGAAAGGGAAAAAGCATGTAATCAACTCTGATTTTTTGATGTAATCAGTACAATACAGCTTTCTGATGTTATCACCAGCTTAAATAGGAGCTGTTTACGTAAAATAACTGCCTAAAGTTGGTTATGACCACCTCTATTGCCTATAACTAACTTATTAATTAACTATTCATTGAGTCAACGTGTTTGATTTATGTCTCAATGAGTAGTTAATCAACTTCTCGATCACTTCAACTTGTTAATTGAGTTGTTATCTCCAATAGCCCCCTCAAGCTGAATGGGGTGAAACTTGAAGTTCTTGATCACTTCATTTTGTTAATTGAGCCGTTGAACTGCTAGATTGCTGAAAAATAGAATTCACCCCTATTCTTTCAAATAGAAATTGGAAAATAGGTGCATCAACAATTTTTGTAAGAATGTCTGCAAGCTGATGTTGGCATTAGTCTTGGAAAACCAGCATGCACCTTAGCTCTTGTATTGCATGTGACAATCAGGTTCTATGTGTTTTGTTCTCTCATGGAAGATAGTATTTTTGGCTATATGGATTGCACTTGTATTCTCACAAAATAGGAGTATAGGCAGATGGACATGAATGTGTAAGTCTTTCATTAGATAAACCAACCATTGAAGCTCACAAGTGGCATCACCGATAGCCCTATATTCAGCCTCTGATGAGCTCTTGGCTATGGTTGCTTGCTTATTTGCTTTCCAAGAAACTGGAGATGAGCTTAAGAACATGATGTATCCTGAGATGGACTTTCTTGAATCCACACAACCAGCCAAATCTGAAACTGTATATCCTTTAAGATCTAATTCATTATCAGTTGGGAACAAGAATCCTTGTCTAGGATTTCTCTAATCAGACTGTTAATCATATGTAATCTGTGAGCAGCTTGCATATGATTACCAATCTAATTAGAGAGAAACTGACTTAACTTTTTATATTAAACTAGTAAAATGCACATGCATCCGCACGTATTTTTGTGAAACCAAACTTTTGAAAACAATATTAATTAATAAAAAAATTATTAATTAATTATTCCTCGTAAAATATAAATATGTTATTATCAATAATTATACAAAACGGTCTAATGTTTTTTTATTAGCATTTTGAATTTATAAATTCATGTACTCAATACATTTATCATCCGTTTAAAGAAAATAAGCATTCTAAATTTACACCTCTGTGTATTCAATATGTATTGAAAACATGTTCTTCATAAATATCTAGTACACCTGCTGAAATTTACAAAAAATAATTAAGCAACTTTTGTAATGTTCTTATTCTAAACAACTCATTCTGATAAGTGCATGCAAAAATTGTAGCATGTGAGTTTCATGTGTATATAATTTTATATGTTTACTATATCATAGCTACGAATATACTTTAATAATTGTAAAGTAACACTTATTACACAAAGTAACATTTGCGATAATGATCTGTATATTTTAAACATTTGGTGTATGAATCTAAGATTCAATTTTAATTAGTATGATAGGAAGAATGGTGAAACCATAGAATTTTATTATCCAATGCAAATGATTAGACATATATTTTAGCATTATAACTATCATTCAGTTATTTTATAAGAATATTTTCATCGATCCTATTTAACTGATGAAGTTGTCAAACCATGCATACCAATCCAACATATCTGCCTGCATAATAAATACGTTCCTATTTAACAGATGGATTATGCAGCCTGAAATTACTCTTTTGTCCTCAATTTTACCCGTCATATTATCTTTGGATTAGACATGATCAACTCATATTAAATGCCCATATTTCTTCACTTTCTCAAAATATCATCTTGTAAATCACTCAGGAAAAGACTTCATCTAAGGCATGGAATACTTTATATGATACATATGCAAAGCCATCCCTGTGGCCGAATTAAACAAATTAAACAGTACCTCATATCTATGCAAAAAGGTTCTCAAACAATCTCTAATTATCTTCATGTTGTGAAAACTAAAGCTGGTGAATTAGTCAACGGATCAGGATGATCTTGTGAATCTTATTTCAGACAACTTAGGAGATGACTATAAAGAGTTGGCTAGGATTGTTCAAACACGTGACACCCCTAATGATTTTGAAGAGCTCCAAGAAAAACTATTTAAATATGAGACTATTCCATCTAAGATGCAACCGTTCACTTTTTCTGGTCTTGCTACAACTCATTTGGCCTTATGACATCCCTCTCCCAGTGATGGTTCGTTTCCACGTCTTACTATTCTTGATTCTTGGAAACATGCGCAAAATACTTTCTCTCATGAAGTAGGCTCGAGTTTCCGCCCTAAAAAACTCTACTTGGTTATTTCCAGTGTGAAAAGTGCAAGGACATTCTGAGAAACAGTAAAATTCTTACTAGGTTCAACCTTTCACAATTTTTTTCTCATTCGGTCCAGTCCTCCAAAATTGCGTCCACTTCAAGCACATTTGGATGCTCTGTCATCTTCTCTATGGCTTCTTGATAGTGGTTTCATGCCATGTTACCACTGATCTCAGTAATTTGGCATTACACACGCCTTATTTTGGCAATGAAGACATCATGGTTGATGATGGAAATAATATTTCCATCACACACATATGTTCTATTTTTCTCTCTACTCCTTTAAAATATTTTATGTTTGACGATGTATGAAATCGTCCGGGTTACAATTGAGTTGATACTTGGGTAAATGCGCCTCCAGGTGATGATCCAATAACTTTTCGAGCGGGCCTTCAAAACGTACAAAAACGTGAAGTGTCGTGGATCATGCCTTCAGGGGACACTCTGGTGCTCAAGAATATTTGAATAGAAGCCTTTCTACTAAGACAATAAGCAAGAATGTATAGCAAGTGTACTATGTGTGTACCCTGTAATTGAGGATGATGATACTTTATATAACTATATCTCTCGTGGGGGAGTGAATAAATGATGCATTGAAGTCATGGTCAAGAGAGTTTACCATGTATTGATGTAATGAAGCTATTATGGAGCAGGCAGGGCTCATGTTATTACAAAACGTAAAATTTCAAAGCCATCACTATAGCAGTTACCATTGTGGAGTAATGTCTGCGTGAAGTCCGGAACCCTCAATTGAAGAGAATGTTACAGTTGCTTGAGGTCGAGGATGATTGTATTGTATTGAGCATAAATTACATAGGTGACCTGCACGACATCGATAATAAGGGACCGTAGACGTCTTGTATCTTGCCGATTATGAAAGATAGAAGCGACATGTGTCATGTCGGACAGAGGACGACCTACATCATGTCGATTGATGATATAAGGGTATCATGCATTGTACTAAAGATGGAGCTTGATGGTTGAGGCCTGATATCGATCTGAGCTCATGCCGTCCCATATGTTGATATGTCATTTATCACTCTATGCGAGGCCCGATGAGTGTCACGTTTACGGAGACTGATCTCACCCATTTCAATGTCCGTTGTGTTCCTAGCATGTCTCTCGTAATTTATTATGTATCTCCTAGCTTTGTCAAGTCCCTAATGTTTCTTTTGAATTCTTACCCTCTAAACTTATTTGAAGGATTTTTAGACCAGTACTCATATGATGCAATGGTCGGTTAAAAACGGATTGTATGAATGGCCAATCCCCCCTTTTAGCTTTTCGCGGTGAATAAAACATCAAAAAGTATTTCGCATCATCGTCTTTGTCACCCAACTACTCCCATCTTCAAGCTATTATTTGTCAAAATGATCTAGACGTTGCCACCTCAATTGCTTCTTCCTATTGTTTTGCTTTAGAGAACAAAAGTCACACTTGTTTTTTGCTACTTCTACTTTATGTTCTTCCCATCACCTAGAGATTATTTTCACTAACATCTGGACATCCACAACTGTGTTGTATGATGGTTTCAAATATTATATAATTTTGTTGATAATTATAAAGGATACATGGTTCAATCCATTTATTCGTAAATATGATGTGATTGGCGTTCTTATGATTTTTAAGGCTCTTGTTCAAAAATTCTTTGATACTACTATTAAAGTTATACTGATATTGATGAGGAATACATAGCCTTAAAAAGTTATCCTGCACAAGAAGATATAACTCATCAAATCACACCCATGAGCACAATGTTTTTTCTGAGAGACGTCATATTCATCTTATCTTTATTACCACACCTTTCATCTATGTTAATTACTAATATGTAACCGTGATTGTTATAGGGAAGAAACACACTCGCACTTCTATTATTTTTCTATTTCTACAAGTTGGATAGTGATTAATACCTTTTTCATCTAGATCAACACACTATTCATCTATGTTAGTATTCAATACCTACCAATGATTATTTTATTAAACGAAATAAATTAATTAGGAGAAAAACTTCTTAGAGACACACACCATCTTTGGTTTACACTCAAAGTTTTATATGATTTCCACATTCAACATCATCTCACAATACGTTTTTTAATTTGTAAAAGAAATTTAAAAAAGACAATCACTCACAACCGACATAAGATGTAATTGAATATAAACATTTTGTAGATCTTTTGGTGTAAACTTATAAACATTAATAATTTATATAATAACTAATGCATTAAGTTTAATGATTATTTTTAGATATTAAATAACAAAGATAAAGATGATGTTTATATAAATGAAAAACGTGGTGATCATTATTCAACTTAATGCATTAGTCATTATCCAACTTGCTGACGTTTAAATCATTATTCAACTTTCCGTTCCCTTGTGCTTGCCATGACGTTTGAATCTGCACAAATTTCCTCTCGACTTGCTGACGTTGGTTTGATGGGGTTAGCTTTGATTCGATGAAAGGTTCCTTTCGACTGGCGGACGTTGATTTGTTGGTGTTAGCTTTGATTCAATGAAAGGTATTTTTTTTTAACACCAATGAAAGGTAATTGATATGACGTTATGTTGAAGACCAAATTCTAATTAAATGCGCTTAACTAAATTTATTATACTTAAAGAAATAAAAATAAGCCACTCAAAAAAAAAAAAAAAAAAAAAAAATCTAAATACGCAGAATCCAATAATATTATCTAGAATTACAAATTTTATACATACCAAATTCGGTTAAGGAATTTAAGGAATTGTTTTAATTATTATGCGCTTAAGTAAATTTATTATTATTATTATTATTATTTTTTTTGTTGCAAACCTTGTAAATTTTATTAAAGAAAATTTACTATGCTTAAGGAAATGAAAATAAGCAAATTTAAATTATTTTAATTATAATCTAGAATTTATCTATATTAAAAGAATCTAAGGAATTGTGTATGCGCTTATTGTAGGAATTAATTATTATTGGCTTAAGTAAATTTATTTTGCTTAAGGAAATAAAAGTATGCAAATTTAAGTTATTATTATCTACAATATATACCAAAAGAATCTAAGGAATGTGTATGCGCTTAAGGAATTTAATTATTATAAATGCGCTTATTGTTTTAATTATTATTATTATATAATAATCATTCCTTTTATGATTGAATTGGATCGGATGTATATATGGAATTTAATTAAGACTTATGATTGATCATATGTTTTATGGAATACTAAATTAAATCTATAACAATTTTCAAGGGGGGAAACACTTGACGGGGGAAACACACCCGCTCTTTTATAATAGTAATGACTAGAGTAGGTTGTTCTTAATTGAGCCAGAGTGCATGTTCTTAATTGAACTAGAGCCATATAGACTAGTGTATCTTCATATGTAATTTAATCAACTCTGATAGAAATATTGATGAATGGAAGTGAATCAAAAGAGAACAGAGTTATTTGCATCGCATATATTTTTGAACCATTTTGAACAAATATCTATTTCAAAGTATATAATTAGTCTTTAAATGGTAACATTATATGTAGCTCTTTACGGGCAATTGGTAAATCAGGCCACTGTAATATCCGACACTTTTTTCAGGTCAAATATTTTCTGAATTTTTTTTTTTTTGGTTCCCCGTCCAAATTTGGACGATTTCGTCCAAATACAGTCAAACCATCCAAATTTGGATTCCTTTTCATCCCAATCTATTTACTAACCAAAATGGACGGAATCCGTCCAAAATTCGGACCCAACGTCTGAATTGTGACGAATTCCGTCCAAATTTTGTGAATGAAATCCATGGTCATCATCAAGCTTTTCTTTTCTTCTTCTCAACAATAATTACAAATTTTCTTACCTAAATAAAATGAATGTCCAAAAAGCCATGAACATGGTAAAACCAGTTGCTATAAACACCATATCCGATATCTTTGTCACTTCAAACCTTGCAAAACCGCCTTCAACTCCGGCAGCAGCCATTACCATTCCCTAATGCACCTGTATATAATCCTTGCTCATCCAGTGGAAGAATTTGAATTAATCCTTAGTAATGCACCTGTATATAATCCTTGCTCATCCACAAAAAAAAAGAAGAGGAAGAATTTGAATCCTTAGTTTCTAGGAAGAAAAAGGAAGAAAAGTGAAATGTGAGAAGGTTTGGACGAAATTTGGGCGTTCCGTCTAAATTTGAACGGAATTTGTCACAATTCGGACGTTGCGTCCGAATTATGGACGGATTCCGTCCATTTTGGTTAGTGAATGGATTGAGACAAAAAGGAATCCAAATATGGACGGTTTGACTTTATTTGGACGCAAAACCTGAAAAAAAATATTAGAAAATATTTGACCTAAAAAAATGTCAGACGTTACAATGGTCTGATTTACCAATTTCCCGCTCTTTACCCCGAGAGGATATGGAGGAAATGATGACTTTTAAAGGCATGGATGCTTTGTAGTCCCTCCGTTTTTTTATATCAGTCTTTATTTTGTGTAATTATATATTAAGAAAATGATTAATTATATCTGAAATTAATCGTAAAATGACACAACTATCATTCTCTTAACATTTATACATCCTCTGATCAATCAAATAAGGGGTGATTTAATTAGAAAAACCATGTATACTCACAAGGTATTAACACTTATCTAGAAAATTGTGCAAATCCAATAATTTCTTTCAAAAGTCACATACAACTACTATTTTTGCATTGTTCTTCTTTGGATATTGAAGAGACTACGGTTGATAATCATCAAACCGAGCCCAATCTTGGAGAAGAAGCAATTGCGGCTAATTAGGGTTTTCTTAATATTATTTATTCCGATATTATCCTTATGATGTACTATATATAAAGACCAATTGTACTCAGTTTTATTCAATGGAAAGTATTATACGATTCTACGTTTAATATGGAGTCGGATGAGCTAGAGTCAGAGATCACGAGATCGAACCCTACTTGAAACAATATTTAAAAATAAAAAAAAATATTGTGCAAGTGTTGGAAGAGATTGCCCACACTTGAGGGGGTGTTGGGATAGATTGCCACACTCTTGAAAAAAAATGTGCAAGTGTTGGACATATTGCCAACACTCTTAAATGATAAGAAATAAAGTAGCGCCTTTACTGACACCAATTGGTTTTAGTACAACGGTAAGAGCTTGATCTTAGCATGGTATCAGAGCTATTACGGCTCTTCTCTCATGTCAGCCTCTCTTCTCACGTAATTTAGGGCTCCAGCCTCTTACCGGAATCCATGGCCGACGGCCAAACTTCTTCAACAAACACAACCACCTCTTCTCCCTCGGCTAATCTCTCTGCTTACCCCTCCTTCAATCGGTCTTCAACGATCCACATCACAAAATTATCTCGAACGAATTATCCATTATGGCGTGCCCAACTTCTACCGTATTTACGAGGGCAAGGTGTCCATGGCTATGTTGACGGCTCCATCTCCCCGCCGTCTCCGACAATCACCTCCGGCAAGCAAACCTCTCCTAATCCTGCGTATGTCCATTGGCTGAAACAAGATTCGCTCATCCTCAGCACAATTACATCGTCCCTTACCGACGATGTCTTATCCCAGGTGTACCATGCTTCAACGTCTGCGGAAATATGGAACTCCTTACAGAAAAGCTTCGCGTCTCAGTCCAGGGCTCAATTAGTTCATCTCCGCACCCGTCTAGCTTCAACCCACAAGGAATCTCTCTCCGCCGTTGATTATTTCATGACGATGAAACGAATCGCCGATGATCTGAGCATGGCCGGCCACCCTCTACCGGACGACGATCTGATTGCTTACATATTGGCTGGCCTAGGATCGGACTTTGATTCATTGGTTACAAGTATTTCCTCTCGGTCCGACATCACTTTGGATGAAGTTTATTCCCTACTATTGTCGACGGAAGCTCGGATTAACCACCTCCCGCCACCTCTGCCCTATAATAATCACAAAACTGACTTCCGCAGCAAGACATGTATCTTTCTCGGTTACAGTCCTCATCACCACGGCTATAAATGTCTTCATCTTAGTACGGGTCGCATATATGATGCCCGCCATGTCCTCTTTGATGAATCTTCCTTTCCGTACATCCATTCTTCCTCCTCCACCCCATCTCCTGCCCCACTACGTCTCTTCCTTCTCATCTTGCTCTTCCTTCTCCTATTATATCCGAGCTTGTCCCATCTTTGCCCCCATCCCCACCTCGTCCCTCTCCATTCTCCTCGTTCCAACCCTCCCTTCCTCTGACTCTAGCTCATCTGACTCCTCCCCCGTCTCCAACTCTTCTCCTCCTCCCCGCATGGTAACTCGTTCCACAACAAATTCCCTCAAACCCAAACAACTCCTATCTGACTTTGTCCGTTATCCTCTTCCTAAGGCCTTCTCCACGACTCTTCAGCCAACCGAGCCTCTGCTTTTCGAGGCCCTTAAATCTCGTGAAAGGAGTGATGCAATGAGAGATTAGTTTAATGCTTTGGTCTAGAATGACACTTGGGACCTTGTTTCGTTTTCTCCTCGTATGAATCTCCTTGGTAATAAATGGGTTTTCCGGATTAAGCGTCATGCCGATGGTCATATCGAGCGCTATAAAGCTCGGCTTGTTGCAAAGGGCTTCCATCGGGAGCTGAGGTTGATTTTTCTGAGACTTTTAGTCCGGTAGTTAAGCCGGTCACTATTTGCACTTTGTTATCACTGGCTGTTTCTCAAAATTGGACTCTTCGGCAAGTTGATATTCAGAACGCTTTTCTTCATGGCTTTCTATCTGAGGATGTCTATATGCAGCAGCCTCCTGGTTTTCAGCACCCGGACTATCCTCATCATGTCTGCAAACTTAAGCACAGTCTTTATGGTCTCCGTCAGGCCCCCAGGGCATGGTTTTCTCGCTTCACGGACGTGCTCCGCCTCTTCGGTTTATTCCCCTCCCGGGCCGACACGTCTCTATATATTTATAAATCTGGTTCCCACTCTATTTATGTTTTGATATATGTTGATGATGTAATTATTACAGGTACATTAGATGATCTTGTTACTGCAGTTATTGCGCATTTGTCTGCTCATTTTCCGGTCAAAGATCTTGGTCCCTTTTCTTATTTTCTAGGTGTTGAGGCTCTTCGCACTCCTGATGGTCTTCTTCTTAGTCAGCGGAAATATATTCACACCTTATTGTGCCGGGCTAAGATGCAGCATGCCAAGCCATGCATCACCCCTATGGCATCTAACCTTCGGCTCAGTAAGACGGATGGGAGCCATTCGATGACCCCTCTCTCTATCGCAGTATTGTTGGCGGTCTTCAGTACCTTGGCTTTACTCGTCCCGATATTGCCTTTGCTGTTCACAATGTCTGCAAGTTTATGCATGCTCCACGTACTATGCATTGGATTGCTGTTAAGCGCATTCTTCGCTATCTCAAACACACGATTCATGATGGTCTTTTACTTCGGTCTTCTTCTTCTGTTCATCTTCAGGCCTTTTCTGACGCTGACTGGGCTTCTGATCCTGATGATCGCCGCTCTATTGGTGCTTTCTGCATCTTTTTGGGCCACAATTTAATCAGTTGGCGCTCCAAACAGCAAGTTACGGTTGCCAAAAGCAACACCGAGGCCGAGTATAAGGCCCTTTCACATGCAACTGCTGAAATGCAATGGCTCTCCACATTGTTGCGTGAGATTTCGATTCCTCTATCCCCTTCTCCCACCTTGTGGTGTGATAATATTGGCGCTACTTACCTCACTGCCAATCCCGTGTTCTATGCCCGTACCAGCATGTTGAGATCGACTTTCACCATATTCGGGAATTAGTTGCGGCCCGCAAGCTTTATGTTGCCTTCATTTCGTCTAAGGATCATCTGGCGGATATCCTTACCAAGCCGCTCAGTTATGTTCGTTTCACTGATCTCAAGACCAATCTCCATGTCCACTCCATTCCCATGGGATTGCGGGGGCGTATTGAAGAGACTACGGTTGATAATCATCAAACCGAGCCCAAGCTTGTAGACAAAGCAATTGCGGCTAATTAGGGTTTTCTTAATATTATTTATTCCGATATTATCCTTATGATGTACTATATATAAAGACCAATTGTTCTCAGTATTATTCAATGGAAAGTATTACACGATTCTACGTTTAATATTGGAAAATACTTGTATGGTGAGGAAATTTGAGGTGAAGTGACGGGTGAAACGATCAGAATTACCCTTCTTCTTTGACGGGAGACACCACACAAGAATTACCCTTCTTCTTTGACTTTTTAATTTTAGTTCTTTATGACATTGGTAAACTAAAACCTAGGTTTAATTGTATTGTTATTCAAAATAAGAGTAAGCGTGATAAAAATAATAAAGAATGCTGCATTGATAATCTAGAATGATCGATAAATGTGAACAAAGTCATTTGTAATACTTTATATTTTGATTTGGTTTTCCAGACATATCATTTGGTAGGGGCCTGTGTGCCAACTAGATTATAATTGAGAGTGTTTCGTTGTTATAATGGATTATTTGGTAGCAACAATTGTCTTATTTTAGAACTTTTTAGAGATATATACGGTACTCTGGTTACACCGTGACAAAAGGAATGGCCTGTTGTGGGTGGTGGTGTAGGTAGTTTGTGTTTTCTGTCGTCGAGCATGTCTTATTAGTTTCTTTTGCTTCCGCATTTATTGTGCACAATTTCAACAACTTTTAGTCAATAGGTTGACGTGTCCCTTATGTTTCGTTTATTGGGCACGTGTTGAACGTCTCGTTTCGGTTGCATGCTCGGCTCTGGGATGGGTCGTTAAAAACACAAACACGCCAGGACTTGCTATTCTGGACTTTTTTTTGTATTTCTTCTAGCATCTTGCTAGAATATGTAATAATAATTCAATAAATTAAGGAATCTCTGTGCCAATAATTAATTAATATTGTGGAACTCAATAAACAATTAATGAACCACTTCAAATATGCAATATATAACCAGAAGGAAAATTCAAATCTAACAATCAAGTTAATCAAATTATTTTTCTCAAAAAAAAAAGTTAATCAAATTATATGTCTTTAAATTAATCACTAGTCCTGTAATATGAATCTACAATTTACTAGTCATTCAAGTTAGTTAAATCAGAAATCACAAGGAAATTAACATAATAAAGAGTAAATATAACCTTAAATTTATACATTCATATTCTGACAAAGAAAATACTCAATTCAGGTCCATTGTTGTTTACATCAGGGCTCAACATGTACAATGTTTCTGAGTCCTTTGATCCCACCACTCGTTCAAAATGTGCCCTCATGTAAGCTATCTCACCGTCGGGTCCGTCGGCTACTCCGGGCAGTACACCGGCACCCATAGACACAGCTTTAAGAACTTCCATTACATGCAAATCTTCTTCTGTGGCATCCCTCTTCATCCCATACCCAATTTTCTTCCCATTACAATACATTGTCCACAAGGGCTCTTCCAACACTTTTGTTTTGTCATTTTGAGGCCTTTTATCGCATTCCAATGCGATTCTAACCATCCCAACGCTCATTTCTCTTTGCAATGCAAGGGTTTGCATGGCAAGCTCAACCACTAGGGTTGGGAAGGTCTTCGGGTTTTCTTGTAAAGACAAGCTTACGCGGCCTTTCCGGTATCCGAACAACGTGCCCGTGACGCGTGACCCAACGGCGTTGTTCCGAATATTCATGTCCGGTAACCGTCCCCCAGGAAGAGAAGGAAGCTTGCAAACGGGTGTCATGATAGGAAACGATCGAAAGACGGAGCGAAAGACACGAAAGACTCTTGTATTGTTCTTTTTCTTTGATGAAGGTTGTGTTAGGGATGACGGTGAAGGTGGTGGAGGCGGCGCCGGAGGATTAGATGATGTTGGTGATGATTGAGAGGAGGTGCTGCTATTGTTAGGCCTGGTTGGTTCCCCCATTACAGGAGCTTCAGAACCAACCAGTTAAGGGTCCCTCAAAAAAATGAAAGAGAGAGAGATTGGTGGAGAGAGAAATACAAGGATTGTTTTGACTGAATTGATGATTTTGGTGAATTTTTTTAGCCTGTAAATAATCTGTACACATACCCAAATTATAATATCACACAAACAACTCACTATTTTACTACATATACAGCTCATTTTTTAAGTAGATTATGAAAAGATAACGACAAAGAACTCATGTAATAATACCCCGATTCATTTTTAACATGTGTTTGGATTTTTATAATGATAAAATTTATTAAAATGATCAATATTAATGATATACCAATAATCTCGATAGTAGTTTATGGGTCGCGTGGATAAAGAAACAAGTCTCGAAAGAAAATAACCATCGTGTTAACAATTGCATGCGTTTGCAATGTGTCGTGTAGGTTCAGTTTTCCTCCTTTCAACTTCTCAAAAATTCGGACCAAGATTCTCTCAAGTAACTTTATCTTTAAGTTAGTGTTTTTACATATAATGAACTAAACTACGTCGTTTTGGAAAAAGTTAATCAATGGTTTAGATGTTTACACTTTGGGGGTGTGTGGTTGGATCATTCATACTTGAGAGAATATCCTCTCAAGTTACTTGAGAGGATCCTATCCCGAAAAATTCCAAGTCCACGTTAATACAAAACAAATAGCCATTAGAAATATTATATATGATGAATTGATAGTAGTAGTCTAATGATGCAGGATGCTCGAGTGTTTTTATATGGCTGATCTGGATGGAAATTTTGAAGTGTTAAGGTGTCCTCAACATAGATTTGAAGTTTGGGATCAAGTGCATCTATTCTATAGGAATTTGGACGGTAACTCAATGCAAAACTTGAATTAGCCATTAAAAATATTATTTATTTTTTATTTTCCGAGATTCGTTTCAAATATGCAATGCTCTACATACCATGTCACTGTGTCTGACCACCACAAAAATAATTGAACGCCAATATCATTTCCCAAACATTCATTTCCATTAAATCTTGACTATCAACCTAAGACGACTTGATCAAACAATAGTACACGTCTATGTGTACTATTGCATCATGTTAAGGATCAAGCGTTTACCGTTGTATTAAAACCAATTGATGATAGTAAAGGCGTAAATTTATTTCCTTTAACACGCCCCTCAAGTGTAGGCCTCTAACAAGGTTGTGCCATCTAGGCACACAAAGACAAGGCCAAACTAGACCAATAAGACAAAGAGGCCAACACTTGCACAATAAAGTGAGGGAGCCAGGGTTTGATCCCATGATCTCCCGCTCTGATACCATGTTAAGGATGAAGCGCTTACCGTTGTACTAAAACCAATTGGTGCTAGTAAATACGCAACTTTATTTCCTTTTACACGCCCCCTCAAGTGTGAGTCTCTAACAAGGCTGTGCTATCTAGGCACACAAAGACAAGACCAAACTAGGCCAACAAGACAAAGAGGACCAACACTTGCACAATATAAGTGAGGGAGCCAGGGTTAAGGATCAAGTTAAGGATCAAGAGTTTACCGTTGTATTAAAACCAATTGGTGGTAGTAAATGCGCAACTTTATTTCCTTTAAGACACCTCCTCAAGTGTGGGCCTCTAACAAGGCTGTGTCATCTAGACACACAAAGGCAAGACCAAACTAGGCCAACAAGACAAAGAGCCCAACACTTGCACAATAAACTGAGGGAGCCGGAGTTTGATCCATGACCTCCTGCTCTAATACCATGTTAGGGATCAAGCGCTTACCGTTGTACTAAAACCAATTGGTGGTAGTAGAGACGCCACTTTATTTCCTTTAACACACCCCCTCAAGTGTGGGCCTCTAACAAGGCTGTGTCATCTAGACACACAAAGACAAGACCAAACTAGGCCAACAAGACAAAGATGCCCAACACTTGCACAATAAACTGAGGGAGCCAGGGTTTGATCCCATGACCTCCTGTTCTGATACCATGTTAAGGATCAAACGCTTAACGTTGTACTAAAATCAATTGGTGTTAGTAAATACACAACTTTATTTCCTTTAACACGTCAAAGTTGTTTTTTACATTGTATGTGTTTAGATTCTTTTTACATAAGTTCACGTGTTGTCAAATGAACAGCGTCTTTGTGGACACTAGGTCTGAGAAGTAATATTATTTTATGGGTAATCAACATGTTATAAGTCATGATTTATAATTAATGCAAGTGTGACATTTTGGGTATATAAAATGCAGTAAGTTCGGCTTTACGAATTTTACGGAGTAAATATCTAGCCTGTAGGATTTATAATGTCACACTACTATTTATAAAATGCAAGTGTGACATTTTGGGTATATAAAATGCATAACAATACGATTTTTACGGATAAATATCTAGACAGGATATATATATATATATATATCACACTTACAACTTTCTATCACACTTATTGAAAAAATGAGATAAGTTATATTAATCAATCTCATTTTTAAAGTGTGACTTAATTGATATGATTTTTCTGTCACAGTTATTGAAAAACCGAGATAAATTATATCAATCAATCTCACATCTAAAATAGTGACTGAATTGATATGATATTTTTGTCACAGTTATTTAAAAAGCGAGATAAATTATACCAATCAATCACACTTTTAAACTGTGAATGAATTTGTATGATAGTTTTGTCACGGTTATTAAAAAGCGAGACAAATTATATCAATTAATCTCATTTTTAAACAGTGACTTAATTAATATGATATTTTGTCACAATTATAGAAAAAGTGAGTCTGATTATATCCACTAATACAAAAGAGACATAGATCACACTTATAGAAAGATATGGATCGCATTTTTAAAAGAATTGAGACAAGAAAAATGTATATATCACACTTAACTTTTTTATCATAGTTATTAGGTGTGAAAAAAAAGAAGGATCACACTTTCTAGGTTTGATTGAAATTATAATAGATCTCGGTTTTTAAGTGTAATAACAACTATTGAAATAGATCACAGTTTTTAAATGTGTTGAAATTATAATAGATCTCGGTTTTAAGTGTGATAACAACTATAATATATCACGATTTTAAGTGTGATAACAACTAAAGTAGAACACAGATTTTAAATGTGTTGAATTATAATAGATCTCGGTTTTTAAGTGTGATAACAACTAAAATAAATCACAATATTTATTATCACGGTTTTTAGGAAAACTGAGACAAGAACATCAATCAATCACAATTTTTAACTGTGATTAAAATATAATGATATTTTATAATGAGAGTTCAATTTAGTGTGGTCGAAAATGATAATAAAGTAGGCATCGGCCCAGCGGTAATTAATGTAGTTCCTTAATCCGGAGTATTCGGGTTCCAGTCCCACTGGGAACAAAAAATGTTTGTGCCTATATTTTAGTTTTCGAAAAAAAGAATGATCACACTTTTTAGGTGTGATTGAAATTATAATAGATCTTGGTTTTTAAGTGTGATAACAACTATAAAATAGATCAGTTTTTAAAATAATGTGTTGAAATTATAATAGATTTCGGTTTTTAAGTGTGATAACAACTATAATAATCACGGTTTTAAATGTGATAACAACTAAAATAGATCACAGTTTTTAAATGTGTTGAAATTATAGTAGATCTCGGTTTGTAAGTGTGATAACAACTAAAATATATCACGAATTTTATTATCACGGTTACTAGGAAAACAGAGACAAAAAATCAATCAATCATAGTTTTTAACTGTGATTAAAATAATATGATATTTTATAATGAGATCTTAGTTTAGTGTGGTCGACAATTAGAAGAAAGAATTCATCGGCCTAGTGGTAATTAGTGTTGCTTGTTAATCCGGAGTATCCGGGTTTGAATCCCACTGGGAACGAAAAATATGGGAATGAAAAATATCTGTGCTTATATATTGTTTTCGAGAAAAACACTTTTATAGGTGTGATTTAAATTATAATATAGTGATTTAAATTATAATAGATCATACTTTTTAAGTGTGATAAAAACTAAAATAGATCACAGTTTTTAAATGTGTTGAAATTGTAATAGATCTCGGTTTTTAAGTATGATAACAACTATAATAGATCACGATTTTTAAGTGTGATTACAACTATAATAGATCACAATATTTAAATATGATGAAATTATAATTGATTACGATTTTTGAGTGTGATAACAACTATAATAGATCACGTTTTTTAAATGTGATAACAACTATAATAGATCACGGTTTTTAAATATGATAACTATTATAATAGATCACAGTTGTAAAGAACATGTGAATGGTTTATTCCCTTAGAAATCAGGTGCAAAAGTTGTGTTTACGTGTTGCATGGTTAAGAAAATGTGTTATATATGCAAATAACAACAAATAAGTCTTAAGGAAGTGTAAAAGTGAACATGTCGTTAAATTGTGGACTTGTGCTTGTTACTTTCTTGGTAAATTGATATTTTGTTGTTAAATGAGTTAGAAAGCATATTTTAGGAATAAATATGAACGTTGCGTTTTTAAGAAGCAAGAAATAATGTAAGGATGAAAAGCATGCGATGTGTTCTATATATGCTAAAATGAGAATGGTAATTACAAAATGAAAGAAATATGATTATGAGAATGAAAACCGTATAAATGAGCAACATGGTTTATAGTTAAGTATTTTAATAGCAAGAAAGACAATGAATACTCGAGGGCCATCAACATCGGTCCCTGTTCACAAGTAAGAATAGTAAACATTACGATGGGCCGGTCAGAAGTCCCTGTCCATGGGCTATAATAATGAACAGTTCCAGTTTGTCTAAGTAAAAGAGCTAGCTCTCCATCTTGGGATCTACTAAAAATGACGTGGTACTAACAAACCTAAAGCAAAATGACAATATGCTAATATTGCAGTAAATAAGTCACCCGTCAAGGGTTCAAGATATTGATGAGAGACAAATTAATGATCATTATTACGACATTTTACCCCAATATTGATACCACTTTGAGCATTATTGTACCAATTTAAGTCAATAATTACTTAATTTTATCCAAATGTATAAGTAGTAATTATTATATAAAATATCGTATTTTTATAGGTTTTGTACCGGTTTAGTAACCGGATGGTCGTGTCGGATTTACGTTTGGTGTTTTGGTAATTTATTGCAGGATTATAGGTTTACTAAGATCCCAAGTGACGACACTTTTTGAGCCTAAAAGATGTATTTTGATGGATGGAAGAAGGTGCCATAAGCTTACGAGTTCAAACGGATCAATTGTCCTGAATGCTTCTACCGTAATTTATCTACGACGGATATTTGACCCAACTTAAAGGCATTTTATGGGGAAGAGTTCTTCATAAAAGTTGTAGATATTCAAATGAGTTTTCCAACGCATTTTGAATCACGTCAATTGGAGGTCTACAACTCAAGTTATGGCTATTTTATCGATAAGCGCCGCAATAGAAACGCCGGGAAAAGTGGAGATATTTTCCCAACTTGATTTTAATCATCTAATGGTGCATGTGGTGCATGTGAGGACTCATCATTACATCCCACATGCTTCTAACAAACTTGCAAGGATATCCATCGCCTATATCTCTATATATATATATATATATATATATATATATATATATATATATATATATATCTCCCCCTATAAATACCTCCCCATACCCATCAAAAACCTGGCCCCTCTTCTTTCCTATTTCTTTCTTTCTTTCTTCTCGTCAATCTTCTTCCCTTTCATTTTTTATTTTGTAAACACTTTATATATATATATATATATATATATATATATATATATATATATATATATATATATATATATATACACACACACACGTCCCAAAATATATATATACATCCATATATATATATATATTTCATCTATCTTATTTTCTTTTTACTTTGGGGCACTTATATATACATATGTCTATGTATTTATATATATGTTTTTATATATATAAATAAAGTAGTTATAGTACCGTTGTAATGGCGGAATAATTATCGAAGATTGTTAAAATCGAAGCTTTGTTATACTACATCCGGTGGAAACGACCCCGATTCAAAGCGAGTTGTAATCGGTAATATATTCTAATATTATTATGTTTACTATTTCTATTTCTATTTATATATTATATATGTTAATTATGTTAAGCTAAAAATATATCTAGCCAAGATATGAATCGAATTAGTTAATCTTTTTGGTAAAATGAATGATCGACTCGGTAATAATGATTAAAACCAATTATAATGAATCTCTTTCTATTTGCACTTAATGAAAGTAAAAATTGAATTAGCCACTCGATTTTTACTAGAAACGTAAGCTAATGAATTGACAACTTGCGATTAGAATACGAGATCGTAATAGAAAGACCGGAGGGTAAAATTGGCCGAGTGAAAACGTGACAACGGAATCCGATTTCCTACCCGGGGGCAGATTTGTCTTGGGAGAGATAAATCTTATTAAAATTGTGCTCACGATATTATTACGTTAAATCACCCGTTTAATTGATATCTTAAACTGGCCGTATGACAAAAGCTGGAGTGACCCATGCTTAAGACGACATTGGACGGATGACTAGACGTATGACAATTTCATACGCTCGTGTGAGGAGGAGTTGTCTAGCTTAGGAGTACACCGGTTCATATATAATTGACCTCCTTGCATCAAGGAAAAGATCTGTCTCATTCAATTTCACTACAAAAAGATATTGATTCAGTAAAGTATTATTGGCTAGATCCAAAAATATATTATTTATCTATTTTTATATTTATATATTTATATATTTATTTACTGCTTTACTAACAATCTAACAATCTAACCCGAGAAAAATGGTAAAAACTGCGACTTAGATCGTGTTAATAATAGCTTCTTGGTGTTTAACCACACTTTGAATTAGATCTTCATTTCCCCGAGGATACGACCGACTCACCGACTAGCACTACAATTTGACCCGGTACACGCCGGTAAGGATTGATAGCCTAGAAACGATCCGTCGGCTTTTTCGGCGCCGTTGCCGGGGAAACGACGCTAATTCATTGTGTCTATGGTTACTACTTGTATTAGCTCAAAATTCTCGAGGATAAGTCAACACTCTTCTTATCACATTTCTATTTTTATTTTCCGTTGGTATCTACCTTCTTTTAGTTACCAATTTTCTTCTTCTACTAATTTCGAGTTATTTTCTATTTTCGATAGTAGAAAGTAAACGCGGTTCGTTTATTTTTGTTGGTACCTACCTATTGGTAAGATACCAATTAAAAAAAAAATAAAAAAAATACACTAGATAAATACCGAGTGGATTCGGTAATTACCGAGAGAAGAAAAAAAATGTGGTTTTTTTTTTATCGATTTCGTGTTATTTTCTATTCGATATTTTCTATTCCACAAGAATTGTCAAATCGCGTTACGAAAATGGTCGAAACCGTTGGTGAAACACCTGAACAAGGGATTGCTCATGCTCAAGGGCATGGCCAAAACCTTAATCAGAATTTACCTCAACCTAATAACCAGAATCAGAATAATAGAAATAATCAGAATCGGAATAAGCATACTCGTCGAAACCAGCCTAACCCGAGACCTATATGTGATCAGACCGTAAGAATGTACCAGATTAATAATCCAATTCGTTTACCCAATAAAGGAGCAATTAATTTCGAAATAAAATCTCATCTTTTTGGTTTAATTGACACAAGAGCCCAATTTCTAGGAGAAGATGATGAGGATCCACATCATCATCTCTATCTTTTCGAAGAATTGTGTAATACAGCCAAAAGTCATGGTGCTCATCGGGAATTAACGAGGATGTCTATGTTTCCTTTTTCTTTAAAAGGAAGAGCACGAGATTGGTTTCTGTCACTTCCCCATCATTCATTGACTAGTTGGAAGGATATTCAAACCGAGTTCTTAAAGCAGTATTTTACTCCTGGTAGAAAATTGGAATTAATAGTCGAGATTGCTAATTTTAGACAAGGATCTGAAGAAACGTTTGGGAATGCGTGGGAAAGATTTAAAAAGCTATTAAGAGCTTGTCCCGATCATGGTTATTCCTTAGATATGCAAATTCAACTTTTCTGTCGTAAATTAAGAAAAGACTCACGTGCAGATGTTGATCATGCATGTGGTGGTTCGTTAATGATGAGTGAAGCTCAAATAGTTTACGATGCTATTGAAAAGATTTCCAAAAATAACAGAATGTGGGAAACCGGTTCTAGCACAAGAAAAGTAGCATTTGCAGGAGAATGTACATCGAATACGGAAGTTCTAGCACACTTGGAGAATTTGAGTAGGAAATTTGACGGCTTATTAGCCAGTAAAAATGTAAACTCAGAAAATATCATATCGAATGAATACTCAAGTCATGATAATGTGTCATTAGGGATGGAAGAACCAAAAGGATATTCAAGGGAAAAGGTGAGTTTTTTACAACAGCATAGGAATTTGAACAACGCGTATTCAAACTCGTTTAATGCTATTAGAAGAGATCACCCTACTTTTCGTTGGTCTGAAACCCCTAGTAAGCAAGGACAACCACCGTATCCAGTTCAATATAAAAATCCATATAATAATCAAGTTTATCAAGGAGATACCTCGAATCAGAACCTACAATCATTACCTAGACCGTATCCACAACATACCACTCAAAGCATACCAGTCACCCAAAGTTCAACTCAACCTGAAGGAGTTGATAAATGGGAGAAATTAATCGAAAATCGATGGGTATGATGTCAACTCAAGCTCAAAATATGGAAACCATGATGACTTCTATAGGTACAATCACTAAGGATATGAGTACGTTGAAAACATCTATAAGTGGACATGATACCGTAATGAGAATTGTAGAAGCTTCATTACGGAATTTGGAATATCATTTGAGTAGAGAAGAGGAACGTAAAAACTGGGAAACCTCCAGGAGAGCTGCCAAGTAATACTGAAAGAAACCCGAAAGAGGTAACTGCTGTTATTATTAGAAGTGGAAGGATCTATGGAAGTACTTGGATTAGAAAACATCGAATTAATGAAGTAGAGAATGATTTAGATGGTAAATATGAGAAAAACATGGAATCTAAAGAGGAAGAGGACATTATTGAAGATTTCCTAAGACATAACAGATATATTGAACCTGGAAGTAAGGATGAGGAATGGGTCAAGGTTCCTAGAATATTGAAAAATCCAAGAATGAGTAGGACCTTGACCAATGATCATGTTGAGAATGAATCAAGTTTGTAAAGGCCAATTCAAACCGAACCTTATCCGGCTCAACCCAAATTCACCTCGATTCAATCTGATAGGGCCGTACCATATCCAGTGCATATTTTGAAGAAAAAGGTACAGAATGATAACACACAATGTCCTCAAAAGGCACAAACATCCAAGGAAGCTTCACTATCTTCGTCTAATTATAAGGGTAAGGGAGGTATACATTCTAACCCTAGTTTAATTGATCTTGAATTACTCCCCCATTCCCCGAAAAAGGAAATCAAAAAGATGAAGTTGGATAAGAGGTATGCATGTTTTCTTGACACTTTTCGGCACTTAACTATTAATACCCCTTTGATCGATGTTCGTAAGGGAGAGCTTAGTTTGGGAGTGAATGATAAGCGCGTTATCTTCAACATTTACATTCCATTGAAATATCCATGCACTACACTAGAATCTTGTTCTTGTATGGACACTTTGTGTCCCCTTGTTGTGGATCGTACTAACACGCAGGTAATTGAAGAAGATGACTTCAGCAATGATACACCAGAAATTGCCCCGCTCCTATTATAATATTTTATCTTCCCAGCGGGATCAGTCAACGCCCGGTCAAGTATGTCAACGCCTCGCCATCGATTAAACCGGTGATTATCGAGCCCCTCCGCGACATGTATCGGCGAAGCGGACCCCGGACGGGGGCCCGCCCAACGAGTTTATCAGTGACCTCGCCTATTTCGGCGAGCTTATCTATTGTGAAGATCACCGGGCTCGGCCTCTCGACCTCGATTCGTCGACCTCGGCCTCTTGACCTCGATTCGTCTACCTCGGCTCGAGGCCTCGATCATCCGCTAAGCCTCGTATCCGAGCCCATTATCTTAGCCACGTGTCTTATCCTACTCGTTTGGCCTTAACCGTAAATACACACTAAGCCCTAAATGGGCTCATACCTATAAATAGGAGGTCTCCCTCCACCATAACTGATTTATTCTCAATATGCCTAATACAACACTTGGCTCCACACTAAATAAGCCAACACTTCCAATACCGAGAACTACGCGTGGCTTGATCCCTCTCTACAGGGTACGTAGGCAGCTTCCACGGCTCAGCTCACAACCACCCCAAACACCACCCATTTGGACGGAGAGCCACCACTGTACACCGAGAAATGATATCCTCCCGTTTGATAACATTGATGTACCATTTTTGGCATCATCAAATGGCTCCGTTACCGGGAAATGACTTGAAAGCCATCTTTTTCCGGCCAGATCTGCATTTTCCGGCGAGATTTACTCTTTCCGGTCAACTGTTTTTACAAGATCTTCATCAAGATCTTCATCTTTTTTACAAGATCTACCATAGATTCAACACTTTTTAGCTATTACCATCGTTTTATTACATCAGGAACAAAAGAAAGAGGAAAAAATTGAACGAAGATGAAGCTGCGTTCGTCATTGGGTACCGGACGTCACTAGCGGAGTCAAGGTTTCTTGTTCTCTGCTACACCACCGGAACCATCAGCTCCTCCAACTACCTCAGCTTCTCGTTACAGCAGCTCCTCCGCCGGAGATTGCTGCCCTCTTCATCTCCGTCCTCTACTGCACCAGCTCCACCATCGAATTTTGCAGCACCACCGCCTGTTCGCAATCCCAATCGAAGAACAGATATTCACGGGCCTTTCTCTACGCTTCTTCTCCGGCCAATGCATGTTCACTGGAGATGAAGGTTCCGGTCAAAGACTCCGGTGATGAAGCTATGGCCCAGACCCATCTACTCCCCCGCCACTTCGACGGTCAAGCTGGTGCAAGAGTTCTTCAGGCTTTACTGGACCCGTTAAATTACATATTGGAATTACTTGGGTCAAGCCAAACCTCTTTGGTGCGAAACGAGCCGAGACAAGGGGGCCTCGCATTGGATTTTCTGGATTTTATGGTTTTCTTATCGGGCTCGGCGCAACAAGTGGTGGTACGGGGCAGCTCGCCTCGCTAACTTTCTGGAACCGCGGGCTAAATCGCCCCCTGCGGTATTCTAGAGACGGCCCTTATAGGCCCATCTTTACATATTATTTCAGCGGCCTCAGTTCGGCCTCCTTATGTTCTACTTGCGGCCTCTACCGGCCTTATTATACTTTATCAGCGGCCTATATCGGCCATATTATAACATCTCAGCGGCCCTTGTCGGCTTTGTTATATTCTTTCGGCGGCCTCGGATCGGCCTCATTATGTTTTACCTGCGGCCTCTATCGGCCTCGTTATGCTTTACATCACCGGCCTCCACCGGTCTTAACACTTTACATCGTTGGCCTCCATCGGCCTCAACACACTACACCACCATGTTTACGGCCCCAGACGGCCTCGCCATACTTTCGATCTCAGATCGGTTTCGCCATAGCTTCGGCCTCCGAAGGCCTCGACTTAGCTTTGGCCTTAGTTCGGCCTCGCTCATCAACGGCCTCAGTTCGACCTCACCTTAGCTTCGGCCTCCGAAGGCCTCGACATATCTTTGGCCTTGATCGATCTCGACATCACGACACTTGCGGCCTCGAGATACTACACGTGATCTCTTCGTACTCCCTTTGGAAGTTTTAATGGAGTTCTTTCTTCCTTGTTATCCAAACTCGGACAAAGACACGGCTCAAAAAAAAAAAAAAAAAAAAAAAAAAAAGAAGGAGTAGGGGTATACCCCCTCATCTTAGTACTTGTGTTTTAATTGGGAAAATTAAAAATTTTGGCCGTCACAAGCAATCACGAAGATACGAGAGAGCGAGTCAATCAACGGCCACGGAGACTTCCGAGAGATACAATGAAATTGTTTTTACAAAGTCGAAGAAACCACAACATTCAAATCGGGAGTGTATATGTACATACTCCTTCGGTGCTTGCATTTTTATTGCGAAAATAGAGAGACTTGTTGAAACGGTCTAGCGCACGGCCTCTCAATCGCCTCAACGGTTCGGTGCACCGCGCCAACTACATGGAACACCGCCTCCCGTTAACCATTGGGGTGCGCTTCAATGGTTCGGTGCATCGCTCCGTAGTTTTCTTCGGCCATGGATATACTCTCATATCCGGTCTTGCCGAAAAGGGTAATCGAATGATACCGCACCGATTTTGCTTCACCACCAGCAGCTTTTTACAGTTGATAGACTTCTAGTATTCTTCAAGAATCATCGCGGCTCGACCGTCATTGACTTCAGTTTCTGCGACCGTCAGCGACAATTCACTTTTGCGACCTCAACAACAACTCGCGTTTGCAATCTCAATGACTTCCTCGATAAAGATACATTTCTCAAAGGTCCTCAGCGTCGCTTCAGTTCTAACGCACGACGTCTCGACTTTCGAAGCAGGTTTTATTATCCGCGGATGGCTTTGACTTCCGTTTAGTGATTTGGATTCGAGCTTCGCCATCGATACCTCTTTTATCAACAAGCCGAAGCCCCGAGTTTTTGGAGCCGCTCGATATTTGCGCGGGAAAACGAAAAGTTTCGGGTGAATCGACACGACGTTTTGAAATTCGAAATTTGCGCTACAAACGAAGTGTCATCATTACCACCGTCACGACCTATCGACGAAGCGTCACCTTGTCGACCGAAAGGACGCCACATTTTATGAGACGCGGCGTTCGCAGCCCATTTATATCTCTCCACGTGGCATACCACCTATAGCGGCTCGTCGGTACGGTTTGAGCTCGCGCCAAAGCAAATGACTTCGCCATCTCGCCGTGATCGTAGAAAATGATAAATCCCGGAATGACACATGTCGACTTCGGTCGACCAACGAGCACGGACGATTCACATCGCAAGCTCTCAAGCCGCGTCGCGCGGTGACCGAACAGCTCCTCGCGGCATATCCGGATCGCTACATGCCGTGCACCGTCGACTTCGGTCGACCAACGAGCACGGACGATTCATATCGCAAGCTCTCAAGCCGCGATCGCGGTGACCGGACAGCTCCTCGCGGCATATCCGGATCGCTCTATGCCGTGCACTGTCGACTTCGGTCGGACCAACGAGCACGGACGATTCACATCGCAAGCTCTCAAGCCGCGATTTGCGGCGACCGAACAGCTCCTCACGGCATATCCGGATCGCTCTATCTTCGTGCAACTCAACATGTCGACCTCGGTCGACCAACGAGCACGGACGATTCACATCGCAAGCTCTCAAGCCGCGGTGCGATCGAACGGCCTCGCGCATATCCGATTAGCTCTATACCGTGCATCTCAAGCCGCGTGCGATCGAACGACCTTTGCGGCATATCGACGTTCTATACCTTGTGCATTTCAAACCGCTTACTACTAGCGTATATCGAGAACGGCTCCTTATAGCACATCTCTTATAAGCCCGATCTATGTCGGCATTATTATTTCGGAACTCGCCATTCGGCGAGCCTTCTCTTATAAGCCCGATCTATCTCGGCATTATAATTTCGGAGTTCGCCATTCGGCGAACATCTCTTATAAGTCCGATCTATCTCGGCATCATTATTTTGGAACTCGCCATTCGGCGAGCCTTCTCTTATAAGCCCGATCTATCTCGGCATTATTATTTCGGAGTTCGCCATTTGGCGAACATCTCTTATAAGCCCGATCTATCTCGGCATCATTATTTTGGAACTCGCCATTCGGCGAGCCTTCTCTTATAAGCCCGATCTATCTCGGCATCATTATTTTGGAACTCGCCATTCGGCGAGCCTTCTCTTATAAGTCCGATCCATCTCGGCATTATTATTGTGGAACTCGCCAATCAGTGGGCACTTCTTGCAAACCCGACTTCAGTCGACATTGCATTTGCACGGGGGCCTTTACATGCAAAGACAATGCATTATATTATTATATGGCATACTCTTCTACAACAAGGCAAAGAGGAAAGACGACGCGCCGCGACAGTCAACTCGCAGAACAATTTCCTTGCATATAATCCAGAATTATTTGCTCTATCCCTTTCGCTTCAAGAGAATCGCTCAAGGCACAGAGCATGGGGCCTTTGATACACCAGAAATTGCCCCGCTCCTATTATAATATTTTATCTTCCCAGCGGGATCAGTCAACGCCCGGTCAAGTATGTCAACGCCTCGCCATCGATTAAACCGGTGATTATCGAGCCCTTCCGCGACATGTATCGGCGAAGCGGACCCTGCACCGGGGGCCCGCCCAACGAGTTTATCGGTGACCTCGCCTATTTCGGCGAGCTTATCTATTGTGAAGATCACCGGGCTCGGCCTCTCGACCTCGATTCGTCGACCTCGGCCTCTTGACCTCGATTCGTCTACCTCGGCTCGAGGCCTTGATCATCCGCTAAGCCTCGTATCCGAGCCCATTATCTTAGCCACGTGTCTTATCCTACTCGTTTGGCCTTAACCGTAAATACACACTAAGCCCTAAATGGGCTCATACCTATAAATAGGAGGTCTCCCTCCACCATAACCGATTTATTCTCAATATGCCTAATACAACACTTGGCTCCACACTAAATAAGCCAACACTTCCAATACCGAGAACTACGCGTGGCTTGATCCCTCTGCTGTGGTACGTAGGCGGCTTCCACGGCTCACTCACAACCACCCCAAACACCACCCATTTGGACGGAGAGCCACCACTGTACACCGAGAAATGATATCCTCCCGTTTGATAACATTGATGTACCATTTTTGGCATCATCAAGCAATAATGTAAAAGCTCACAAACCGAAGGCTCGAAAATCAAAGGAAAAGGTCAAGAATCGTTTGGATTGGTGGAAATTGTCTAACCTCTGTTGGAAACCGGTATTGAAGAAGGATGTGGTGCATGAGGATGACTCACCACCAGTACATTAGAAAACCGGAGCAGAAAGTCTAGCTATAGACTATAAATATAGTAAAAACATGGTACTATCCTTCCTATTTACTCCTTAAGCATTTTTTCTAGTTAGTTCACGAAATTAATTATTACATGCTTTTGTGAGTAAATGTTAGAAGTATCCTATTTTATTTTAGTATATTAGTTAATCATCATCATTTTGGTTGTTTAAGTTTGTCGAGCAAACGACGTTAACCAAAAGCGCTACCGGGAGGCAGCCCGCAAAAATGTTAAATATAATAATTATTCATACTTTGGATGATACTTTGCGAATACTTCGGATTGATTTTCATTTTGTTTCACCAAGTCTTAGGATGAATGTTTGAATGTCATTAAAAAAGGGAATGATTAGGTGGTTATCCGAAAATCCCGATGGAGAAAAAAGAGAAAAATTCAAATGCGTCATTTTTGGACTTAGGTTGTTCGAACGATTTGAAATAACCCTTGAGGATCTGGGTATAAAAGACTCAGAGTTAATACTTTTCCATACGTTACATTTCATTATCTAGTCTGTTTTAAATTTCAAATAACGTGTGACATGTATTAGTTCAAATACTATGGAATTGAGGAGGTCATAACTTTAACCCACCCACCCACCCTTTAATATCATCCGAGTATTTGTTTTGACTTGTTTTAGTGCACCATTGCTTTCCCAACAACTTATTTACACTCACTTTACATTGAGGACAATGTAAGTTCGTAAGTGGGGAGTGGAGTCGTTGGTCTAGCAATGGAATTAATGTTTATTTTGTATCAATAAATCCCTTAGTTTTCGATTTTTTTCGAGCATTATTTAGTTGATTAAAATAAATTGTATAAGGTATATATTTCATGGATTTGAAGATATAATGATCAATTTGGATGTATATAACCAACGTGAACCGTAAGTGCATTGTAATTCCAAATATATTTGTGTAACATGAATTCCTTCACGTAAAGCCTTTGATATTGAAGCGGAAAATTTTAAACTTGTATCCATTCGGTATCCTAGTGGTTATTCTATAGATAATTGCGGTAACTTAGTACCTAACTTTTGAATGTGTACTTGTGAATATCCGAAGGTTTGAATGTGATAGGAAGGATATAAGTTAAAGAAGAATACCAAATTAAGATGAACTATCTATATGTCGGTTGTAGCTACCAATGATTTGAGTGCGGTAGGGCGTTATCAAGAAACGTCCTATATCACTACGAGGTTTAAAAGCTCCCGACCGCTCGATGATAGTAGTCCGGCTAGGGTGTTATCACGAAACGTCCTATTGCCGGGAATGAAGGCATATGCTACAAATGTGAAAATTAAAAAAAAAAAAAATTGGAAATATGGTTGAAAACTTAGTTATCTTCGACTATCCCAGGTATATAAACCTGAATGATATGCTTTAGGGATTATCCTAATAAGTACACGGAAGGACTTTGTGTGGAAATGTTACCGCCTATACCTAGGAAAGTCATTAGGATTGTCCGAATGGATATATGTGCGTTTGCTTGAATTATTCAAGAGAGGATAGTGGAAATTGAAAAGGCTTGTCACACACACACTCGTTATACATTTATATTGAGGTTAGCGCCTGGTTGTAATTCTAATGGTTGCGGCATCTCGGTTGTCCCTTATATCTTATATCTTCATGAATTTATCTCTCATTCATTTTGTTTTATCGCTTGTTTTGCTCGAGGACGACCAAAAGCTAAGTGGGGAGTTGTGATGAGAGACAAATTAATGATCATTATTACGACATTTTACCCCAATATTGATACCACTTTGAGCATTATTGTACCAATTTAAGTCAATAATTACTTAATTTTATCCAAATGTATAAGTAGTAATTATTATATAAAATATCGTATTTTTATAGGTTTTGTACCGGTTTAGTAACCGGAGTGTCGTGTCGGATTTACGTTTGGTGTTTTGGTAATTTATTGCAGGATTATAGGTTTACTAAGATCCCAAGTGACGAAACTTTTTGAGCCTAAAAGATGTATTTTGATGGATGGAAGAAGGTGCCATAAGCTTACGAGTTCAAACGGATCAATTGTCCTGAATGCTTCTACCGTAATTTATCTATGACGGATATTTGACCCAACTTAAAGGCATTTTCTGGGGAAGAGTTCTTCATAAAAGTTGTAGATATTCAAATGAGCTTTCCAACGCACTTTGAATCACATCAATTGGAGGTCTACAGCTCAAGTTATGGCTATTTTATCGATAAGCGCCGCAATAGAAACGCCGGGAAAAGTGGAGATATTTTCCCAACTTGATTTTAATCATCTAATGGTGCATGTGGTGCATGTGAGGACTCATCATTACATCCCACATGCTTCTAACAAAATTGCAAGGATATCCGTCGCCTATATCTCTTATATATATATATATATATATATATATATATATATATATATATATATATATATATATATATATATATCTCCCCCTATAAATACCTCCCCATACCCATCAAAAACCTGACCCCTCTTCTTTCCTATTTCTTTCTTTCTTCTCGTCAATCTTCTTCTCTTTCATTTTTTATTTTGTAAACACTTTATATATATATATATATATATAGATATATCTATATATATACACACACACACACGTCCCAAAATATATATATATACATCCATATATATATATTTCATCTATCTTATTTTCTTTTTACTTTGGGGCCCTTATATATACATATGTCTATGTATGTATATATATGTTTTTATATATATAAATAAAGTAGTTATAGTACCGTTGTAATGGCGGAATAATTATCGAAGATTGTTAAAATCGAAGCTTTGTTATACTACATCCGGTGGAAACGACCCCGATTCAGCAGTTGTAATCGGTAATATATTCTAATATTATTATGTTTACTATTTCTATTTCTATTTATATATTATATATGTTAATTATGTTAAGCTAAAAATATATCTAGCCAAGATATGAATCTGAATTAGTTAATCTTTTTGGTAAAATGGATGATCGACTCTGGTAATAATGATTAAAAACCAATTATAATGAATCTCTTTCTATTTGCACTTAATGAAAGTAAAAATTGAATTAGCCACTCGATTTTTACTAGAAACGTAAGCTAATGAATTGACAACTCGCGATTAGAATACGAGATCGTAATAGAAAGACCGGAGGGTAAAATTGGCCGAGTGAAAACGTGACAACGGAATCCGATTTCCTACCCGGGGGCAGATTTGTCTTGGGAGAGATAAATCTTATTAAAATTGTGCTCACGATATTATTACGTTAAATCACCTGTTTAATTGATATCTTAAAACTGGCCGTATGACAAAACTGGAGTGACCCATGCTTAAGACGACATTGGACAGATGACTAGACGTATGACAATTTCATACGCTCGTGTGAGGAGGAGTTGTCTAGCTTAGGAGTACACCGGTTCATATATAATTGACCTCCTTGCATCAAGGAAAAGATCTGTCTCATTCAATTTCACTACAAAAAGATATTGATTCAGTAAAGTATTTTTGGCTAGATCCAAAAATATATATATTATCTATTTTTATATTTATATATTTATATATTTATTTACTGCTTTACTAACAATCTAACAATCTAACAATCTAACCCGAGGAAAATGGTAAAAACTGCGACTTAGATCGAGTTAATAATAGCTTCTTGGTGTTTAACCACACTTTGAATTAGATCTTCATTTCCCTGAGGATACGACCTGACTCACCAGACTAGCACTACAATTTGACCCGGTACACTGCCGGTAAGGATTGATAGCCTAGAAACAGTCCGTCAGATATCGAATAATAGATGAGGAATTATATCCTACGTAAATTCTCAATATTCTTTGGGGGGCCATCTTGGTACGTTTTGTTGCAGGCAATACTGGTTAAATACCGCGCAACCAAATATTCTTAGGTGAGAATATTGGGTTCATGACCCATAGACAACTGCATCGATGAGTATTTATTATAGCTCGATGGTCTAATTAATTTGCAAAAGCGTTGTTTCATGTAAAATAGCATGTCCCCAAGCAGATATAAGTAAATTTGTTCTCATTAACATGGGTCTAGCAATTAACTGTAGTCGTTTAATACATGACTCAGCTAGTCCATTTTGCTTGTGAACATGAGCAACCGGATGTTCCACACTAATTCCCACAGACATGCAATAATCATTAAAAGCACGTGATGAATATTCTACACCATTATCCAAACGGATACTTTTAATTGGATAATCCGGAAATTTTGCTCATAAACGCATTATCTGCACAAGTAATTTTGCAAACGCCATGTCGCGAATTGATAACAATGATACATGTGACTATCTGCTGGATGCATCAATTAGGACAATAAAATATATGAACTATCCACTTTGTGGATATATAGGTCCACATATGTCACCATGAATCTGCTCTAAAAATATTGGCGATTTAGTTTTCTTTTTCGTGACTGACGGCTTTGTAATAAACTTTCCGTGAGAACATGTCGTACATAACGATTCATTAACATTTAAAAACTTCAAGTTTTACTGTATGTTGCTATGTGATTTCTCAATGATTCTTTTCATCATAATTGATCTAGGATTTCCCGGTCGATCATGCCAAATTCTCAATAAATTATCATCAATGAACTTCTCGTTTACTACAAGATGTGTGTCAAGTGCATTTATTTTAGTATAATAGAATCCCGATGACAGAGAATGGACTTTCTCTAATATATTTTTCTCCTCTGAGGCATAAACTATTATATATAGATATTCAATATTTCTCTCATTCATTGTCTCAATATTATATCCATTCCGGCGGATATCTTCAAAACTCAATTATTTTTTCCGGGATTTCAGAGACTATAAAAAATGATCGAACATAAATTTCGTTCCCCCAAAGAGAAATATCGTGGCTCTTCCGAAGCCTTCGATCAGTTTTACTCGCCACATATAGTATTAACGTTTATCTTTTCTTTTCTCAGGTTAGAAAAATATTTCTCATGTCTGAATATTGTATGCAAGTGGTAATATCAATTAGACAAACATCTTCATTTGTATCTCGCACGGCAACGATATTCATCATTTCTTCAAGAAGAAAATAAAAACATAATTAATGATGTGAAATGTAAAGAATTTGAAGAATTGAATAATAATTTGTATTATTGCTCGATGATGTAATTATAGAACTCGGCACATATAAATACCCAAAAAATATAAAGGATAAATAATAAAAATGCAAAACTGATAAACATAAGAAAACCCCAATTCTTTTCAGAATTCTAATCGGCTTCTGCCTCTTCTTCTCCAAGGTTGGAGATAGCCTTCGATCCACTGGACAATTGAGCAAGGACTCCTCCTGTTTGGCCACAGTATGTTGAGTGATTATCCACACGACATGTATAACTATCTTTATCCCTTATTTTGAACTCTGTAGCTTCATCTTCTGTGATATCTACAAGCGTAGCCTTCTGTGTATGAAAACCGTGTGAGTTTGGAACTCTGTGTTCATCATCCCCCCTCAATCTGGCGTAGGAGATTGGTCGAATACGCAGATTGGATTGTAAAACGGAAAACTGTAATCTGGGTAGAGGCTTAGTAAAAATGTCGGCTAGCTGTTGTGTAGAAGGGACATAGCGTGTAATAAGCCGTTTAACTGCCACATTCTCGTGAACAAAATGATAATCTAACTCAAAATGTTTTGTAGGAGAGTGAAACATAGGATTGATAGTTAAGTATAATGCACTGAGATTATCACATAGCGTTGAGGAGGTTGTTGAAGCTTAACACCAATATCTCGAAGAAAATGCGTAATCCACACCAGTTCAGCTGTTGCTGAAGCCATGGACCTATATTCTGCTTCAGAGCTGGATCTAGCCACAGAGCCCTATGTTTTTTGAACTCCAAGACACACAATTTGCACCCAGAAAGACACAGAAACCAGTAGTACCGCGTCTAGTTGTAGGACACCCTGCCCAATCAGCATCACTAAAAGCATATAAGGTAAGAGGACTTTGAGACAAGAAGTGCAATCCATGTGTGGCAGTACCCTTGATAAACCTTAGCAGCCTTTTGACTTCCTTGAAATTCCCCCCAGTAGGACTGGCAAAGTGCCGACACACCTTGTTGACAGCATGAGTGATGTCAGGCCAAGTAAAGGTAAGGTATTGCAGGGCCCCTACTGTGCTTCTGTAAGTAAAAGTGTCAAAGGGATCATCATCAGATGGTTTTGAATGAGTTTTAAGAGCCAAAGGAGTAGCAATGGGTGTACACTCTTGCATCTTATGTTTAGCTAACAAAGCCTGCATATACTTTTGCTATGTCAGAAGTATACCGTCTGGAGTAGTATTTACTTCAATTCCCAAGAAAAAACTCAGTGAGCCCAAATCCTTTAGTGCAAACTCTTGACCCAATCTATCAATTAGAGTCTATATAGCTTGATGATCATTCCATGTGACTATAATGTCATCAACATAGATAAGCATGATGGCTATGATTCCTCTTTCTCGAAACACAAACATAGATGAATCTGACCTACTGCAACTAAAATGGATGTGGATAAGATACCGAGATAGTCTATCAAACCAAGCTCTAGGAGCTTGCTTGAGTCCATAGAGTGACCTTTGTAACAAGCATACATGGTTTGGGTAGCTATTATCCCTAAAACCAGGTGTTTGTTCCATATAGACCTTTTCACTTAGATAACCATGCAAGAATGCATTTTTCACATCCAACTGTTTCAGAGCCCATCCATTTGAAACTGCCAAGGCCAGTACCAGCCTGATAGTGGTTGGTTTTATCATAGGGCTAAAAGTCTCTTGATAGTCTACCCCTGGCTGTTGAGAGTACCCTTGAGCTACTAATCTCGCCTTATATCTCTCAAGTGTACCATCCTCCCTTGTTTTTACCGTGTAGACCCACCTGGACCCAATCACATTAGAATCAGCTGGTCTAGGAACAAGTATCCAGGTCTTGTTGGAGTGTAGTGCTTCTAATTCCTCCTTCATTGTTGTAACCCATTCTGACTGTTGTAGGGCAGTTTTTAGGGACTTTGGTTCTGGAATAACATCTGAGCTTTCTGTATTCATGGCATAATCTTGTAAGTAGGATGGTGGTCTTCTATCTCTCACGGTGTCGGGTGGATCCGGATGAGGTTGTGTCTCTGGATCTATCGTCTCTACTTCTGAATGTTCTGAAGCACCAGATTCTGATGGAGTATCAAGATATGAGGTGTCCTGACTTGGATCTGGTTGTGGTTCAGGGTCATCAATTTCAGTGTGGCCTACAGGTGCTGTGGTCTCAGAAAGTGGCTGAGTAGGTTCTGGGCAACAACTTGAAGTCAAGTGTGGTTCTGGTGTCTCATCTGGTGTTTGGTCAGGTAATGGTGATACCTACCATTCATCTATTGTAGGATACTTCACATATTCAGTTGCTCTTCCTGATTCAGGTGGTGGTGTAGGAGCATAAGGGAACACTCCTTCATAAAACACCACATACCTGGAGATATAGACTCTTTTAGTTTTAGGATCCAAACACCTATATCCTTTGTGTGAAGGACTATATCCAAGAAACACACATGGAACACTCCTTTTTGCAAACTTGGATTGTCCATGGTGTCTTAAGGTTGGAAAACAATGGCATCCAAAGACTCTCAATCCACCATAATCAGGATCTCTGTTATACAATTTCCAGTAGGGGTGACATTCTGAAGCACATAAGAGGGTAACCTATTGATCAAGTACACTGCAGTGAGGAAGGCTTCTACCCATAAGTGTTGAGGGACATGAGCATGAAACATGAGGGTGAGACTGTTTCTACCACATGTCTATGCTTCCTTTCAGCCACTCCATTCTATTCTGGAGTGTTAGGACATGATATTTGCAGGCTTATACCATAGTCTGATAAGTGGCTCAAAAAGGCTGTCAATTTAAACTCACCCCCTTCATCACACTGAAAAATCTTAATTTTATGATTTAGTTGGTTTTCTACAAGTCTTTGATATCTTACAAAGCAATCATAGAATTCGATTTTCTTTTTAGTGGATATAACCAAGTAAATCTAGAGAAGTCATCAATAAAAATTGCATAGTAGCTATAACCTTGATTTGAAGAAATTGGTGCTGGACCCCATAAATCACAGTGAATCTTTTCTAAAGGAATCAAAGATTTATTATTATTCAAACTAAAAGGAAGTTTACAACTTTTTCCCATTTGGCAACTTGCACAAATGGTTGTTTTGTGAATCCAACTACTAACATCTATCAAAGACTTTTTATTTAAAACAGAAATTAACTTGGCTTGAGGATGTCCTAATCTCTGGTGCCAAATCAAGGATGATGCCTTCCCTAGCTTTACTGCACTTAATGCCTCATGTATGCCTTAATTGGCTGCATAGAGTCTCCCTCTTTTATGTCCTTGTGCCACTATTCTCTGGTCCTGATCCTTAATCACAAATCCATTATTAGTGAACTCAAAAGTACATTGGTTATCGCAGTGTATTTACCAACTTATAATAAGTTCTTTGTTAAAGAGGGTACAACTAGAATGTCTTTTAACTTTAGGTTACCAACATAAGCATCCCCAGTATGTGTAATGTCTAGTTTACTACCATCTCCTACATGTACCTTATCATTACCAGAATACTTTCTTTTAGTAAAGAGGTTACCTTCATTGTTTGTCATATGTGATGTAGCACATGTATCTGCATAGAATCCAGTGTCTTGTTCTTCTGTTAAATTCATTGCTGCCAGTGCCTTGGGAATCTCCTCAGATTGATAAGCATAATCGAACCTGTACCAGCAGTCCAGGGCAGTATGGTTGACCTTTCCACATATTTGACATACTGGCCTTGATTCTCCGAATTCTCTGTTTGTCTTTTCT
The DNA here is from genome assembly GCA_036785695.1 of Gentiana straminea. NCBI lineage: Eukaryota > Viridiplantae > Streptophyta > Magnoliopsida > Gentianales > Gentianaceae > Gentiana > Gentiana straminea. Next base: position 11,336,262 of record JAVUPR010000183.1, read on the forward strand.
GAGTGTCTGGCCTTGCCTCATTGTTTCTATTGTTTTGTTGTTGTGGTTGATTTGAATCTCCAGATCTACCAACAGGAGCAAAACCACGACCTCTTGAGGAAAATTGAGCTCTTCCTCCTCCTCTTCTTCCACTTCCTCTCCCTCTTTGAGAGAGGTAGGCTTGAGTCTGATTGATCAGCTCCTTTTGTTCTGCCTGTTGAGTTTTAATGGTTTGCTCATACCCTTGTAGTGCCATAATTAGCTCATTAAAGGTAGGGTAGGGAGCCTTAGTGAGCATAGCAGTTCTAAATCCCATATACTCATTCTCAAGGCCATGAGCAAACCGGAAAACCTTATCAAGATCTGAAACAGGCTTTTTAATTGCAGCAAGATTATCACAAATAAATTTAAACTCCTTTAAATATTCTTCTACGGATTTTGTACCTTTCTTTAATCCCATAAGCATGTTTTTCAGATTACCTTCCTTCTCCACCGTGTGAGAAAGCAGCTGCTGATCAAAGGCCTTCCAGATTTGGTATGCTGTTGCATCTTCTTCATACACCATGCTGATGATCTCCTCCTTCACGGTCCCTAAGAGCCATGAAACAAGTAGACCATCATTGACATGCCAGGCATGGAAGTCTGGATTGTCTGACTCCTCTTCTTCCTCTACATCTCCTTCTTTTTGGATTTTTTCAGCAGGTTTGGTCTCTGATGTAATGTGGTGGTGTATGCCAAGACTTTTGAACAGGGGCACAACTTGAGATCTCCATAGAAGGTAGTTTGTGAGGGTTAAAATAATCGAGATCAAGCTCGAACATTGGTGAAACTGTTGAATCGTTAAAGCTGATTCTTTGGCCATGTTTGGTTGAGAAAAAGCTGAACTCGATTCAAGGCTCTGATACCATAAAGAATTTGAAGAATTGAATAATAATTTGTATTATTGCTTAATGATGTAATTACAGAACTCGGCACATATAAATACCCAAAAAATATAAAGGATAAATAATAAAAATACAAAATTGATAAACATAAGAAAACCTCAATTCTTTTCAGAATTCTAATCGGCTTCTGCCTCTTCTTCTCCAAGGTTGGAGATAGCCTTCGATCCACTGGACAATTGAGCAAGGACTCCTCCTGTTTGGCCACAGCCTGGAGAGTGATTATCCACACGACATGTATAACTATCTTTATCCCTTATTTTGAACTCGTATATCTTCTTTTGTGTATGAAAACCGTGTGAGTTTGGAACTCGTGTTCATCAAAATGTGATATCTACAAGCGTAGCCTTCTAGCTAGTGTATGAAAACCGTGTGAGTTTGGAACTCGTGTTCATCAACGTTGTTTTTAAATCGAGCTTAATAATATATATTTTATATTAAATCACATGTTTATAATGTTTATTTAATGTTATGTGATTTATAGAATATAATTTGGTATTTATCTATTTTTATTATTAAAATATGATTTACTGTGCGATAATTATTGATATTATAGATTACGGTGAATCGGAGGATATCTACCAACGAATGAAGTAAATCTCAAGATAAATCGGAGCGGAATCGGATTGCATTAAGATAAATATCAAAGTAGCACGAATAGTGGAGTGTGGAACAAGAAAAGCCAGCGAGCCAATCAGAGCAGAGAGGACTCGCTGGCAGCGAAGTGAGGTCTCGCTGGGGGCGAGTTCAGCGAAATCATCGGATCGGCTCGGAGTTATCTCGACGCGTTTTAGACTCCATTAGGGTTTAGGAAACGTAAATTAGGTCGGCTGGAGTTTATCCTAAGTTGGTTTTCCAGCCTATATATACTTATTTCATTGTATCATCTTGAATATCACAACTCATAACACAAATTCTCAGTTTCTCAGAGCAGTTTTAATACAAGTTCAGCAGCAATTATGTGAGTTCTTGTATTTATTTGTTCTTTGTTCTTTGTAATTAAGTCCCCCCAATTATTGTTTATCGTTTGAGGTTGTTCGTTCTTCACCGAACGATGTAGATCTAATGATACGATATGAGGCAGTGGGGATTCCTTGTCTATATGGATCCACACGCCCAGATCTGTTATCCGGTGACCTATAGATGACTTTGGTATGATCGACAATCGTGTTTTTAGTAGATCTATATAATTGCCTTATGAATCTCTATTTTATCCGTTACGTATGTAGAAACGCTAAGATTTAGGTTTTCGCCGCGTCAATCTAGCCACGTCTTTATGGTGTGATTGTCCACCTAGAATTTCTTATCTTAGTAGGTATGGCTACGGCTACGTTGCTCGTCTGTTTTAATTAGCGTCTGATTAGAAAATACCAATATAGGGCTCCTAGGTCGGCCCATGAATTGATCTTACGGGACTTTCAGCGAGATCTAGATCTGTTCTGTATTAGGGAATTGAGCTCATCTAGTTATACGTAAATCGTAGATTAACATGATACCTACAAAGTTAGTGTTAACGGGACAGAGACTGATGCGATCACTTAGGAAGTACGCCTAACCACATGAATGTTGCCTAAGTGAGGAATACGGTTAATATCGGCATCCCTAGTATTGTAAGCGTGCAAGTTATATGAGATGGAGACCCAAAATGTGAAGTCACGTAATGTAGCACAGTGATCTAGTGTCCTACCCGGAACTAAGTCAAGTTTAGGGGATGACTCCCGTAGCCAATATAAAAGAAATACGAATCGGATTAATAGTTGTCGAGTCTAGCTTAATTATATAGAATCTCTAGATCCAAACGATAACATAGTAATTGGGGAGGTTAATTACTTGTATGTTATGTGTTGTGTCGAGTCGTGTCCTTTATCTTTTCTTGTCGTTTGTTGGTCGTAGACCGCCTTCGTGTGCTCGGCATGAATAATTAATTGTTTGTATATAAATGATCCACAATTGGTTCCCTGTGGGATCGACCTTGATTCGCTATAGCTATACTACGATGGACCTAGTCCTCTTGCTAGTATTGGTTTATGGTGGTCAAGTATTTTATATATCACTTGATCTCGTCATCAACAAGACAACACATAAACTTCTCCTTTTTGTCATATGAATTTTAATAGTTCTCATACACATTAGTATTGTATACACTACAAGAATTGCAAGCTGAAGGGACAAACTTTAAAGGGACGACAACGTCGTCCCTTTAAATATCTTTTTGCGGCAAAGTCGTCCCTTTAAATGAATTCAAAAATAGTCAACGTTTTGGGCGGATTTTTTTGGAGGGAAACTTTAAATAAATAAAATATTAACCCCACCGTGGCAGCTTGAATTTCCACGTGGACATGACAATTTAAAAGGACGACATTGTCGTCCCATTAAACACTTTTCGGAAAATAATATGTTATATAAAAGAAATTATAAAATTTAGGTTTGTAGGGACGACAATTGTCGTCCTTTAAAAGGAATTTTTTTTAATATAAAACGTGTGTCAATATACATATTCTAATAAAAATTGATTTAAAATATAAAATACATTATTTTTTAAAAAAATTCCTTTATCGAACGATAATACATGTGATTCTGATAATACTCTCTACTATAGATTGTCAGTTTGTTATCGAGGGATTGATTTGAATCTCGGGGTTCGTTAATGAGCAATTGATCTCAATCCTGAGATCCGATATCGATTAAGCGATTTCAAGCCGATATCTTTCCTTGTAAATCAATGTGATAGTACTCTTTACTATAGATCGTCAGTTCGTTAGCGAGCGATTGATTTGAATCTCGGGGTTTGTCACCAAGCGATTGATCTCAATCCCGAGATCCGTTATCGATTAAGCGATATCAAACTGATATCTTTTTCCTTACATATCATTCTGATAGTACTATCTACTATAGATCGTCAGTTCATTATCGAGCGATTGATTTGAATCTCGGGGTTTGTCATCAAGCGATTGATCTCAATCCGGAGATCCGTTATCGATTAAGCAATTTCAAACCGATATCTTTCCTTACAGATCATTCGTATAGTATTATCTACTATAGATCGTCATGTCGTTAGCGAGCGATTGACTTGAATCTCGGGGTTTGTCACCGAGCGATTGATCTCAATCCCGAGATCCGTTATCGATTAAGCGATATCAAACCGATATCTTTCCTTATAGGTCATTCTGATAGTACTATCTACTATAGATCATCAGTTCGTTTGCGAGCGATTGATTTGAATCTCGGGGTTTGTCACCAAGCGATTGATCTCAATCCCGAGATCCTTTATCGATTAAGCGATTTCAAACCGATATCTTTCCTTACAGATCATTCGTATATTACTATCTACTATAGATCGTCATGTCGTTATCGAGCGATTGACTTGAATCTCGGGGTTTGTCACCGAGCGATTGAACTCAATCCCGACATCCGTTATCGATTAAGTGATTTCAAACCGATATCTTTCCTTATAGATCATTCTGATAGTACTCTCTACTATAGATCGTCATTTCGTTATCGAGCGATTGATTTGAATCTCGGGGTTTATTCACCGAGCGATTGATCTCAATCCCGACATCCGTTATCGATTAAGTGATTTCAAACCGATATCTTTCCTTATAGATCATTCTAATAGTACTATCTACTATAGATCGTCAGTTTGTTATCGAGCGATTGATTGGAATCTCGGGGTTTGTCACCGAGCGATTGATCTCAATCCCGAGATCCGTTATTGATTAAGTGATTTCAAACCGATATCTTTCTTTATAGATCATTCTGATAGTACTCTCTACTATAGATAGTCAGTTCGTTATCGAGCGATTGATATGAATCTCGGGGTTCGTTAACGAGCGATTGATCTCAATCCCGAGATCCGATATCGATTAAGCGATTTCAAGCATTTTTATATAATTTTAATAATTTATATAATATGTAATTTATATAATTATATTGAGTAGTGATTTCAAATCCGAGGCTCGTTAATTAGTCGATTGATGATTTCAAACCCGAGGATCGTTAGTTATCTCAATATTTAATAATTTTAACAATTTTAATGGGACGACAATGTCGTCCCAAAAAAGTCTCTATCGTCCCATTAAATGTTAAAACCTATATCTAAATCGGGCAGCCTCCCTTCTCATTCTTCATTTCACCATTTCTCCTCCTTCTACGATTTTCACCCTCCGCCGCCCCCTCCTTCTGAATATTCAACCACCCGCCCCTCCTCTCCTCCGGTCACCACCCCTACCCCCACTCTTCCTCCGGCAAGCAGCAGCAACAAAGCACCACTCCTTCCTAGCAAGCCGCAGCCGCAGCAACAACACATCTCCGCCGCACATCTCCGCCGCACCTCTCCGCCGCCACTGCTCCAGGTACATTTTTTTATATTTCTTTTTTTGATAATTAACTAGTAATTTTTTTTGATAACTAGTAATTTAATTAAATTATTTTATTTATACTTTATTAATATATTATGTTGTATTATGTATATGTAATCAATAAAAGTAGATGAATTTTAATGAGTTACATCGAGAATTAAATGAGTCGGGTATATTGAGTTTTTAGGAGTCCAAGTTATACAAAGTATTTGTGTGTGTGTGTGTGTGTGTGTGTGTGTGTGTGTGTGTGTGTGTGTGTGTGAGATGTGGTGTGTGTGTGTGTGTGTGTGTGTGTGTGTGTGAGTGTGTGTGTGTGTGTGTGTGTGATAATTTTGTAGTGAGTGTGTAGTGAGTGTAGTGTGTGTGTAGTGATAATTTGAAGTGTGTGTGTGTAGTGAATGGTGAATGGTGTGTAGTGAGTGTAGTGAATGGTGTGTAGTGAGTAGTGTAGTGATAATGTAGTAATTTTGTAGTTTTTGATGGATAAAGGGATAGTAGTGTGTGTGTTGAAATGAGGGATAGTAGTGTTTATGATGGATAAAGGGATAGTAGTGTTTTTGATGGATAAATGGATAGTATTGTGTGTGTGTGTGTGTGTGTGTGTGATAATTTTGTGGTGTGTGTGTGTGAAGTGAATGGTGAATGGTGTGTAGTGAGTGTAGTATGAAACTTGTTTGAAAAAAAAGCTACTTAGAGTTATGAAACTATAGCCCACAAGAGTTATGAAAGTAAGGCTTGCTTTTTTGGTAGTAGATGTACTATATAGTTGATTTACTTCACAATGTTAGTGTATAAAGCATGTGATTGACTAGTATATGTCGAGCATGATGATGAAGAACATAAACTAGTTTTGTCTAGCATGTATTGGTTTTGGAAATGTGTTGGAAAACCTTTATGTATGTATGTGATTGAACATGATGAATAAAGTCTAGCATTGAAGGCGTTCTTGTGCTAATTTGTTATAAATCAAAATTAGAAAATGAACTAACATTGAAGAACTAGGAGTGGTAAGTGTTAAAGACTTAGTTTTATGTCTTCGTGTGAAAGTGTAATCAATGTGTTCAATGAAATAGTATTAGTTTTTAATAAAAAAAGTATACTATATTAGTTTTTAATGAAAAAATGTATACTAATGAAACTAAGTATACTATATTAGTTTTTAATGAATAAAAGTATACTCAAGATGATGAATAACTTAACACCTAACACTAATAACAACGAACAACGAGACCTTGATGTTTTGCTCATATATATATATATATATATATATATATATATATATATATATATATATATATATATATATATATATTTATATATGGTATTAACTTTTTCTTGTGTCTTAAGTGAGTAAGTTATTGTGGTATATATGCCTTGTTCAATTATTATTATTATTAATAATAATAATATTATTATTATTATTGTTGTTGTTGTTATTATTATTATTATTATTTGAGAAAATTAAATAGCCGGTACCAAAATTTAAAACTGCAACTATATTATATCTCAAAAGTAGAAATGAAAGCACAACATTACATTACCATAAACAACGAAAAGAAATTACAACTTTAACGAAGTACATTTTTAAACATTCGTTTGTTCATTCAGTTCCTCAGGGATCAACAGGAAACTGTCTACATAAAAATCCGTCATATCTGTGTCATTTCAGAACGCCCGTGGCACACAAGATTCGCTTCAAGGCCTTTGTCCTTATATTTAGTGAAGCCTGATACGGTTCAACCAGATGTTTTGACGTGCAACAGGCACGAGAATAGTGGCCTTTCATGTGACATCTATAACATAAATTTTCGTTAACTTTCTAGTTGTCAGCTTTATTTTCCACTTCTAGTGAACCGGTTGTCCCCTCGAGATGATGAGCCTTTATAACATCCATCGGAGATATATTTTCCACGACAACGACAATGACCATGACCACGACCACGTCCATGACCTCTCCCACAACCAGGACCACGCCCACGACCACTGTCAAAATTTGAAAATTGAGCACGTTCACTTAAAGGAACGGGCTAGCACCAGTTGGTCGGGACTCATGATTTTACAACGAAATTTCATTATTTTGTTCAGCCAGAAGAAGACACGAAATCAACTCATAATATATTGTGAAACCTTTTTCTTGATACTGCTGCTGTAACAGCACGTTTGATGCATGGAATGTGTTGTTTGTTGTCTTCAACATATCCTCTCTGGTAATAGTTTCACTAGATAATTTCAATAAAGAAGTAATTCGAAACATCGCCGAATTATATTCGCTCACTGATTTAAAATATTGGAGCCTTAAATCCTTCTATTAAGCCAGTGCTTTAGGTACACGAACCCTTTTTAGGTGATCGTACATTTCTTTCAAATTTTTCCATAGCATCAATTCTTTTACAGTTAAATATTCAGTTTTAGGGCCTCTTCTAAGTGATGACGGAGAAATATCATAGCCCTAGCACGGTCTTGACACGATGCTTCATTATTTTCTTGAATCGTATCTCCCAGACCTTTCGCACCGAGATGAATCTTGGCATCAAGTGCCCAAGACAAAAAGTTCTTTCCAGAGATATTGAGTGATACAAATTCGCAATGTGTTAAGTTTGCCATTGAATGAAAATAAATTTTACCTTTGCATACCTTTAACGGAAAGTGGTGGAAATCGAACTTCGGTGATGATATTGATAAAAACTGGTAGAGTCATGCGTAGATAACGTATTGTAATATGTATATAATACTACTCGAATTATAGAAATTGCATTCTATAAGCTTAGCATTTCCATGACTAGATGAAATAAGAGAATTTGAAATGATATATTTGCTAAGATGAAGCAATAGGAAATTCGTTCGATCGTAGATATTCTATTTGTAAACAAAATGGATCAATTTCACTCACTTCTATTCATTTTCCTGCTTATGATACATATATATATATATATATATATATATATATATATATATATATATATATATATATATATATATATATATAACCGTCATTCAATTCACTAGGCTAACAAGACGACACATGTATACATATGTGTCAAATAGTGCCACCAATTCCTAGAACAATGGCACATAAGGTCAAAGGTGGCTAATAGAAATGTTGTCATCTTTTACACTTTTATTAATAGAAATTTTAACAAAATGGACATCCATATATTACGTGTGTATATATAACAGAATACGCCTTTTTGGGATAGCTTAGAGTTTTCATTTTTTCCTATTATATTTGTGATGTATAAATTTTGGGAGTCATGAGTTGTGTTATTTCCTTATCTACGTCACTTTAGGGGTTAAGGAGATCTAGGCCAGTTGAGTAATTGAGGAGACGAGATTGGTTAATCTTCACATTTACAATTTAATAAAAATAATATTTTTGTGCAATATATATAAGCGGCTTATATCGACACCACGGTTTTACTATCGGCATGTTTTATTTTATTATTTTTAATTTACTTCACTACTCCACCTAATCACTCAAGGCACTACTTGAAAATCCTCCAATTAATAACTTTTAAAATCTGTACACTTTAGTCCCTTATGTTTTAACAATTATACACTTAGTCCCTCATGTTTAAATTCTTCCCCTACATTACCTCTCTTCTTAAAAATCTTTTTAACTTCCCCTACATCTTCAATAATCCTTTAACTTCCCCTACATTACTTCTTCTTTTTTTTCATTTGAAACAAACCAAAACAACCCTAAGAAATTCACAGGAGCTGACGTCGGAAAATACGCCGGTGATGATACAAATAATTTAGTCCCGGAAATAGCCTCTGGCTCATCGTACCGGCGGAAGGTCCGCGACTACATCGCTAGCGACGCTAATGATACCAAGTCAAGGTCGCTGCCTTCGCACCCTTCCTAGAGCGTCACCAGAACTAGGGGGCCGGATCACGACCTTGGACAAATGGCCCTCAAAAGGCCGCACAAGACTTGAGAGGAAACAAGGAGCAAAGGCAAGACAAACGGAGTTGGCGGCCTATGCGACCACAAAAGGTCGCCGCCAAGATATTCTATCTACTTGCATGCGGTTTAGATATTTAATGCTTGCTTAGCTATTAAGTAAGATTAGTGACTAAGCTGCTTCGCAACACCTATCTTTTACTTAGCTCCCAAGTCTTCTCTTCCTATAAAAGGAAGTCTTGTGTAACCTGGATCAGATATACAATCTAAGGAAAAGGCAGGCCAAAGCTCTGCGAAAATACATCCTCTCTCATCCACCTCCCATCACCGCCACACAACTCCGGCTAGCTTACGTTCAATCACCCACAAATCAGCCAGATATCCACTAAACTCTCACCGCTAGGCCACCGTGATGATTTCTGCATCATCAGCCGGAGAAGATAAAAATTCGCCGGAAAACCATAAGTGAAGCATTGGTTACAAGAATCAAGCTAAGAACAACATCACTTTGAACCAAATCACATAAGTATCTTGTTTTGTTTGCATTTCGGTGGTAATTTGGTAGAAATCGAAGGTTTTAATGGTTGAGTTTCGATTTTTCTCCGTCGAGAACGAAACGTGGTAATTTGTAGTTTGTAATGGGTAATGTGTATTCATCGTTGGTTAAAATTGGGTTGAAATCGGGCTGAAATCGGAGGATTTTTGGGTATTTTTTCGATCAACCGGCCGGTTTCCGATCGGAGGAATGAGGAAGATGACTGGGTGCTTGAAACGTCGGCCACGGTGACGTTTTGCTGCATATACAACGTTAGCGGGGCTGACGTTTAGGTCATAAAATCCCACTAGGGTAACCTAGTTCTTCGTCAGTGTGGGTGACGTTATTTTGTCTTATGAACGTTGAGGTGGATGACGTTTCAAGCAACATCAGTTGGGTGACGTTTCTGTCTTATTACGGATGTCAATGTGTATGACGTTTTTGTGTCTATTGTAACGTCAAATTTACTGACGTTACATGCTGAATTTTATTATAATGGCATAATTAATGTGCACATAACAACTTTGAATTAATGTGATTCTTGACTTTGTAAACAATGAATTAGTGTATTTCTTCACATTGTAAACAACTTTCCAGCTATGAATTTTTGCCATGTAACTGTGTTAGTTTTAATGAAAAGTATACTTAGGCGTGTTTTGCCCATCTTTTGAAAATGTTATGAGAAGTGCTACTCATTATGTGTGTTGTTTGGACCTGATAATATAAAGCCGTGAGATCTCTTCGGCCACTCCCCCGTGATCCCGAATTGCCACCGGAATTGCCCATGAATTGCCACCTGAATGTGCCAAAATCCATCAAAAGAAGGAAGATTTCTCTTGAATCTAACTATTAGGAGTCGGATCCACCATATCTCGGGTAAAGCTCATGAAAAGGGTCTTCCTTTCCCTTGTAGCCGTGGAACCAACACTCATTATCACCAAGGCTGAGAGTAGAACCAACGTGCATCCAACATTGTTGTTCATAGCTGTCATGCTTACCAACTTCAAGACGAGGAAAGACTCGTTCTTTTTGTCGGCGGCTAAAATCCTCAACTTCATGCTTCAGTCCATAGAGCTCTCGGTGCATCTCTACTGCAAAAGCATCAAGTTTTCTGTCGATTTTTTATAAACCATCCCAAAGGATTTTCGAATCCCGAACACCGTCGTGGATCCGGCTATCTTCCCTGCTCATTATTGTTATCGACGAGCAAAGGGAAAACCTACGCTCTGATACCAAATGATGTAGAAGATTTACTATACACGGATAAAAGCGAGTTAATCCAAGCTCAAAGCTAATGTCATTCTCAAAAAAGAAAAGATTGATTCAAGATTACAATAATATCCCAACAACCTAGATAAGTTAGCCTATTTATAGGCTACAAAGCCAATTTAGGATTGTCACAATATTTAAAAAGCCCATATAAGTATTAACTAATTAAAACATAATAAAATATTATTAAGTAGGCAACAGCAAATATCTTCCATTTTTAATTCGACAACCGGAGCCTCGGCTTCCTTTTTGTGGTTCTTCTGGAGTATTTGATAGACATCCAGAGATTTGGTAGGTTCATGATCCTGTTTAGGGAAAAAAAAAAAGACAGCAAAACAAGGATTATTTCGGATTCCAGTTGTATTTTCGGCGTAATTAACCTTTTATTCAATGAAGATCCCATTCTTTAAAAAATCAACAAATAAATAAAAACAAGAAATCAACAAAAATAAGCCCCGGAAAGGAACTGGAGCAGTTTTGTTAGCCAAATGAGACACACACACAGACATATATATATATATATATATATATATATATATATATATATATATATATATATATATCTACTATCTCTACTATATTAAAAGTGTGAGTGTGTTTCCCCCAAAAGTGTTTCTCCCTAATAGTGATGAATTTCGACAGTGAATAAATAGTTTTATCCTTTATGCAAAAGTTTCAAAAGACTGTCCTTTTACTCAATTGATGAAATATTTCTGTCATTTTCTTTCTTCCCCCTAATAATTAAGATATTGCCATAAATAAACAATACTAAATACCAAAGGCAATACATAATGGCACAATAATACCAAGGGCAATACATAATGGCACAACAATAAACGTAAACACAATAACAGAGACGACAAGACTCTTATTGATCAAAGCTTTACCATTGTGAAATTAAAAATCCGGAAACATAACAACAATATGGTGAAAGAAACATCAATCACCAAGGGCAAATGCAACATGCACATTATATGTGATTTCCACTGATATCCATGAATAATAATATTTTTTATTATCATTTGTTTTATTAAACATAATGATTATTTTTAGATATTAAATGACAAAGATATAAATGGTGTTTACATAAATGAAAACGTGATGATCATTATTCAACTTAATGCATTAGTCATTATCCAAATTATTAATGAATACTTATAAGTACATAATGTTTATACTCAACATCATTTGTTGGTTGTGAGTGATTGTGTTTTTTTCATTTATTTTACAAACAAACGTATGGTGAGATGATATTGAATATGGAAATCATTTAAAGCTTTGAGTGTAAACCAAAGATGGTGTGTTTCTCTAAGAAGTCTTTCTCCTAATTAATTTATTTCATTCAATGTATTGATCATTATCCAACTTATAAAATTAAAAAATACTAAAAGTGCCTACGTGTTTTCTGTAAGTGTTTCCCTTAAAAATTGTTTTTCTCCAACTAATTTGTTTTTATTAAAAATAAAGATTATTTTTAGATATTAAATAAAAAAGATAAAAATTGTGTTATATAAATGAAAACGTGGTGATCATTATTCAGCTTAATGCATTAGTCATATTATCCAAATTATTAATGAATACTTATAAATTTACATCCAAATATCTACATAATATTTATACTCAACATTATATGTTGGTTGTGAGTGATTGTGTTTTTTTTTTTAAATTTATTTTACAAATTAAAAACGTATGGTTAGAAGTGTTGAGTGTGGAAATCATATACAGCTTTGAGTGTAAACCAAAGCTGGTGTGTTTCTCTAAGAAGTCTTTCTCCCAATTAATTTATTTCATTTAATAAAATAAACATTGGTAGGTATTAACATAGATAAATAGTGTGTTGATGTGCATGGAAAATATATTAATGATTATCCAACTTGTAGAAATAGAAAAATAATAGAAGCACGAGTGTCCTTCTTCCCAATATATTTTCCTAAAAATGTTTATCCCTAATAAATTTTCTCATTAAATATAACAATCACAGTTAAATATTAGTAAATCTTATCTTATATCTATAAAATGCTAAGAAGGTGTGCCAACATGTTGCCACGTGGCCATATTCTTAGCTTGACACGTGGCAATTTTTTATTTTTATTTTCTTTCGGTAAAAACCGGATTTTCGGTTAGCGTTATATAGAAACCGAATTGTTTTTTTGATTCTCCGTTATATAAACCGAACCAAAGTATATATTTCGATACGGTTCAATTTTATTAACTCCAACAGACAATACGGTTTTAGTTTTAAGTTTTAATCAACCGAAAATTTTCGATTCGATTTCGGCACAACAATTGAATAAAACCGTGTACTTTTTTTTTTTCTTATCTTATCTTATATCTTATCTTATCTCTTATCTTATTTTATATCTTATATCTATAAAATGCTAAGAATGCGTGCCCACATGTTGCCACGTGGCCCCTTCTTAGCCTGACACGTGGCATTTTTTTTTTCCATTTTCTTATATCTATAAAATGCTAAGAATGTGTGCCCACATGTTGCCACGTGGCCACCTTCTTAGCTTGACACGTGGCAATTTTTTATTTTTTATTTTCATTTTTTTAAAAACAACAACTTTTTTTTTCCTTTGGTAAAAACCGGAATTTCGGTTAGCTTTATATAGAAACCGATTTTTTTTATTGATTCTCCGTTACATAAACCGAACCAAAGTGTATATTTCGATACGGTTCAATTTTATTACCTCCAACAGACAGTACGGTTTTAGTTTTAAGTTTCAATCAACCGAAAATTTTCGATTCGATTTCGGCACAACAATTGAATAAAACCGTGCATTTTTTTTATCAAACGTGTAACGTTAGTAACTTGTGCAGAAAAGGGAAAAAAAGACCGACGGATTTGAATTTCTACTGTGTAGTGTACGATGGAATATTAGTCAAGTTTAGCTATAAAATACAACAACAAAAAAATTAGGGCAACACAATAAGGGCAAACAAATAAAACCGGAAATTCGGTTAGCGTTATATAGAAATCGTTTTTTTTTTTTCAATTCTCCGTTACATAAACCGAACCAAAGTGTATATTTCGATACGGTTCATTTTTATTACCTCCAACAGGCAGTGCGGTTTTAGTTTTAAGTTTGAATCAACCGAAAATTTCCGATTCGATTTCGGCACAACAATTGAATAAAACCGTGTAAATTTTTTTATCAAACGTGTACCGTTAGTAGTTTGTGTAGAAAAAGGGGAAAAAAGAAAAGAAAGACCGACGGATTTGAAGTTCTGCTGTGTAGTGTACGATGGAAGATTGGTCAAGTTTAGCTATAAAATACAACGTACAACAAAAAAATAAGGGCCGACAAATATCCGCGCCAAGAAGGTGTGCCCACATGTGACCACGTGGATACCACATTAAATATTTTTATTATTTTGAACAACATAACGTCGGTGGAACCGACGGCCGTTTGCAGTACGAACATCACTAAAATTGACGTTGGAATACCAAATCACTTTTTACATCATTAAGATCGTATAGAAAATGAGTGAAACACATTTTCAAGCATATTAATGATCTGGAAGCTAAGGCGTACCGGGATATTTCGACCGTGTAGTTATGGTCCGCTTATTGTTTTTCTATAATATTTCATTACGTAAAGTCGAAGCTAAAGGGATCGACTTTATGACATTGTTCTCCGATACATCGTATTGTGGTTTAGTTTGTAGGTGGAAAATCCTGATAGGGCTGGAAGAGAAGTGAGTCACAATCTTCAAGTCTCTAAGAAAGAGCTACCTCTTGCAGAGAATGTGGTGTATTTATGTTGCTCTCTTTGTCTTGTGCCTTGGATTTGTTACGGTTTAAGCTTACGCGATTTATTTCACGTTGGGGATCTATTCTTTGGTATTATCGTTGGTAACGATTTATGTTGGGTCCGCCGTGTCTTGCACGGCTCAGATTCACTAGTACCATAGATAAAATGTGTGGTAATAGAGATAAGATAAAGATGACGTTTCTCAGATAAGACATTGTGCTCATGGGTTTGATGAGTTATACTTTCTTGTGCAGTATAAATTTTTAAGGCTATATTCCTTGTCAATATCGGTATAATTTTAATAGTAGTATCAAATAATTTTTGAACAAGAGCCTTAAAAATCATAAAAACGACAACCACATCATATTTACGAATAAATGGATTGAACCATGTATCCTTGTAAATTTATCAACAAAATTATATAATATTTAAACACACAACACAATTGTGGATGTCCAAATGTTCTTGGGGATGGGAAGAACATAAGGTAGAAGTAAGTTTGTAACTTTTATTCTCTAAACAAGCAAAACAAGCAAAACGACACTCCAAGCTCTACGCGACAATTTTGGCCCCGTTCAACATGGTGTAACGTCGTCCCTCGAGGGGATTGGGGGCAATTCTTCTCGAATACGAGTCTACAAGACTGGATTACTAACAACCTCCGAAAGGCCAAAAATTGGCCATACGTGTTTCGCGATGTCTGCTATGGCATATGGTATTGGCGTAATAAGGTGTTACATGACCCGCATTTGGATAGACCACCTGCACGAGTATTCATCTCGAAGGCGATTATAAGGGCTAAGGATCGCTGGCTAGCTTGGGCCGTCGAAGATTAATTTTTGTTTCCACTTGTTACTCAGTTTCCTTGTTGGTTAACGCGATTGTAACGCCATGTTGGGGGCTTTTCCCACCCGTTATTGAATAAATATCGTCTTCTTAGAAAAAAACAATAGGAAGAAACAATCGAGGTGGCAACTTCTAAATCATTTTGACAAAGAATAGCTTGAAGAATGAGAGTAATAGGGTGCCAAAGACGATGGCGCCAAGCACTTTTTAATGTTTTATTCACTGCGAAAAGCTAGAAGGGAGGAGTTCGGCCCTTCATACAATCCTTTTTAACCGATCATTGCATCATATGAATACTGGTCTAAAATTCCTTCAAATAAATTTAGAGGGTAAGAATTCAAAAGAAACAATATGGACTTGACAAATCTAGGAGATACAAACAAAATTACGAGACATGTTGGGAACACAACGAACATTAAAATGCGTGAGATCGGTCACCGTACACGTGACACTAATCAGGCCTCATATAGAGTGATAAATGACATATCAACATATGGGACGGCATGAGCTTAGCTCGATATCAGGCCTCGACCAACAAGCTCCATCTTTAGTACAACGCTATGCTACCCTTATATAATCAACTAACATGATGCATGTCGTCCTCTGTCCGACATGACACACGTCTCTTTCTATCCCTCATATGTTAGGTGTTATGCCCGAAAGATAATTTTGTAATTGTTTTATTTAATGAATGAATTGGCATTATTATTCATATTTATTATTTCTCATATTCACCGATGTGACAATAGTATTTACACTACAGAAAACCCTAAAGTATATCGTTTATGTAATCACTTAACTCAGTGTATGGGATATACACGGGAGGATTGAGTTAGTGAAGATGTACTTAAAATACAATTAGCCCGTAGTGAAGTTAATCGAGAGTATCGGGTCTCTCCTTTAACGTGCTATTAATGCGCCCGTAACACAATAGGTGTGATTGTCTTATCCGGACTTTCGGTTAAGAGAACCTAGTGGGGCATTTATATATGATAGATATATCATATAGGGCTGGACGATTTGATTAGAGTTCACGATATAATTCCGTAATCGAGAAGTCTTATCGAATAAATCGATGATCATATTTATAGGTATATCTTAATCATGAGGTGATCACAGTCAACTGCTTGAATCAGTATGAGGTTTGACTTGACGGTTAAGGATTACACTGAGTCTGTGATCTGAATTACCCCATCTTGGCATTATACTTGGATTGAGTGAGTAGTCCGTGTTATCACGGATACGGAATCCATTCCTTCCATTTACGGAAGTAGATAGACAGTTCCCTTATTTGTTAATCCTAGAAACCGATCGATCCATGGAGTTCATATTACACCGATTAGCTACCAAAGTGAGTTGTATGAATTAATTGATCACTAGGGGGTTAATGGTAAATAAGGATAAGAGGTTCTAAAAAGGGTTAACGGTAACTTCCCGATTTAGAATGAACAAATTACTATGGAGGATTAATCCATATGTAATGATTATATCAATGGACGCTTATTATCATTCTCGTGAGGAGATAAATATAATCTCATAATCGGAGGAGTGCGATCACGGGATTATGGTGGCATATTCATGTGATTGATTTATCGAATATAATTATTCTGTTCGTAAGATAATTATTTATTTGATTTATCGGAGCCGCTGATTATTAGTCCATGGTCCCCGACGGGCCTCCAATATAGCATAGTTATTCTCGGACGTCGAATCCTAATAATATTAATTTAGTTCTTGTTAGAATTTAGTTAAAACGATATGTGAATTAATTGTTTAGTGGACTATTAAATTAGTTGGGCTAAATAATTAAATATGTAAAAAAGACATTTTTTATAATCTTGGCCCAAAAATGTGTTATGGCCGAAATTATTGTGACTAGGTCACAAGGAATGTAATTTTCGGCCAAGGCTTATTTTTAGTCAACAAGAAATTGTTTTCTTGTGATTTAATAAGACATGTGCACAAAATATTTATTGGATAAATATTTATGGTAAGAAATAAAGATAAATATTATTCTAGATTTGTTCTAGAATATTTTGGGATTATCTTTTATTTATTGGATTTATTTATTTGCAAAATAAAATCCTTCGAGGACAATGATTACTCTCCTATATAAAGAGAGTTCTCCCAACTCATACACACAACATAAATTTCGACTTTTACCTCTTAGAGAGGAGAAGGAAAATTTTCGGCCAAGGGGAAAAAAAGGGAAATCTTAGAGGTTTTCCGGGTAGCATATCGGAAGGATTCGAGACAAGGATTTCCTTCCACCGGGAGTTGCTTGGATCACACGTGCGGAAGATCGTTGTGCTCTTCATACTTTCTTTCATTCTTCCTATTGCAGTTCTTCTACTTGGATTTTGAGATCCAAGAGGTATGTTCTACAACCCCCTTGTAGAGTAGATCTAGTTATTTTATTATGTGTAAATTATAGATCTAGATCCTTAAATCGCTTCCGTTGCGGATGGTATTACTAACATCATAATCAACAATATGCAAGACGTCTACGGTCCCTTATTACCGATGTCGTGCATGTCACCTATGTAATTTATGCTCAATACAATACAATCATCCTCGACCTCAAGCAACAATTATATTGTCGTCAATGAGCGTTCCGGACTTCACACATACATTTCTCCACAATAGTACTGCTATAGTGATAGCTTTGAAATTTTACGTTCCGTTATAGCCTGAGCCCTAACTGCCCCGTAACATGCTTCATTACATCAATACATGGTAAACTCCCTTGACCATGACTTCAATGCATCATAATTCACTTCCCCACGAGGGAGAGATATATAAAGTATCGTCGTCCTCAATTACAAGGTACACACATAATACGCTTGCTATACATTCATGCTTACTGTCTTAATAGAAATTTCTTTATTCAAATATTAACTTGAGCACTACCCTAAAGGCA
The DNA here is from genome assembly GCA_036785695.1 of Gentiana straminea. Taxonomy (NCBI): domain Eukaryota; kingdom Viridiplantae; phylum Streptophyta; class Magnoliopsida; order Gentianales; family Gentianaceae; genus Gentiana; species Gentiana straminea. Next base: position 11,354,772 of record JAVUPR010000183.1, read on the forward strand.
AGCTCCACGACCCTTCATGTTTTTTGTGTGTGTTGAAGGCCCACTCTCAAATCCACTAGAAATTTTTTTTGGATCATCACCTAGAGGTGCAATTACCTGAATATCAACTTAATTGTAACCCGGAAGATTTCACACATCATCAAACGTAAAATATTTTAATAGAGTAGAGAGAAAAATAAAACCTATGTGTATGTTTTTATTGCCAGATTAAGGCGTGCGTAATGCCAAATTACTGAGATCAATGGTAACATGATGCATGCCACCACTATCAAGAAGTCATAAAGAAGATGATAGAGCATGAAAATATGCTTGAAGAAGACGCAATGTTGGAGGACTAGACCGAATGAGAAAAAATTGTAAGAGATTGAATCTGGTAAGAATTGCACCATTTCTCTGAATGTCCTTGCACTTTCCGCACTGGAAATAATCAAGTAGGGTTTTTAGGGCGAAAACTCGAGCCTACTGCTTGAGAGAAAGTATTTTGTGCATGTTTCCAAGAATCAAGAATAGTAAGACGTGGAAACGAACCAGCACTTGGAAATGGATGTCATACAACCAAATGAATTGTAGCATGGCCAGAAAAAGTTAATGGTTTCATCTTAAACGGAAGAGTCACATATAAATAGAAAAGTTTTCTTGCCGTGGTGATAGCGTGGGGGCATCTTGGAAGAGATTAGTAAGTGCCTCCGTTCCTTCATGTTGGTCCCTTGAAAAGGCTTTGGTTAAGTTTAGAGGGGGGGGGGGGGGTGAATAAACTTAACACTTAAAATTTTTGGAGTTAACAAACTCAGCAACTTCGTAGCTCCGTCGATACTTCGCAGTCCGTCGACACTCGATAGTCCGTCGACCGTTGAGTTTGCTTTGAATTTGTGCAAATGGAATTATATCAAAAATTAAGCCTTATTACTTGTTGTTAAATATGATACCAAGTATTAGATACTCGTAGTGTATGTGTGTGAATTCGGTTCCTAGATTCGGTGGATTGATGTGTTAGATAAGCTAAGTGCAGAATATAAATGCAGAAAGTAAGTAGGCAGATTTTATAGTGGTTCCAGGTCATTCCACTCTTCTCCTGTGATGTTGAAGGTAATTCACTAGAGATATTTGATGTAGCTGTTACAAAAATCCCTAAGTTGCTTGTCCTTCACCAATAACTATGGCTTCACAAACTGAACACTTGTAACAGGTAGGATTGCTGCTCCAAAGTCCTCCACTGGTCCTTGAAGGGTAGGATTGCCTCTTCACCAGCTTCACCACAAACAACAGTCTTTCACACCCAAGGATGCTTCATTGTCTTCTGTAGATTTCTTGTAGAAGAAAGTTTGAATCAAGTAAGTGATTCAGCTTTCAAAAGCTTGACCAGGATGAAATGATCAGCAGCTTGAAGTCTTCAAGTGTGTAAACTTGATGTAGCTTGAATGCAGATTACACTTGAAGAATTTCTCTGGATCAGTAGATTAAAGCTCAGTAGGGTCAGCAGGGTGTTTTTCTTGGTCAGAAATCGAAGCACAGGATTATCTGTATTTTTCTATTAATGTTCATCAATTTTCATCACTTGTATCTGAATTAGGAGTCCTCTATTTATAGGTAGGAGTCCTTGTGACTTATGTTTGAAATTCAAACATAGCCGTTTCAGATTTGTCCTATTTGACTTGCTTTCTGTCACTGTTCATAGTACTGACACAGTCAGACTGCTTTTTGACAGTCTACAGTCTACCCACCCTTTGACTTGTATCTATTGGATAAAGGTCTGAATCTTTACAACGTCCATTTGATCTTAACCATTGATTTGTTTGATAAATCAGAGGTTGTTAGCTGTCCCTTTCTCTGTAATCTTCCAATGTAGCCTTTGAATAATCGAAATATGTGTCCAGCAGGTTCCTGAGAACATAAGTCTACTGATATACACATCAGTAAGCTTATCCTTGTTTTGCTATGTTTAAAAACACTTCAGCTTACTGTCTTTTATCTAACTTTTATTTATGAAGTTAGATTACACCTTTTTGCATATAACTAAGTTCCAATCACCACTTAACTTGTGGAACTTAGACCTTGTACATAATGTATATGTAATGAGTTTAGGTCATCACAGACTTCACTAAATTCTGATTCCATATCCTTGACTTTAATTACTAAGTTTGATCCTTAGCCTTCAATTACTGAGTTTGAGCCCTCGCACCTTCGGTCTTCGGCGGGTTCCCCGACAAGTCTACCGACCGGCCTACCCTACTTATCTAGACTAGTCCGCCGATGTAAGTCACCGACCTTTACAAAGTGCTTGTTTGATCAAACCTATACAAAATCAAACTCTAATAAACCTATACATTTGATTTAGACATCTTTTTTCCTTTTCCCTATAATAGCTAGTCTGGCACTCATCACTAAAACTTAAAAATATGTCCAACAATTTCCCCCTTTTTGGTGATGATGCCAATACCCTCCTAACAGCAAAGCAAAAAGATTAAAAAAAAAAACAGAACAAATGTAGTGATATCTCATTATAAACAGTTGTTCAAAAGTATTACAGTCTAGAATCAGCAAATGATAAAACAGATAAAGTGTGCTGATCTACTATCTTCTTTCTCTTTCTTCTCTTGCTTTCTCCACTTGTTCTTGGTAAGCTCTTATCTCTCTGATCATTTGTCTCATCCATTCATTTTCAATCAGAGAGAAGTCAACATGAGGATTCACTTGTTTCCACCAATGCCATGCTTCAGGTAGAGTAAGATTAATCTGATGTACTCTGAAGCCTAAACGCATGTATACTTCTTTAAACTCATTAAGTGACTCCTTTGCATTAGTGGTAGGCATACTCCTTCCACCTCTGCCACCTCTTCCACCTCTACCACCTCTACCACCTCTGTGTGTAGCCCTCAAGGCTTTAACTCTTGCTTCCCAAAATTTGAGTCCAAGAAAAGAATTGAGTCCCTCATGAAAACCTTTATCATGATAAGGTCTTCTTTTGCTGTTGTAGACCTTTTTGTATTCTTTGAGAAGATCATTAGTAAGTGGAAGTCTGCCAAGTGCAGGATCCCTAAAAGCATTAGTATCATCTTCCCATCTTTTCTTAGCAAAGATTCTCGGCGACCTCTTTTGCTACTTCGTTGTTTGGCTCTCTTCCCCTTATTGACATCATCAACAAAACGGGTCAGCAAGCCATGTACACTCTCCTGTGTGAGCACTAGGTTGTTCAGTTGACCCTCCATAATTTTAGTCCTAGTGTCAACAGCTGTGATCCTTCCTTGCAATGTTTGCTCCAGTAGAGTTATCCTCTCAGTGATTTTAGGATCCAGTACAGCAGGTTGCAGTGTTCCAGCAGATTCAGCCACATCAGGCTTAGGTGTATTCACAGCAAGCTTGTCAAGTTTCTGGTGAATGGATGTAAATTGGTCTTTCAGAAACTTGTCCTTCAGTGTATTTCCTTGCTTAATTCCCTTCACATCTTGAGCAAGGTCAACAAGAGCATACTGAGTGGAGGTTATGTTGGAAGCAACGGTTTCAGTGGTTCTTCCTCTATTCTCCACTAGGTTCATTAAATCTTCAAATCTCTGCTCTTGCCTGTCAAGTTGAGTTCTTAAATTTGCAATGTCATTTCGACGGTCCTCAACTCATCCAAAACATGTCCGGTACCCCACCAAACCATTCCTCCATCGGCTTCATCACGTTGGCTCTTCTACATTGTATTGTTGCCTCTGTCTGCGATAACCAAAGCATAGCTCATATCCCTTCCAGCAAGGTTAGGTCCTTGGAATTCTTCCAGAATGGGATCAAGAGCAGGCTCTTCAAAAACTGGTACAAATGCCTGTTGAGGTTCATCATCAATATCTTCTTCCTCAGGCATTTGAAACTCCTCATCACTGTAGTCATAGTCCAGCAGCTGCTCATCCTCATCAATAACAGCAGTCTGCTGACCATCTTTCCCTACAGTGGTCTTGTCTCCAGTAGGCTCCACTACAGCAGCCTGTCCAACAACAGCAGGGGTTTCCTGTTGCGGAGATTTTGCATCATTAAAAACAAAAGAAAATTTATAACCCTAACCTATATGCAAAACTAACTCCTAACCGACCAAAACATCGGGTTGTTGCTAGTAAAGCGTAATGAGTAAGGGGTCGATCCACGGGGAAAAGGTATGTTCAATCTAATCTCCTTAATCCTACCAATTGCTACTCAACGAAAACAAATAAACGAAAAGCAAAAACATAAAAACGAGAAAAACATAAAAGAACAATCAAAATAAATCTAACCTAAGAACAAAATTAACAAACTAATCTAAGGAAACATGGGATCAAACAAAGCACAAACTAGTGATTTCAATCTAAGCCTATCTCATGATTCTAATTCAAGTTATGGTTACACCTTTTCACAAGATCTAGGTCCCTAATTCCTTAGTGAACCTATTTCTCAAGCTATGGATTCCTAATTCCTTAGTAAATCCAATTACCGGTCTCTCATCTTCCGAATGTTGGGACCAATGTTCTTTCACAAAACTCGGGTGTATGAATTAACAAACCTAAGTAGCTCTCGCAGTTTTAAGTTCATAAATTCAAGCAACCTAGATTATATCTATCAACTTCCGTTTGTTTTAGATAAAAGATCTATTCTTTCTACGGTGATCTAGTCTACGCAACTTTCGTTTGTTGTAAACGTATCAATTAGTAAACAAATCTCTCGATATGAGTCCACATAATAGCATCATAAATCATAGAAAGAAACAACTTTTAATTAAAGGTCATGAAATAAAACCGAAATTGAATAAATCTAAAAGAAGAACTCACATAGTTTGGTTACAATGGTTGAACTCCATGGAAACGAAAAAGAAAAGCTACATAATCTACTCCTAATCTAACCTCGGTTCACCCGAGCACGAGGCTCGGGTGACCGGCCTTCAACTCTCCAAGATGCGGCTGCTTCCTTGAAGAATTATATGTGATAAAATTGGTATATCCTTAGGGTTGGGGCTCTGTTGTTATATTTATAGTAAAACTAAGTCGGTCGCTACAAGTAACCTAAGTCGGTTCCGCCGAAACGGTGGCGGACGCTCGTTCAATACAACGGACGCTCGTTCGGTTTGAGTGAACGCTCGTTCAATACACGTCCAAACTCTCTCGTTCTCTTTTCGGCTTCGAACGCTCGGCCACTTCACCAAACGCCCGTCCAAACTAGACGCTCGTCGATTCATATGGACGCCCGTCCACCGACGATTAAATTGATAATTCCATCTTTATCTTGATTTATTTCTTTCCTTATCTCTTTTATTCTTCCATATCTTTGATTGATCCTCTTCCATCTCGAATCTAGCCCTTTTAGGATCATCTTTTTCCATCATTAATTGGGTATCTACAAATATCAAAAACATACCAAAACGTAATAATTTCCAAAATAATATAAAAACATCAAATAAACATAAAAATCGATACGTTTTCATATTAACCTCTTTAAAACCCCATTTACTCAATATTTAACTATATGGCTCGATACCTATGAAAATAATCCAAATATGAGGGAAATTGATATATAAAACATATGTGAAAATCACTATAATTTGACCCTAAACAACTCCCCCACACTTATCTTTTGCTCGTCCCGAGCAAAACAAAACAAAGATCAAGCTCGAGGCAAATAAACATCCATACAAATATGAAGTATATTCAATAACTCAGAAGTTCACCCGAGTGAGTATGTGCATAGCCATAATAAAGTTCCACTAAGTTCCACAATTTGAAAGTTATTCAAACCAAAACTAGCCCGGTTTCCCATCTAAGTTAGAAATATTCAAAAATTATAATGTGCACTTTACAAAACATACATATCCCAAAAAGAAATAGTAGAGAATATCTAAAACATTTCTGACAAACTCAGAGGATAATCCCTACAACATATCCTTCAGTTTATACTGGGGATAAGATCGACGATAACTAAGTCCTTACTTATTCATAATAATAAATTTCAATATTTTCACTTTTTCACACTTTTCTAACACACATCAGAATAAGCTTTTGCCCTCATAGCAGAATAGGACATTTCAAGATAATCCCCTACCTTACTCCAATCATAAGGCAGCTATAAACTGACTGTCGTGAGCTTTTGGTCATCATAGTGGAATAGGACATACGTGGTACACCCTACCTCACCCAAATCATAAACCGCCTTCCGACACACACAATTACAATTATGTTTACTTAGAGATTTCGGTCGGCGGTGGAAAAGATTATTTTCTAGTAGTAGCACAGACCACTGAGCATAACACCTCAAGTAAACAATTTATTACTATTGCAAAGACTTAATCACGTTTCACTTATCACATTCAAACTTACAGATATTCACAGTATGTCATACTTTAACTCTAAATACAAACTACTAAACTTTTCAAGAATTGTACATAAGCAAAGAAACATGCTATAATCATCAAAAATTTTCAACTAAAATGGGGTAGGCTTTCAACATTTAGCTCATCATTTACTATGGCATGTGAAAAAGAATGTCGGGTGAAACAACTAAAATTACTAAATATACAGAATATAGCAAAAATGATATAAACTCAAGCAAAGATATGCCTTTGTCTACTCGGGACAAAACAAAAATTTTAAAAATTAAGCACTTTTCATAGAAATATAATAGAAATTGAGCAAACGACTCATAGATACATATAAACCATCCTCTCCCCCACACTTAGATTGCAACTTGTCCTCAAGTTGTGCAGAAATAATAAATTAGAGAACTTAGCTGATTGGATGCTGGCAATTCTGGAGGAACCAACAAGAACCAGGATTGCTTGCATAGCTCAGTAGACTGTGGAGCATCACAGGACAACTGAATACATCGTTAAAGTGCACAATAGCTAGGAAGAAAGTATCCTGCAGACTTGATCAGTGCAAAAAGAGTCTACGGGGAAAAGATTAGACTTATACAAATAAAGCACATGGAAAAGAATATATAGAGATATTCAAATTATGCTCACATAAAGATGGACACATATACATGAAAATATCACAAACTCGTAGGCTAGGTGCAACTATATGAAAATATACTACAATGCAAATCTACGTGAAAAATCCTAAAAATAAAATAAAGACGAGGTAGTATTACGGAAACCGACGAGTTAACTACACTCAAAAAGAAAAATAAACTAGGTGGTATTACGAAAACCGACAAGTGACCACACTTAAGAAAAATAAAAGGAAAAATAGAAAAACAATGCAACTATATGAAATGCAACTAAATGAAATGCATTTAAATGATATGCAAAAAGAAAATAAAATAAAAGAAAGAAAACTAGCCCACTATATGCAACACGACATATATATAAAATAAACGTCTACCAAATAATGACAAAGTTACGATAAACGACAAGGTCTTGTTCATTACATGCGGTGTAGACGCGCCTTAAGACTTATCAAAAGTGATAGCATTATGGAAACCAACGATTAGCTATACTAAACAGATATAACTCATATGACCTAAGATGGTAGCATTACGGAAACCCGACAGTAGCTACCCATACGAACTATAAAAACAAAGGAAGCACGTAAGTCTTAAAAGCTTAAAAGATTCATCGGAGCGGTATGTAGCATACGGGAACCGACATTAGCTACTAATTAACCATAAGAACGAGCTTATAGCTTACGAGAACCGACAAATACTATAACATGCCTAGATGAATCATATATAAGGAATTGATCAATTATCTAACATGGATTCATAGATGGAAAGGTAAAAACATATAAGTTCAGGGCATCTATGTAAAAATCAATTAGCCACAGAAGCTCGAATGAAAAATCCACATCAAATAAAAGCATTGAAAATAAAATTAAAAAAATTTAGAACCTGGACTGAACCCCGGACGAACGTTCACTTAGCGTTCAGAACTGGACGGGCGTTCCACCTTGCAGACGCTCGTCTGCCTTGAAAACCGACCGGACGGGCGTTCAGAAAGTATAGACGCTCGTCTGGTCCTTTAAATCAGAACAGGATTGAAAATATTTGAACGGACGAGCGTCCAATACTTCCCAACGCTCGTTCACTGCGGATGAAGAAGCGGACGGGCGTCCAATGAACGTACGCTCGTCCATACAACAAGAATGCACGGACAGCAGAAAAAACACAGCAAAACCCTAAATACTTATGAACACAACACAGCAACACAGATCACAACACAGCAGCCTTATCAAATTAAGCACAGGGGTTAGACTAGGTAACACATAAACATATAAACTTCACGTAAAACAAGTTGAGTAAAAAACTTTTGCACATTCTTAACCTAACGGTCATCGAAACACGGCAAAATAAAAACTCTCAATCTATTCGACGCTACTTTTATTGAAAGAATACAAAAATAAATCGTAACAAAATCGAAAAATTAATTCAATTAGATTCAACAAAACACCGATTCCCCGGCAACGGCGCCACTTTTGTTGCGGAGATTTTGCATCATTAAAAACAAAAGAAAATTTATAACCCTAACCTATATGCAAAACTAACTCCTAACCGACCAAAACATCGGGTTGTTGCTAGTAAAGCGTAATGAGTAAGGGGTCGATCCACAGGGAAAAGGTATGTTCAATCTAATCTCCTTAATCCTACCAATTGCTACTCAACGAAAACAAATAAACGAAAAGCAAAAACATAAAAACAGAAAAACATAAAAGAACAATCAAAATAAATCTAACCTAAGAACAAAATTAACAAACTAATCTAAGGAAACATGGGATCAAACAAAGCACAAACTAGTGATTTCAATCTAAGCCTATCTCATGATTCTAATTCAAGTTATGGTTACACCTTTTCACAAGATCTAGGTCCCTAATTCCTTAGTGAACCTATTTCTCAAGCTATGGATTCCTAATTCCTTAGTAAATCCAAATACCGGTCTCTCATCTTCCGAATGTTGGGACCAATGTTCTTTCACAAAACTCGGGTGTATGAATTAACAAACCTAAGTAGCTCTCGCAGTTTTAAGTTCATAAATTCAAGCAACCTAGATTATATCTATCAACTTCCGTTTGTTTTAGATAAAAGATCTATTCTTTCTACGGTGATCTAGTCTACGCAACTTTCGTTTGTTGTAAACGTATCAATTAGTAAACAAATCTCTCGATATGAGTCCACATAATAGCATCATAAATCATAGAAAGAAACAACTTTTAATTAAAGGTCATGAAATAAAACCGAAATTGAATAAATCTAAAAGAAGAACTCACATAGTTTGGTTACAATGGTTGAACTCCATGGAAACGAAAAAGAAAAGCTACATAATCTACTCCTAATCTAACCTCGGTTCACCCGAGCACGAGGCTCGGGTGACCGGCCTTCAACTCTCCAAGATGCGGCTGCTTCCTTGAAGAATTATATGTGATAAAATTGGTATATCCTTAGGGTTGGGGCTCTTTGTTATATTTATAGTAAAACTATGTCGGTCGCTACGTAACCTAAGTCGGTTCTCGCCGAAACGGTGGCGGACGCTCGTTCAATACAACGGACGCTCGTTCGGTTTGAGTGAACGCTCGTTCAATACACGTCCAAACTCTCTCGTTCTCTTTTTCAGCTTCGAACGCTCGGCCACTTCACCAAACGCCCGTCCAAACTAGACGCTCGTCTGATTCATATGGACGCCCGTCCACTGACGATTAAATTGATAATTCCATCTTTATCTTGATTTATTTATTTCCTTATCTCTTTTATTCTTCCATATCTTTGATTGATCCTCTTCCATCTCGAATCTAGCCCTTTTAGGATCATCTTTTTCCATCATTAATTGGGTATCTACAAATATCAAAAACATACCAAAACGTAATAATTTCCAAAATAATATAAAAACATCAAATAAACATAAAAATCGATACGTTTTCATATTAACCTCTTTAAAACCCCATTTACTCAATATTTAACTATATGGCTCGATACCTATGAAAATAATCCAAATATGAGGGAAATTGATATATAAAACATATGTGAAAATCACTATAATTTGACCCTAAACATTTCCTCCAAACCTAAAGATTGTTCCAACCTTTGTCCAGGTGCTGTTTGAGACTCAAAGAACTCCGTACTTCCCTGTTCCAACCTTTGTCCGAGTGTCGTTTGTACCTCAAAGAACCGTACCACCTGTGCCACAACAACTTGTTCAGGGAATATATCCATATTTTCTTTTTGAAATTCCCTAAAGTCAGAGATCCTTCTTAGAAAATTTGCAGTCTTGGTTAGAGTGTCCTCAGTGTCAATCCAGTCTTGAAATTGAATTGAATCCTCTGAACTGACATCAGGCTCACTAAGATCAGTGATCCTTTCTTCATATGAATCCACAGTCTGCTGATCATCAACATGCTTAGCAGGTTCTACAACAAATAAATGATCTATCTCACCAACCATCCTATTTGCACCAATGTCTATTCCCTAATTGATTTGTGCCTCAATATCATCCATGGTGAGATTTTCCACATCCTCATCCATTTGTTCAGTTTGTTTCCTCTCAGTGGATTGTTCAGCACCAATAGACTGCTCTACCCTTGGTTCAATAATCATAGCAGTTACACTGACTTCTCCTGGACCAGAGGGGTGATCACCACCAGAATCAGATGATGAATCATCACTGTCTGATTCATCTCTGGGGTCCCTGAACTTGATATCCTCTTCCTTCTGTTGTTCATCAAACAGATCCATCAGTCTTGATTGCAATAAGGAGGTATCAACCAGATCCAGCAAATTTTCCACTCCCAATTTCTCAAAAGCCCATTCTTCAAAATTTGTCATTGGTTCTGCAGCTGGCTTTTGTCTCTTACAGAATCCAAACTTCCATTGGAAATAGTTTGCAACTAGTAGGAGTTTAGGGTCAACAAACTCCTCTTTCTTCATCTTCTCATGTCTCTCAAATGGCATGGTTGGTTTTTACGGGAGTTTGTTGCGTAAAGTACCTTGCTGACCTCCAAAGGTCTTAACAAGTAAATTCAGAGTTTCTTCCACAGATGCCTCTAGGTCAGTAGGTTGCTCAGGTTGTATGTTAGTCCCTACTACCTCCATCTATACCACACTTGGTTCCCCCTGACTTATATGCTCATCGGCGGGGGTTAGCAAACAGATCGCTCTTCCCCCGAACTATTGCGGGACTTGCGGTGGTCTTGTACCAAATTTTCCACTTTCACGGCGGTGTAGACTCGTAGCTTGCTTTGTGGTTCTTCTACAAGTTGCTCAAAGCAACAACTTGTGCAATTTTAGTAGGCTCAACAGCCTTTACTGGGGAGGATTCAACAACTTCAACAGCAGGCTCAGTTCCAGCAGTCTGCTGTGATTCTTCAGTAGGTTTCTCAATAACAACCTCTACATTCTCAGTAGGCTTGATAATTGTTAAGGGCTCAGCCTCAATAGCCTCTCCTACTTCTTCGTCTTCTTCTTCTTGTTGCCTTTGAGCCTCCAAAGTTTTCAATTGTTTACCTTTGCCATGTTTCCTTTTCTTGGCAATTTCCTTCATTCTTTTGGAAAGATCTTCTGTTTCAATTTCAGCCTTTCCTCTTCCTTGTGATTTCAGCTATATCAATAACTTCAACTGACTGCTTCTTTGTCTTTCTAGGCTTTAATAATTCAGTAATTTTTCTTGTGTCAGCAGCCTTTCTCTTTTCAGTGACCTTCTTGGGTGCAGCAGGTTTAACAACTTTCTTAACCTGCTCACCACCAGCATTATCATCTCCATCATTACCATCACTTTCAGTAGCCTCATCATCTACATCTTCATCATCATCCAGACCAGGGATAGGAGTACCAACTTCTGGCTTGAATCTGGATTTGTTAATCTTTTCAGATAAAACATCAGGTATCTGAAAATGATTTAGCAGGGTTTGAACCATTAGGCCTAAAGGCTTGACCTTGGACTTTCTTGTACCATCTCTATCTTCAATACACACTTTCTTCATGTAGTGTATGAAGAATCCAGCCCAATCAAACTTCATACTTCTGCAAATGATGATCAACAGGTCTATTTTGGGTCCAGACAGTGTATATAGGCTTCCAACAAATCCCAAAATGGTTTTGGCAATCAATTTGCTCAGCAGGTTGTACTCAAAACCAATATACCTCACATTGATGCCCAGATTTGAAGCAATTGTATCATCTGTCTTTATTGAATCCACAAACTTCATTCTTGGTAGATTCATTGCTTCTGGATTTGTGGGTGCATTGTTTCCAGGTGCAAACCCAAACACCTCTCTCAGTAGGTCTGAGGATATTTCAATCTCTCTTCTATTAACAGTTGTAGTGAAGGCCTCTCTACCTTCATGTATGACAATGTTTTTCCAGAATTCCAACACATTGACATAGAGGATTCGTTCCAATCTTCTGTTTATAACACCTTCTAGCCCAGCAAACCGTCTGATTCTTCGTCCAATATTAATGGCTAACTCAGTGGAGTTACAGTCAGTAACATATCCTCTTACACTCTGGCTGGTTCCAATATGAACCTCATCCTTCTTTGACATTGTTGTAAGAAAAAGATGAAGATGATAGCTTTCAAATCTGTGTTCACACAGTGTATAGGCAGAGAAAATCGATCTGAGTTTTTGTAAGTAGCCTCTGTATATAGGTACGTATATATATAGACGGATGTGGTTGAAACCGTCGAACACGTACGTGCATTAACCACGATTAAATTTGAGTGAATGCTGTCTTGACACGTGGCCCATTACTTTTTCATAACGTTTTGTAACCGTCAGATCGTGTAACTACGGTTATAAGGATAGAATAAATATCCCGCCATTTGCTTTTTGACTTTAGTATGTTTGACTGTGTAACGTTTCCTTCAGCAGCCTTGTCATCAGTAGACTTGGCTCGCCATCTCCGATGATAGAGAAGTCTCAGCAGCCTGCTGATAGAGTCACTCTGCTAATGTTTAATTCCTTTTGTATTGTCCAATTGATAATACAAAATGAAGTTTAATACCAATGACTGATCTGTCAAGTGAGCTCACCCAACATGACAAAGACCAATCCCCTTGGCAACTTCATTTGCTCAATTGTCCAACCATAAGTACATGGAATTGTTGATACCAATGACTAATCGCTAAGTGAGCTCACCCAACATAGCAAAGACTAATCCCCTTGGTGAATTCCAGTACACTGCTGATTAAGATTATATCAGTCAACTTTTATAATTTCAAGTTCAGTCCTTAGTTTAGCAAATCTTTCACTATCCAATGGTTTAGTGAAAATATCAGCAAAATGATATTCAGTAGGGATATAAAGAACCACCACATCTTTCTTTTCAACATGATCTCTTATAAAATGATGTCTCACATCAATATGCTTGGTTCTTCAGTGCAAAACAGGATTTTCTATGATTGCAATTGCACTTGTGTTGTCACAAATGATTGGAATTTCTCTTTCTTCAATAATCCCTTAATTGTTGTCTTAACCAAATTATTTGTGCACAACAACTTCCAGCATCAATATATTCAGCCTCAATAGTGGAAGTTGATATAGAATTATGTTTCTTGCTAAACCAGGAAACTAGTCTATTTCCCATTAACTGACAGGTTCCTGTGGTGCTTTTTCTATCAATCTTGCATCTAGCATAGTCAGAATCTGAGTAGGATATAACCTTGAAACTTCCATCTTTTGAATACCATATCCCTACTCCCAAAGTCTCTTTTAGATACTTGAGAACTCTTTTGACTGCACCTAAATGACTTTTTTTAGGTTTTGATTGAAATCTTGCACAAACACCTACAACAAAGGATATATCAGGTCTGTTGGCAGTAAGGTACAGTAGACTCCCTATCATCCTTCTGTATAAAGTCTGATCAACATATTTGCCTTCTTTGTCTTCATCCAATCTAATGTTTGTACTCATAGGAGTTGATATCTTGGTGCTATTTTCCATACCAAATTTCTTCAGTAACTCCTTGGTATACTTGGTTTGATGAATGAAGATTCCATCTTTCATCTGTTTGACTTGCAATCCCAAAAAGTAATTCATTTCTCCCATCATACTCATTTGAAATTTACTCTTCATTAGATTAGCAAACTTCTCACATAGCAATTCATTTTCAGAACCAAAAATTATGTCATCAACATAAATTTGTACCAGCAGGGTGATGTTTCCTTCATTGATTCTGACAAGAGTCTTATCAATGGTGCCTTTTGTAAAACCATTGTCCACCAAGAATTGAGATAGAGTCTCATACCATGCTCTTGGTTCTTGTTTCAAACCATAAAGTGCTTTTTTGAGTCTATACACTTTATCTTCTTGATCTTTAACTTCAAATCTAGGAGGTTGCTGAACATACACCTCCTCTTCTAGAATTCCATTCAAGAATGCACTCTTAACATCCATCTGATATACTTTGAAGTTTTTATAAGCAGCATGTTCCAGGAATAATCTGATAGCTTCCAATCTTGCAACAGGGGCATATGTGTCATCAAAATCTATTCCTTCTGCTTGAGAATATCCTTTTGCCACTAGTCTGGCCTTATTCCTTACAATGGTACCAGATTCATCAAGTTTGTTTCTGACCCATTTTGTACCAATTATATTTGCATGACTAGGCCTTTCCACTAGTGTCCAAACTTGATTTCTTTCAAATTCATTCAATTCTTCTTGCATAGCAATTATCCAATCTGGATCTGAAATTGCTTCTTCAACAACTTTAGGTTCCATTTGAGATAGAAAACAAGTAAACATTGCTTCTAATTGTCTTCTAGTCCTCACACCTTGCTTGTATATTGCCAATGACTTGTTCGACGGGGTGATCCCTTAACCATTATGGATTACGGTTAGATTGATTCTCGGAACATCATCTTCGGCGGGTGGTCTGCTTTGTTTCTTCAACGGGGGTTCGAGCGGATCCTTGAACGACCTCGGTTGTTGCATCGGTAGTGTTACCGGCAGAGTGTTCGAGCGAGGGCGTATCGAAACCTTTAAGTCATTGAATCTTTCCAAAACTTCAACACATTCGGATCGGTGACTTGTTGATTCTCGATAGGTTACGAAGCTTCATCTTCCATTCCGGTGAACTTAGGTTCATCAAATACAACATGTATTGTTTCTTCATGTTTCGGTGACCTTTTGTTCGGTACTCGAATGCCTTCTTGTTGAAGAATATCCCAAGAAAATTCCTTCATCGATTTTGGTTGGAATGTCTTCGGTTGTTCCTTATGATTCAAGATAAAACACTTGCTTCCAAATGGATGGAAATAGGATATATTAGGTTTTCTTCCATTCTAAATCTCATAAGGTGTCTTCGGCGCAGCTTCTTGTTCAACGATATTCTCGTTTTGTGTATAGCATCTTGTATTGATTTGCTTCACCCAATATCTTTCGGGTAGCAATGCTTCACAAATCATAGTTCCTCCCGCTTCTTTTAGAGTTGTTTCTTCTTTCGGCAACCCCATTTTTTGAGGTGTACCACTGACAGACAGAAAGTTGATGTAGTACACCATTTTGTTCACAATATTCTCTTATAACTTTATTGAGAAATTCGGTACCCCTTGTCGATATGATCTTTACTCTTGTCAAACTTTTCTCATTCTGTAATTTCTTCAAAAGTTCGGGCATCTTTTGAAGTGTTTCACTTTTCTTGTTCATAAATATCACCCAAGTGTACCTTGAATAATCATCCACAACCACCAAGGTGTATTTCTTTCCTGTTACACTTGTTGGTGTTACTGGTCCAAATAGATCCATATGCATCAGCTCCAAAACTCTTTTTGTTGATTGTTTAGTCTTTGACTTGAAGCTTGACTTTGTCTGTTTACCTTGCTGACATGCATCACATATAGCATCCTTCTTGAATGTGATCTCAGGTAAGCCAATCACCAGTTTCTTCTTCACCAACTGATTTATATCATCAAAATTTAGATGTTCAACTTCTTATGCCATAACCAATTGAGTTCGACTTGGTATGCACAATCGGGCATGTTTCGGAACGCGGTAGACCAATCCACAACATACATGTTTTGTTGTCTTCTTCCACCAACACAACTTGATCACCTCTCTCACTAATGACAGTATAAGTGTTTTTGTCAAAAGTGACCTTGTATCCCATGTCACAGAATTGTCCAGTGCTCAGTAGGTTGTAGTCCAGTCCTTTCACATATGCAACATTCCTGATTGTTAATCCATTTCTCACAAGTGTGCCATATCCTCTTGTGTATCCGGGTGTATTCTTGTTGCCAAAATTCACTCTTGGACCATCCTTTGCCACAAAATTTGACAAACAAAGTGCTTATTCTTTGTCATATGTCTGGAACATCCACTGTCAAAGTACCAGACACCCTACAAAACAAAGTTAATGCATTTTAGGTACCCAAACCTTTTTGGGTCAATAATGGTCAGTAGTAAGCATGACCCTTGGCAAGTTTCCATAAGCTCTTCTTTGAAAGGTATCATACTTTGGTTCATACATGTATTCTACACATCCATAAGGTCTAACAATTGGTTGTGTAGGATTCACATATGTTTTACGGCCTTTTGGAATATAATCTTGTTTAAAGTGATTTCTTTTATTAGAAGCACTAGGATAACCATAGGTTTCTTTGTCCGTTAGGAACGACCGTAATATAGAGTCCGATGAGGTCCCTGTTGAGGCCTTGTATAAGTCCTCTGTGAGCCCTCTGTCGATTCCATTGCTTAGGTTTTACCCTAGCGACATGGTTATTTCTGTTGTTTCTAGCAGTAGGTATCAGTAGGGAACAATCTACCTTTCCCCCGAGATAAGTATCCCTTGAATGATTTGCCTTTTTGGGTTTAGGATTCTTATCCTTGGAATATTTCTGGTTTTTCCCTTTTTGTGGTCCAGCAGACTTGGTAGCAGTGCGCTATCGCGAGTCTAGAAGGCACGGCGATCCTATTTTTAGATTTATTCTTTTTATTAGGAGTCGTTGACTTCGATTTTGCTTCCTTGAAGCTTTCTCGTAGGATTTCTTGCCTCGGCAACCCTTTTGGGAGTTGGATCTTGTGTAGGCACAAACTTAGGACCAATTTCGGTACTAGATTCGGTGACCTTCTTGGATCCACTCTTATTGGATTGTTGAGTTCCAAATCCAAGCCCCTGTTCTATCACCATAAGGATTTCCGATTTGAATGCGGTGGAGGAACAAGATGGTTCGGCGGACTCGGCGGCCTGCGAAGGTTCGACAAGCTTATCGATTCTGTCTGACTTCTTTTTCCTTTCCTTTGAGAATTCTTAATTCAGTATTTAATCTTTCAACTTCTAATTGAAGAGCTTCTTTTTCAGCCTTCACAATCTCATAACCAGATTGTATTATCCTCAGTTGATTAAGGATGGCATCCAAAGTTTCTTCATTTTCAGAATTTTTAGGATTTGAACCACAGGTTGATTCACAATCACTTCCAGCAGGAGTGTTTATAGATACAGTATTGTATACCTCCTTTATTTCATCCATGTTAGCCATTAAAGCATAATCTTCCATCTCAGCAACAAGTGCAGTATCATCAGATTCATTTCCCTTTTCTGATTCTACTTCATATCCTGATTCATCTTCAGCAACCATAGCCTTCTTGCCATGTCTTCTTTGTTGACTTTTGGTCTTCGATAGGTCCGGGACGATCGGATCCGAAATGTCCGGGCTTCTTGCAATTAAAGCAAAGATAATCGGGTTCCTTTTTTGTTTTAATTCGGGACAATCGGGTTTGAAGTGTCTGGCTTCTTGCAATGATAGCACAAGTAATCATTATCTTTCTTTGATTCATCCTTCTTATTTTCACCGAATTTCTTTGTGAAATTCCTTGGAGAACCCTTTCCATTTTTCATCATCCTGATTTTCTTGCTCAGTAGGGCAATTTGCTCTTGCATCTCATCCAAGTAGATCATCTTGAGCTCCCGATGTCTCTTCTTGATGTGAAGCAGCCAATGCAGTGGTCTTTGGCTCTTTTTTTCAGTTTCAGGCACAAGCTTTTTGCTAAATTCATAGGCCTTAAGATCTGAAAACAGTTTGAAGGTGTCTTCTTCATGCAAGCTCCTTATTTCTTCTATGGCGATCACCTTCTTCTCCCAAACTTCTTTTCCAGGTAATGCTTCCAAGATTTTTGAGTTGATTTCTTCTTGTGAGTACTTCACACTCGCAGGGTGAGTTCATCCATGATTGCATTGAATTTTGATTCCATTTGTTCAATGGTTTCATTTGGTTTCATCTTGAACTCCTGGAACTTCTTCTTGGCCACATTGATCTTGTTCTTTTTGATTGCATCAGTGCCTTCACAGATTAATTGTAACTTGTCCCATAGTTCCTTTGCAGTCTTGCAATCTTTCACCTTCATATACATATTGGTACCCAAAGTTCTGTATATGATATCAATAGCAATATTGTTGAGATTTGCTCTTTTTCTATCGGCGAGTCCATTCCCTTTTTGGTTTTGGAATGTCTTGTTTCTCATCACCCACTGCTTATTCTTGACTTGGTAATTTCCGGTGGTCCATCTCGTCGAGAACATCCATCATTTCATCATGTGTTGCAGCTAGATAAGCTGCATACGACGTTTATATTCATCAAAATGATCTAAAGAACACATCAACATTGTTCTAGCATACTGGTTGTTATCCATGATGCAAATCTTTGAAAATCAGTAACTTGAAAAAGTTTTCAAAGTATTTTCACAAGCACAACAAGTAGGATTACTTGAACGAAGCAATTTGCTCCGATACAAATTGTTGGTCCCTTGAAAAGGCTTTGGTTAAGTTTAGAGGGGGGGGGGTGAATAAACTTAACACTTAAAACTTTTGGAGTTAACAAACTCAGCAACTTCAGTAGCATGCTGATACTTCGATAGTCCGCGACACTCGCAGTCTCGTTATTGTTGAGTTTGCTGAATTTGTGCAGCGGAATTATATCAAAATTAAGCCTTATTACTTGTTGTTAAATATGATACCAAGTATTAGATACTCAGTAGTGTATGTGTGTGAATTCAGTTGCTAGATTCAGTGGATTGATGTGTTAGATAAGCTAAGTGCAGAATATAAATGCAGAAAGTAAGTAGGCAGATTTTATAGTGGTTCCAGGTGGTGTAATCCTGTCAGTCCACTCTTCTCCTATGATGTTGGAGGTAATTCCCTAGAGATCTTTGATGTAGCTGTTACAAAAATCCCTAAGTTGCTTGTCCTTCACCAATAACTATGGCTTCACAAACTGAACACTTGGAACATGTAGGATTGCTGCTCCAAAGTCTTCCACTGGTCCTTGAAGGGTAGGATTGCCTCTTCAACAGCTTCACCACAAACAACAGTCTTTCACACCCAAGGATTCTTCATTGTCTTCAGTAGATTTCTTGTAGAAGAAAGTTTGAATCAAGTAAGTGATTCAGCTTTCAGAAGCTTGATCAGGATGAAATGATCAGCAGCTTGAAGTCTTCAAGTGTGTAAACTTGATGTATCTTGAATGCATATTACACTTGAAGAATTTCTCTGGATCAGTAGATTAAAGCTCAGTAGGGTCAGCAGGGTGTTTTTCTTGGTTAGAAATCGAAGCACGGGATTATCTGTATTTTTCTCTTAATGTTCATCAATTTTCATCACTTGTATCTGAATTAGGAGTCCTCTATTTATAGGTAGGAGTCCTTGTGACTTATGTTTGAAATTCAAACATAGCCGTTTCAGATTTGTCCCATTTGACTTGCTTTTCGTCATCTTGTTCATAGTACGACACGTCAGGCCCGCTTTTTGACGATCTACGTATGTCCACCCTTTGACTTGTATCCATTGGATAAAGGTCTGAATGTTTCCAACGTCCATTTGATCTTAACCATTGATTTGTTTGATAAATCAGAGGTTGTTAGCTGTCCCTTTCTTTGTAATCTTCCAATGTAGCCTTTGAATAATCGAAATATGTGTCCAGCAGGTTCCTGAGAACATAAGTCTGCTGATATACACATCGAAGCTTATCCTTGTTTTGATGTGTTTAAAAACACTTCGACTTATCTTGTCTTTTATCTAACTTTTATTTATGAAGTTAGATTACACCTTTTTGCATATAACTAAGTTCCAATCACCACTTAACTTGTGGAACTTAGACCTTGTACATAAGGTATATGTAATGAGTTTAGGTCATCACAGACTTCCCTAAATTCTGATTTCATATCATTGACTTTAATTACTAAGTTTGATCCCTTAGCCTTCAATTACTGAGTTTGAGCCCTCAGCCTTCAATCTTCAACAGGTTCTGACAAGTCTACTGACTCAGCTACCCTACTGATCTAGACTAGTCTGCTGATGTAAGTCAGCTGACCTTTACAGTGCTTATTTGATCAAACATATACAAAATCAAACTCTAATAAACCTATACATTTGATCTAGACATCTTTTTGCCTTTGTCCTATAATAGCTAGTCTGGCACTCATCACTAAAACTTAAAAATAAAATATTTAAAATATACCGATCATTATTATAAATGGTACTTTGTTTAATAAGTGTTACTTTACAACTACTAAAGTATATTCATAACTAAGATTATTAAACATATAAAATTGGATGCACATGAAACCCACATGCTTTAATGTTTGCATGTACTTATCAAAATGAGTTGTTTAGAGTAAGAACATCACAAAAGTTACTTAATTTGTTTTGTAAATATCCACAAGTTTACTAGATAATTTGAAGAACATGTTCACAATATATATTAAATACACAGATTTATAAATTTTGAATGTTTATTATCTTTGTGATAAACGTATCCAATACATGAATTTATAAATTTGATAACAAAAAAAATAAGATCATTTTGTATAATTATTGGTAATAGAATATTTATATTTTATGAGTAATAAATTCTTCATAATATTTTTATTAATTAATATTGTTTTCAAAAGTTGAATTTCAGTAAAATATTGTTTTTATTAATATTTTTATATTTATGTGTGTGTGTGTTTATTGCATTGTGATTAATTATAAACATTTTTTTTGGTAAATATATTTGCAGGATTCCATGAATTTAAGAACGTAGATATATTATGGAAACAATCTCCCAATGTTTCGAAGTTCTCTAATGAAAAGCTGGAGGAGGAATTCTACTTACGCGTTTTCATGTCTGAAACTTGTGATAAGAGTCGGTTTTGGAGTACCTTAGTGGATAGTTGTCTCCGGTTAATGTCAATGATCGATTGGGAGCAAAGTCATCCAGATGATATCCATGATCTAACCACAGCGTATGGCATTGATGTTGCTTGGAGGCATTTTCTCGATGTAAGTTATAACCCTCTCGATAATGTTTTCAGTTGTTGTTTCTTGCAAAGTGATTAAGAATGTAGTATTTTCTTGAAAATCTAAACCTTCTGTGGTTAGAGCTTATGTTGGACTGATACTTCCGGTCTGGTAGCATGTCCTGTATCCGATACATATCCGACACAAATACGAACCGGATACTTGGAACACACATTTGGGGGCGAACTTGGTAATTTTAAATTGTTGGATACGGGATTCGGATATGCGCACATATGCATGACTAGGACATGTGAAATAAAGAACAAGTAATATATTATTGATCGGTTTTTTTGCTTTTCTATTTGATTGATCTGAATGAATCGATTACTTTTGGCATCAGAAATTCAATTTTCAGCAGGGTTTTTCATTTCACATATCCGAATACTGTATAGGGGAACCGAATGACACGGTTTACATGCCCCAAATGAAACCGATACGTGATAAATAAATATGGAAAACCGAAGAGCACAGTAAACCATTACCTGATCATTAGCTTGGAAACAATGTCTGAAAATTGTACTTTCTCCAGATGAGACGAGACTTCAGTACGAGTACACTCCGTATTCAGATCGAATTCCGAAATTCGACTTTTTTAGAGATAAACAAATATGCACTTCTACTACCACTACGTACTCTTTCTCACTCCACATTCCAGAATGTTCTACAAAAACACAAAAAACACACACACCAAGAATTAGTTTGTCAGGAACTTTAAGTATACACACAATATGAATCCATTCAACCCCAATCCAACCCGAAACCAAACAGGGCCCAAGTTTAATTAAAAGAGGCGATGATCCGACTGCACTAACAGTAACAGGTTGATCAAGAGCACTAAAAGCTGCTTCAGAAAGCGCACAGCCGCCAGCCAATGAACCAACGGGATGTCCACCAATAATCTCTCGGTTTTACCTTTAATGTCCTGATATACCAAAGCTTTTCAGCTTTCCGCAAACCATGTGATACTTCAACCATATCAAATTCTTTCTGAAAGATGAGCCAGAAGCAAGGTATAAATCTGCTAGTGGAACGCTGAGGCCTCGAGTTGATAACCACTCACAAACAACTTCTTGTGCAGCAAAAAAGACAATCAAGAAACTCGTCTTTGCAACGTTTAGCAAGATGATTGAAAACGTCCCTCCCGCATCCACGAAGACGCGTCGGATGAAACCATTATCTCTCCTTTGCTTATATAAACACCGCCTGATGGGACATCATAATCGAAACTTCGAGGCAAGCAAGAACTGGCTAAACAACTGTTTCCCTGTCCAAAGCGAGCGGCGTACTTGAATTTTACTTTATTTTAGTTGGAAAAAACCGGGTTTTGAGAGCATAACATCTGCAACTGCTGCATTTGAATCTTGGATAAAGTAACACCTTCCCCTAAAATCATATGACCTGCAGTTATGCTATCATGACTTAAAGACAAAAGGTTTTGACCGTTTTGCCCATCGATCAACTGTTTATTTTACCGCAACAAGCTCCTTAAGCTCAACTGTACTTTTAACGGATTGAGGCACGTGTAACCGTGTAGACAATCACCATCAAAATTTCCACGTAAAGGTAAACAAACAAGCGGATTTATAGAGACAACCGAAACTATTGGAAGGATCTTTGACATTAAGGGCATGAAAGGAATATTGATGAATAGAATTGGAGGTCTATTTATCAAAACAATATCTCCATCAACAAGTGGCCTGTGTAAAACATCACCTAGTTGCAATTTATCTCCAAGAAAAAGACCGATTATTCGTCCTTTTCGTCTTACGCACACATCACCTTCTCCAAGAAGCATTAAATCAAGATCTCTCTCCAACTTATCTTTATTATATCTGTTTACAATCTCGGGAACAAGCATCTTTTCTGCAATATGACATGGCACACCAACTTCATCTAGCTTGTTATATATTCAGGTCACCAACAACAACCATACGGAATACGTGATTATTTCGCTTTCCCAAAAGAGTTTCTTTGATATATCTGTTGGAACGTTTTTGTTATTTCAGATTATTTTTATTTGCTGTAATAAATCAGATAGTATGGATAAGTTCTCTCAAAAGACTTAGTCATATTTTTCTGTTTAGTCTTTCCTTTTTTGTAGGAGTAGTTGAGGTGTCCTCAATTTTAGCTCCACTTAATTCTGATTCTGTTATTTTGATCGTGCTGATGTACTTCTAAGCTCTATTTAAGGAGTGTGATGAATAAATGAGAAACCATCCAAAGCAAATTCATTGTTTCATATGTTAGCATAAAAGTTTATTTCATCGGTGGTATCGGAGCAAAATTCCACAAAATAGACGAGAAAACAAATCGATTGAATATGGCAACAGAAAACAATTTTATTCAAGCATCCATTCCATGTTTTGATGGTCACTATGATCATTGGAGCATGCTTATGGAGAATTTTCTGAGATCAAAAGAGTTCTGGTCAGTAATTGAATCAGGGATTCAACCACCAACGGGAGGTGCAATCAACGATGCACAAAAGAGTGAGTTTGAGGCTAGAAAACTCAAGGATCTAAAGGGAAGAACTATCTATTCCAAGCTATAGATAGATCAATCTTGGAAACTATCCTATGCAAGGATACTTCCAAAGATATATGGGATTCAATGAAGCAGAAATATCAGGGCTCTTCCAGGGTAAAACGAGCACAACTGCAGGCATTGAGGAGGAATTTTGAAATCCTACAAATGAAGGATGGTGAGTCTGTCACCAGCTACTTTGGAAGAACTATGGAAATTGCCAACAAAATGAGGTGCTATGGTGATAAAATTCAGGATACAAGCATAGTTGAAAAGATTCTGAGGACCATGCCACAGGAATTCAACTATGTTGTATGCTCAATTGAGGAATCAAAGGACATAGATGCATTATCTATAGATGAATTACAAAGTTCACTATTTGTGCATGAGCAAAAAATGCACAGGCATACTGTCTCTAAAGAGCAAGCTTTGAAAGCAACCACTGGCCCCAGAAATGCCAGCACAAGAGGAAGAGGTAGAGGCAGAGGCAGAGGTAGAGGGGATAAAAGCACAGAGAAAGCCAAGGTGGAATGTTTCAGATGCCATAAAATTGGACATTATGCATCAGAATGCTACACAGACTTTGCATCCATCAAAGAAAAAGGAGACAATGCTCATTTTGCTGAGGAAAGAGAGGAGCATGAAGAAGAATCAGAGACATTGCTAATGGCAGTACACAATGCAACCAAACCAGATCCTTCTATTTGGTATGTTGACTGTGGTTGCAGTAACCACATGACAGGCTGTAAGTCTCATTTCTCATCTCTCAATGAAAAGTTTCAGTCTACTGTCAGTTTTGGAGATTCTTCAAATGTCATGGTAAAAGGAAAATGAGACATTCAAATTAAAACCAAAAATGGAAACTTGGAAACCATCTCTAATGTTTTGTATGTCCCTGCTTTGAAAAATAACCTTCTAAGTGTTGGTCAACTGTTAGAAAAGGGGTATGAGGTCTTGTTTAAAGCAGGGAAATGTGAGATAACAGATCCCATTAAGAGTTTTATTATTGCTGTTGTTCCTATAAACTCTAACAGGTTGTTTCCAACAAGGCTGGAAAACATTCAGACCTGTCTGAAAGTTGAAATGAAAGATCTCACTTGGCTGTGGCATTTCAGATATGGCCACCTTAATTTTGGGGGGCTAAAAATGCTACAACAGAAGGAAATGGTAATTGGATTACCACAAATCACTTGCACATCTCAAATCTGTGAAGAATGTGTAACTGGAAAACAGCATAGGGCATCTTTTCCAAAAGGAAAATATTGGAGGGCAAAAGATGTGTTGGAATTAATCCACTCTGATATATGTGGTCCAATTAGTCCTATTTCTAATGGAGGTAAAAGATATATCCTTACTTTTACAGATGATTTTTCTAGAAAAACCTGGATATTTTCTGCAAGAAAAATCAGAGACTTTTACTTGTTTCAAGAATTTTAAAGCTGTTGTCGAAAAAAGTGCAGGGAAAAGCATAAAAACTCTTAGAACTGATAGAGGAGGAGAGTTTTGTTGTCATGAGTTTCAGGATTTTTTCATTGAGCATGGAATCAGAAGGGAATTGACTGCTGCATATACACCACAACAAAATGGTGTCTCAGAAAGGAAAAACAGGACCATTCTTGATATGGTGAGAGCACTGATATCAAGAGGAGGAGTGCCAAAAACCTTTTGGCCGAGGTCGTGAATTGGAGTGTTCATATCCTAAATAGGAGTCCTACCTCTGCTGTTCAAAATATGACTCCAGAAGAAGCCTGGAGTGGAAGAAAACCTAATGTTGATCATTTCAGGATATTTGGATGCATTGCCTATGCTCATATTCCAGATCCAAAGAGAACTAAGTTAGATGCTAAATCTAAAAAATGCATCTTTCTTGGGGTAAGTGAAAATTCTAAAGCTTACAAATTATACAATCCTGTGACAAAACAATTGGTTATTAGCAGGGATGTTATTTTGAAGAGGAGGAAACATGGAACTGGAATGATCAATCAGGGTCAGTAATTACTGAAGAAATGGAGAATGGCAAGGCAGTTGGTGTTCAAGAATCTGCACACACATAAGCATCCTCATCTGGTAATACTGATGACAGTGTCAGTGACACTGAAACTCAAACAGCAGGTAACACTGATAACAGTGGCAGTGATACTGAAACTCAAACAGCAGGAAGAATCAGAAAAAGGCCTGTGTGGATGGAAGATTATGAGGTAACTGGCTTAAGAAATTTCACTCACTTTGCTTTATTGACAGACTGTGATCCCACTACTTTTGAGAATGCCTCAAAAGAAGGAAAATTGAGGAAAGCAATGGATGAAGAGATCAAATCCATTGAAAGAAATAACACTTGGGAGCTATGTGATCTTCCAGATGGACACAATACCATTGGTGTCAAATGGATTTTCAAAACCAAGTTAAACAAAGAAGGAGGAATAGACAAACACAAGGCCAGACTTGTGGCCAAGGGGTATAAACAGGAATATGGAGTTGATTATAGTGAGGTGTTTGCACCTGTGGCCAGACATGATACAATTAGGTGATAGTTGCTTTGGTCGCTCGTAAATCTTGGCCTATCTATCGGCTTGATGTAAAATCTACTTTTTTACATGGAGAGATTCAGAGCAAGTGTATGTTGATCAACCTCCCGGCAATGAAAAGAAAGGGAGCTTGGAAAAGGTGTATAGGTGAAAAAGGCCTTGTATGGTCTTAAACAAGCTCCAAGAGCTTGGTATAGCAGGATTGAGGCTCATTTTATCAAAGAGGGATTTGAAAAATGTCCCTATGAACACACACTTTTCACTAAGATGGATGATGGAGGTAAAATACTTATGGTGTGCATTTATGTGGATTATTTGATTTTCACAGGAAATTGTTCTGATATGTTTACAAAATTCAAACAGTCCATGATAGATGAGTTTGAAATGACTGATCTTGGTAAGATGAGTTATTTTCTTGGTATTGAAGTGACACAAAATGTAGATGGAATTACTATGTGTCAGGAAAAATATACTCAAGAGGTTTCAGATGGAGGATTGCAATGCTACAAACACACCAGCAGATGTTGGAATAAAACTAAAGATTGATGAAGAGGGGAAGAATGTGGACAATACTCTATTTAAACAAATAGTGGGAAGCCTCATGTATCTAACTGCCACTAGGCCGGATATTATGTATGCGATCGGTGTCATCGGTAGATATATGGAAAATCCAACGAGAGATTCATCTACTTGCGGCAAAGAGGATTTTCGAGATATTTAAAGGGGACTATTGAATATGGATTACTCTTCAAATGTGGGGAAAAGATAGCTGCGGTTGGATATACGGATAGCAATTATGCGGGTGATCAAGATGACGGGAAAAGTACTTCGGTTATGTTTTCATGATAGGATCAAGCTGAGTTTCATGGAGCTCCAAAAAACGACCTATTGTCACTCTTTGAACTACGAGGCGAATTTGTAATTTCTTGTTTCTGTGCTTGTCGAAATTTGTATGGTGAGGAACCTCTGCGGGAAGTTTGATTGTCTTGCGGGGAGGAGCCACAACTATTTCTTGTGATAATAGTTCTACAATCAAGCTAACTAAAAATCCGAGTTTTGCATGGAAGGAGTAAACATATAGATGTTAGATTTCACTTTCTAAGGGATCTAACTAATGATGGAACATTGGAGCTGGTGCATTGCAGGACAGATGATCAAATTGCTGATATCATGACCAAACCAGTAAAGGTGGCAGCATTTCAGAAGTTGAGAGATTTACTTGGTGTTGTTGATTTGAATAAACTGATGCTAGGCTCAGTTTAAGGGAGGGATTGTTGGAACGTTTTTGTTATTTCAGATTATTTTTATTTGCTGTAATAAATCATATAGTATGGATAAGTTCTCTCAAAAGACTTAGTCATATTTTTCTGTTTAGTCTTTCCTTTTTTGTAGGAGTAGTTGAGGTGTCCTCAATTTTAGCTCCACTTAATTCTGATTCTGTTATTTTGATCGTGCTGATGTACTTCTAAGCTCTATTTAAAGAGTGTGATGAATAAATGAGAAACCATCCAACAAATTCATTGTTTCATATGTTAGCATAAAAGTTTATTTCATCAATATCTGCATCAGCTCTAGATATGTATGCTAAATCCATAGTTGTTAAATTTTCAGCATGTACCTACGATAATTTACAAGTAATACACAGCTTTTTGAAAATTTCATTCACGGAATCAGAAAAAAGATGAATAAGTTCACGTCTAAACGAACTTACCTTTGAGGATTTCAACAGGTCCAGGACCCGAGTACTCAACTCGTTAGCCGTTCCTTTAAAATCAACTAACCTGCGGTAAAGCTTCGTCCTTGTATCCTACGAAATAACAAAATAAGTAAAACCATACATTTTATGATGATAATACAGACTGCTTCAAGATAAAAGGGATCCTTACAAAAGTTACACGTTGTCCACATTCCGTCAATCGGTGATTATTCGGGGTCACTAGGACACAGTCCAGAACGATTGAATCTTTCCTTTCGGGAAATGATTCAAGATATTTTGGGCATATATATATATTTCAATAGATCATATATATATATACACCTAATTGACAAAAACAGATATCATCAAAAAGTTATCGAGAATAAGCACTGTAAAATTGGGCATTAATATGAAACATGATTAAAAGAAAGCATAGAACTTTAAAGGGATCAAGATTAAACAGCAGGGGCCTCATTCAGATTCACGGGTACGGATACATGGGTACGAATATGAGGATGCCGGATATACACCGGTGCCGGGTTTTTGAAAAATTATAGGATTGACTATATATAAAAATATAAGGACCTGACCGTACATAATAAAACGTTAAAATACATAAACTAAAACATTTGTTACTGGTTCTCCTCATTTTGGACAGGTTTTCTTTCATTAAGTAACGGTTTTTACTCCATTTTCAACATGGTTTTACATATCGGATATGCATATATCCGTTTCTTATCCAACTTTTAAAATTACAAATTCACCCCCCCCCCCCCCCCCCCAAACAGATTTTTTCATTTCCTTCAAGATACATTCTCCAAGATTAGTCAATGGGTTGAAGGAAGTCATTCACTATTTTCTAAAAATATGGAGTTGTTGCTCTTTCTCTCCTTTCCATTGGAAGTGGTTTTCAACCTATATATATTCATCTATATTTTGGCTCAAAATGTATACAAGAAAATATATAGAACTTTTCAATAGAAAAAGTTGCATTCATTTTTGCTGCTTTCGACTTTTCCTAGAGCAAAGGTTTCTATTTTCCAAGCAACAACTTTTTGGGCTTATATCTTCAATCCGGTAATGCTAGCCTTTTATTTTGTTGTTTCCGTTTCTTTTAATTAATAGAGAAGACTTGTTTTATCCTAGAGAAATATTTCAATTCCTTAAAATAGTTTCTTTAGGGTAGTGTTTTATAGCACGACTCAAGGTTTTATCGGTGTTTTAATCTATCTTTTCCAACAATCCAAAAAAACTAATTTTATATAGATAAATTTATAACACCCCGAATTTTCAGAAAGGGTAAAGTAGTAATTGGATATGTGTACTATGACTTAATTATTATTTAACCTGTTTATTTAATTAACAAAGATTTAATTAAAAGGATTTTGATTAATGATTAATTAATAGGTATAAAATGGAACCATTACCTAAATTAATCATTAGATTTTACACAACAAATTTTCTGAAAACTTGGGGCCAAGCCGACGGCAAGCACAGGAAACAAGGAAAAAAAAAAGATCGGTCGCTGTTTTTCAAATTCGGGACTTAACGGTTGATTTTCGGTGTAGACCATAGTAGAAGAAATTGATCATCGCGAGAAGGCGATCGTTTCGATACCAACCGTTCCTTTTTCGGTAAGTTTTCCTTCTTAGCAGTAATTATAGATCCGTTCGTTCTTGAGTAATTAAATCTGAGATTTTGGTGAATTAGAGGATTGGCTAATCGTAGCTTGACGTTTAATTATCGTAGGTTGATCGTAGAAGTTGTGGAATCGAAATATTCAAGCTTTTGTTTTTGGTTTTGTTTTCGGATTCGTTTTCGAAATACCAGGGGAATGACACCGTTGAGCTTATAAACTTTGTGCTTTGCAATTATAAGCTTTGACGTGTTTTTTTACTTTTAAAGAAATTGAAAAAGGGTAAAAACCTTATAAAATCATGGATGGACCGAAATACCTCTCTATTTATCCCCAAATCCTTAACTCCTTCATCCAATTCTTCCTTAACCTCATTATTCATTTCCACCATCCAATTTAATTACCACCGTGAATCGAGCAAAATAGGCTCAGCAAAATTCTTGTCATTTCTACCCAAAATCACCCCGTCTTTCTACCCAAATTCGAATCTAGGATCGGCAAAATTCTTGTCAACAATCGAGGCTAAGTGTGCAAACTCACCGGTAGTTGAGGAAGGTGATCGGAAAGTTGAAGAAGCTGACTGAGCAAGTATGCAAAAGGTATTATTTTGGGGTTTGGTATCTGCATGTGGATTATAATTCAATCGAGTTAATGCATTTACAAAAGTTTGATTTTTTGGGTTGAGTTTAAATTTTGTTATGTATATGATTTTGGAGAATAGGAAGATGTGTGATTTGTTATGGTGTTGAATGATGTGGGATCGGTTAAAGCAAATTGTGTAACCAAATTTGTTAGCTTAAACAATGGCGGTGATGAAATTTGTTCAAAATGTGTTATTTGCTTCAATTGTATTCAAATTCCTTTGTTCTTTCATTCGATTGATACTTTTGTTTATTTTTTGTTGGTAATAGAAAATTGGTTGAAAAATGACGTTGGTTTATGCACTTAGCGGACAAGATAGGGCCGCAAAATGTGAAATCGTAAACCGATGTCAAATTGGTAAAGCAAATTAAGTTTATCAAAAGCTTGACACCAAGCACAAAACAAAGTTGGAACAGTCTTGTTTTGGACATTTAATCCATTTGAAGGATACGCAAGCCAACCAGATAGTACATCAGTTGATAATGAGGTTGGCGAACCCTGTAAATCGAGAAGTTTTTTGGTTCAAAGTTGGAGCCAAAAAGATACGATTCAGTGTACAAGAATTTGCGCTTGTTACCGGTTTCTTGGTTGGCAATGATAGCAATGTCGAGAAAGGCGTAGGAAAAGAGTCTAAATTAGTTAAGAAGTATTTTAAAAACCTTACGTCAGTGTATAGGAAGCATGTGTGGCAAAAGTTTAATAGCACTAAGAATGATGTAGACCGTTACAAGTTGGGGTTGATCGTTATCTTGACGTACGTTGTGTGGGCATCAGAAGAGAAACGTGCGGTGGATTGGTGGATTTTTCAGTTGGTTGATGATTTGGATGCTTTCAACAAGTATCCATGGGGAAATGACTCTTATGAAAGCACTGTCCATGTTTTGAGGAGGGACCTAAGAGATGTTCTCAAAAAGGTCCCGATCGCATATACTTTCTATGGTTTCCCGCATGCTTTGAAGGTATGTAAAAGCGAAATCCGGTGTTTTAATTCATATATATATATATATATATATATATATATATATATATATATATATATATATATATATATATATATATATATATGTTGTTATTTTTTTTTTGTTATGTTTGGTCAATCACTTGTATGTAAATGCATCGTAGGTTTGGGCACTTGAAGCAATTCCTTCTTTAAGGAAGTTTTCCGAGATTGTTGATGAGAATGCTCTCCCAAGGATGATGAAGTGGGGAAATGCAAAAAGGGTCAACTCTGCATTAGTTGAAGTTGTTCTTGAATCGGGAGAGGTAGTGATGTTTAATTTGTATCTTAAGTTTGGTATGTAAATGCATCCTTCACATTAATCATGATGCAGGTGGATGTAGTTCGAAAGTTGGTTCCATCCGAAGCTGAAAAGGAAAAAGCTTATTTTGTGATGCTCCGGGAAGTTGAAGTTGAAGATGATGAAACTACTTATGACAATGCACCTGAGCAATCAACGGGTAACGTTGATTATGAAAAGCTAAAAGAATTGGTAAAAATTGTTGTGAGTGAAGAGAACAAAAGAATGTGCGAAGAGTTGGTAAAAATTCTTTGAAGAGAACAAAAGAATGTGCGCTTTAGTGGATACGCTCCAGCGTAAAGTTAAATTGATGGAGGTTCGTCTTTCTAATGAAGAGTTGAATGAAATGGAAGATGAAACTGTGGAGGCATCCCGAAACGGCAAAGGTGTAAAGTTAAATTTGTCCTTTATGTTGTTTATATAGGAGAGAAATAGTTTATAACACTGTATTTCTTGAAATTATGATTAGGAAATGCCGTAGTTGAAGAGAAGGAAGCCGGGGAAGGTGATAAAAAGGTAGGGGAGTTTCCACTAGAAAATGAAAGCAAAGGTGAAGAGAGAAACGAGGCCACTGAAATTGAGGAGGAAGTTGCTGTTATTGTGAATGAGGTTGGGGATGGTGATAAAGAGGTAGGGGAGGTCCCTTTGAATATGTAAGCGATGGTGATAAAGAGGTAGGGGATGAACTCGATGCTCCGGTTGAGGCCACTCAAATTGAGGAAGAAGGTCTTGCTA
Source organism: Gentiana straminea (assembly GCA_036785695.1). NCBI lineage: Eukaryota > Viridiplantae > Streptophyta > Magnoliopsida > Gentianales > Gentianaceae > Gentiana > Gentiana straminea. The sequence continues at coordinate 11,387,017 of JAVUPR010000183.1, forward strand.
TTGTGAATGAAGGGTGGGGATGGTGATAAAGAGGTAGGGGAGTTCCCACCTGAAAATGTAAGCGAGGGTGATAAAGTGGTTGGGGATGAACCTGAAGCCCCGGTTGAGGAAACGGTCGAGAAAACCCAAAACGGCGAAGGTATAATGTGAAACTTGTCATTTTGATTTGTTCATTATGTAGTTTGATGAGAGAATTAGTTCATAACATTTAATTTCTTGAAATTATGATTAGGAAATTCCGTGGGTGAAGAGATAAATGAGGACATTGAAATGGAGGAGGAAGTTCTTTGAAAAGCTAAACGAGGTTATGGAATGTGATGTAGATGTAAATGGTGGCATAGAGGAAGAGCAAGTTGATATAAGGGAGGAAGGTGAGGGAAACCCAAACGGAGAAGGTATAATTAAATCTGTCCTTTATGTGTTTTGGTGAGAGAATTAGTTTATTCATAAAATTTTGTTTCTTGAAATTATGATTAGGTAATGCCGTAGGTGAAGAGAGAGCCGAGGTCATCTTAAATGAGGATGATTTGGAAAAAGAGGGCGGGAAAAAAGTTGTTAAAGGTAGATTTACAAAAATAATTAATTTGAGCTTATGTTAGTAGATATATGTATAATCCAAACTAATTACGTCATTGAATGTTTTATATAGTTGTACGTTTCAATCTACCGACGCCGCCGGAAAAAAGAAAAGCAATTAGCGCCCTTATATTAAACTACCGAAAAAAAGGAAAGTGAATAAGTATGATGCTTATAATCCGTTCCGAAAAATGGATCTGTGATGATGAAAAGTCTTGATCAGTTTATAGATTCATGTGAAGACAGGTATGAATGTCATACGGTTAAAGTAAACCCTAATTTGTAAACCCTATTTTGATGATTAATTAGTTTTTCTTCCTTTTTATTTATACAGTGTACAGGTGAGTTTGGTTGACTGTGACATCCAAGCAAGTATTTTGAAAGGAATTGTGAGGGGGGGGCGAGCTTGCCAAGCAACGTAAGTAGTATATGCTTTAGATTGTAAATTAACAGCAATTTAGATTGAAAAAGTATGTTTTTGTTTAGTAGTATATATATATTTTTTGATATTCAGGTAATGGATAGTTCATTGTGTGAAATTCGACGGCGATGCTTAGTGGACCCGAACATGTTTGACCAAAATGCACGTGTCATGGATACGCTATTTGCAAGTTATGTCAAAGGCTTTCACACACGACACATGAGAAAGAAAAGCAAAGGAGGAATTAATACAGTATGCAAAGGACGATTTGATAGAGTATTTATGAATATTGTGAAGGGGCAGCTCCTGAATTTAGCAAATCATGGGAAGGTTGCACAAGTTTGTATGTGCCGATGATAGAGAGGGATCATTGGTTTCTTCTGAAAATTGATCTGAGTGGGAGGATAATTTACGTGTATGATAGCCTTCCGGGGCATGTCGAAAAGTGCTTCTTGCAAGTTGTGTCACGCCTATGCAAGTTGTGATACCGCTTTTTCGAAGAACCATGTAAAAGGCTATGAGAATTATTCGTGAGAAAACTAGCGGTGAAGAGCGTGGATTGTCCATCTCAAGATAATGGGTACGTTTCATAAATTTATGCAATATATATAGGGATTATTAAGGTATTCGTTGTCGTGACTAACTTATCTTGTAATTCTTGTAATTTGGTAGGAGTGATTGTGGCATTTTCGTTCTTAAATTCATGGAGTTCATGCTTGGAGGAGTGGATCTATCATTGATTCGGAGTGCGCATATGCCGGATTGGCGAAAGAAGTTGGTTGCGGGATTGCTTTCATGGAACTTGCAGACATAGAAATTGCATATGCATTTATATGTCATTGTAAAATTGTGTTAACCATCTATGAGGGTTTTGGTTATGACTTATCATTAAACTATGTCATTTTAATTTTTACAGAAGAATGGGGGTGGTTTGAAGTTTGAAGGAGAACTAAAATGTTTATTGTTGTTTTGAAGAAGGATGTTTTAAAGGAGAACTATGGTTCCTTTATTATTAATATGTATTGTATTGGTAATTGTTATTTTGAAGAAGAATGTTTTGAAGGAGAAATTTGGTTTCATTCTTATTATTATGTATATTGTATTTGTAATTGTTATTTTCTTCCATGTTTGAGAATTAGGGTTTGATTCATTAGTTGGTTAACATTATTTGTTAGAAAATTTGACCCATTGAAATGAAGAAGTTAATTTAGTGATTCTTAAAGAATTATACAAATCAATATAGTTAACGTAAATGTGTGATTGTAATTGTAATTGATTAACATTATAATAATTGATGATTTGTCATTGACCCTTAACATAATGGATTCATTTCTTAATTTTAACTTTACACAGTTTCAAGTTTGTTTTGACACAAGTTTAATTTAACGTTACACAAGTTCAAGATTGTTTCGGTCAATGAGACATGTTTGAGATTGTTGCGGGTAAGAACTGGAATTAAACTATTAAAAAATGATAAAATGGGCCTATAAATAGTAGTATATCGAAGAGATACGAATCTGAAGGGTCTCATGGTAGTGTAAATCGAAGAGATACAGTTACGAATGTGAAGGGTCTCATGGTAGTGTAAATCGAAGAGATACATATATCAATTAATCTGAAGGGTCTCATATAGGGTAAATCGAAGAGACGCCACCACCTTTAAAAAAAGATAAAATGGGCCTATAAATAGTAGTATAACCACAGGTGTACAATTCATATTTATTACAAATAAAAACAGAAAAGCAGAAGAAGAAAATGGATAAGCATACTAAGGAGATCGCGAGATTTAAGAAACCGGGTTGAAGAAGCTGGAAAGAAAATTGGATGCGCGAAGACATGAATGCCATTATGAAATTGATCAACGAAAATATGGATGACACGGGAGTCGGATTCCATGTATCTTGAAGTGGCGTATATCAATGACAACATCAAAACGTCAAAAAGAAAATCAACGATCGATACGGCGTGCAATGATGCTTACAAAATTGCGGTGCGATGTGCATCCGCATTCGTGCACTATCGCATGATGCCATGGCCGGGGAACAATAATGTTTCTTTGGCCCCAAGTGGAGTTGGGGTTCGACCACAAACTCTCCCAATAAGAGAGCATGTTATAGAGTTCTCGGATCACGGCATGTGATCAAATCCCATAACCCCATCCAAACCCCACTTTATCTACATATTTGTATTTTCTTTAATAATATTATGTTGTAAAAATTTTATGAACTTGAAATTATTTATAATATTATCCGTCTGTTTTGATATTATGTAATAACTTTTTCTTATGAAATCATTTATAATGTTATCTTTTTAAGTGTTTTATAATTGTTTGTTTGAATGATATCATGGACGTAGTTTCTTTTGTTTTTTGAAACGTATGGATGTAGTTTCTTATACATCAGTTGTTGCATGCATGCAAATAAATTAGGGTATTAAGGTTTGCAATTAATAAAATAGTAGAATAAGAAAGGAGGGGATTTGGATGAATAAAGAAGAAGAACCTTTATATATGTTTTACGCAATTAATAAAAAGTACAATAAAAAGGGGGGGGGGGGGGGGTATGCAAATGAAAAGTATAATTAATAAAATAATATTGTTGTACCAATAATGGTACAATTTCACAGACATTGCTTAAAGTAACTCGTAAAATGACCCCAGGAATCTTTTTGGATTTTCTAGGTCATTGCTTTTCCAGTCATAGCTTAAATTCCTAAAATGACCATGTGCTACCAAGCCCCTTAAAAAATGCCTCTTAAAATAGCTAGTGTGAATCATTTTGAAAAAAAGACTCGTATATAACATTTATCAATCTAAAGAGTGGAGACAAGTCACTTGTAAACCTTAAACAAAGCAACAATACCAAGCCTCTATTGAAGAGAATGGTGAGAATTTTATGGCACAGGACCAAACTAAACTCAAATATACAACTGCGGGGAGGTGGAGTCTTGTTTGATGGTTGAATATGTGCACGGGGTGAAGGATCGCACAATAGCCATAGAGGCGGAAGGAGATGATTCAGATGTGGAATGTGAGTCTATCATCGGTAGGACCGAAGGATCCCAAGTTGGAATTCTGGAAGCAATGATTCATAGTAATTTTTCTTCTTTTGAGAACATCCCCTCTCATCACACCGGTATCATTAAGATCCTCATTTGGAATTGCAGAGGTGCTGGCTCCAAAGAATTTAGGAGGCACATCAAAGAGTTTCTTTTGAAACAACCCGATGTGGCGATCCTTCTTGAAACCGTCCAGGCGAAAAAAGCCTTTAAAGTCATTGCTAAGATTGGTTTTACGGGTTCCATACGGTATCCTCCTCCTATTGGAAGATGCGGAGGTATTTGTATCATTTGGAATCAGATTTGCTCGATATTAAGCGTATTGAAGCCCGCCCAAATAGAATTCATCTTTGTCATCTCGAGAATAATCTTTGTAGGATTGATAACTTCAACTTCAATGTCGGCAATTGTAACTTGATACATTTGGGCTACTGTGGACTGCCTTTACTTGGAGCAACCATGCAACTACAATTGGAGACTCTTGTACCATCGGCGTGTGGGGCTCATCTCCCTAAAGTCCATTCTTAGTATTTGATTTTAACACATGTATAATGTTGTTATGACTATTGGATGTTCTAATTAATGTATTCTTGTTGTGAAGGAGCCTCGTTGGATTGCTTTGGAACCTCTGCCGAGGAAATTTGGATTAAGGTCAACACTTATGCCATTTGCATGGATATTGATGAGAATGGTAGAGGCATGGTGGCCATTGGTGGGGTCTTCATAGACGGTAATGGAAGATTGTATAGAGGATTCGTGGGATTTATGGGAAGAAACTCCATCCTTCAAGGGGAATTGCTTGGCTATCAAAGAAGCTTTGTGGATTGCTAAGGACTATGGTGTCTCCAGGTTGTTGTGGAATCGACTCTGTCTCTCGCTTGTAATGGCTATTAACGGTGGATCTAGGAATGATGACGGGATCGCTAGTTGATGATATCCTTGCCTTAAAGAATTTCGGCATAAATGCTAATGTGTGTTATTCAAATAAAAGGCGGGATGATGGAATAATAGCCAAATGTTAGTATCATCAACATTTACATTTTTGGTTGTGCATGTAATTGTACTTCATTTCTTACTTAGGTTCATTTTGGAGCTGATTATCAAGTTTAAACCCTATAATCAAGTTTAAAACAAAACCATATATTTGGACACAAAGTTAAAGTTGGGTAGAAAATTTTATTTTGATAGATATATGAAGATAAATAAAGATTAATCACGATAGAATAAAATTAAACCATACTCCTTAATTAATATAGCTGGACACAAAGTTAAAGTTGGGTAGAAAATTTGATTTTTTTGATAGATATATTAAGATAATTAAAGAATAATGAAGATAGAATAAAATAAAACCATACTCCTTAATTAGTGCTAAGGTTTAACATTAAAATACTCACGATATAATAAGGTAGTTGATTGAGTACGTTGTGATATTATTGAAGGATTAATTATTATAGGAAAGGTTCTCAAAATGAATTTGTTTTGGTTTTTTTAAATAAAAGGTGGAATTTGATTTAGAAAATGTGAATACAAGGCTTTGATTCGTTTCAACTACCAAAGTCATGAAGGTTTACGAAGCGTTGGAATTGTTTCAACTACAAAGTCGAGTTTTTGAAAAGTGAAACGCCGTATCCATTTAATTGCTTGCAACGCTACAATTAACCTAGGGTTAACCTAGGCTATATATATTACGGGATGATCTTTGAGATAAATTCCGTATATCTCTAAATCGGGAAGCACATCAAAGAAAAAAATGGCAATGGAAAGAAACGAATTCATGAAAATCTTTGGAGGAAGAAAGGCAAAAGATTCGAATCATATTCAAGCAAGAAGCTGGAGGAAGAGATGAAGCGGTTAAGGAAGGAATTTATGCACCAACCTGGAGGAGCAAAAGCAAGACATGATGGCACGAGAGATGGGAACTTCTTCATGAAACCGAGAACATCAACTTGAAGGTGGTTGAGGAGGTTGAATCAAGAAGCGTGAGGTGGCAAATCGAAAGAGACGATGCGGACCTACAAGAGGAAGATCAATCAAGTTGTCCGGGTTTGCAACGAGACGACGGGGAAAAGGATTGCACATCCGCCACATTATCTGTGATTTCTTAAAAACTTTGTTGTTGTTATGTATGTTTGTTTAATTTTAATTTTCTTGTTTGTTTGCGAAACTTTGGGTTTAATTTTAATTTTTTGTTTGTATAATTTATTTTCATGTCCCGAAACTAATGCTTTTATTTTTATGTTCATGTTTATTGTATAATATATTTATCTCGAAATATTTCGTTCTTTTGGAAATTGCCATGAGTTTGCTTTTGGTTCTAATGTCCTCCTAGTCCAATTTGGTTTGTTATGCTTTTTCTTTGGGGTTGGTTCTAGTTTTGTATATGTTACACAAGTTAAAGCTCGTATGCACCAACCTGGAGGAGCAAAAGCAAGACATGATGGCACGAGAGATGGGAACTTCTTCATGAAACCGAGAACATCAACTTGAAGGTGGTTGAGGAGGTTGAATCAAGAGGCGTGAGGTGGAAAATGCGAAAGAGACGATGCGGACCTACAAGAGGAAGATCAATCAAGTTGTCCAGGTTTGCAACGAGACGACGGGGAAAAGGATTGCACATCCGCCACATTATCTATGATTTCGAAAAACTTTGTTGTTGTTATGTATGTCGTTTGTTTAATTTTAATTTTAATTTTTCGGTTTTGTATATGTTACACAAGTTAAAGCTTGTGTCGATTTGAATCGTATGTTGTTATTTTAACGAGACTTGGAAATGAGCGAGACTTGAATCATATGTAGTTTATAAGAAAATAAAATGATTTGTATTTCTTATGTGAGTTGAATGAAAAAATTAATTAGTGTGTCGATATAAAAGAAAGAAAAAAGATTATATTAATTAACGGGGAGAATTAATGTAATTATAGGATTTTCATACTTTATAAATTATAATAATAAAGAATATAAGGAAGAAAAATAACAACAAAAGAGGATTGCATGAAAAAAACTACTCGCGTGATAAACAAGAAGGAAATAAAAGAGAGAATATACCGTCCCATCGCATGCATAGAAGGCGTGAAAAAAAGTAGAAATAGGACAAAACATGACGAGAATCGGTGGCGAGGGGGCCATTGTTGACCGGGGACCGTCCATTCCCCCTTCATTTCTATTCATTTCATTTTGTTTTTAAGCGAGTAGATAGTAGTACCGTTTTACGAGACGAGTAATGATAGATGGACAACCGATGTGTCACGACAATTGACATTACGGTGATTTTCACACAATAAGTCCGTTTAGAGTATGTCACACAATCAGTCCGTTTAGGTGTCTTACGTGAGTATGTCACACAATAAGTCCGTTTATGGTGTCATACGTGAGATGTCACACAATAAGTCCGTTTAGGGTGTCTTACGTGAGTATGTCACACCATAAGTAGTCCTAATTGAATCAGAAGTCCGGTTATGGTGTCTTACGTGAGTATGTCACACAATAAGTCCGTTTAGGGTGTCTTACGTGAGTATGTCACACAATAAGTCCGTTTATGGTGTCATACGTGAGTATGTCACACAATCAGTCCGTTTATGATGTCTTACGTGAGATGTCACTCAATAAGTCCGTTTAGGGTGTCTTACGTGAGTATGTCACACCATAAGTAGTCCTAATTGAATCGAAGTCCGGTTATGGTGTCTTACGTGAGTATGTCACACAATAAGTCCGTTTAGGGTGTCTTACGTGAGTATGTCACACCATAAGTAAGTAGTGTCTTAAGTTGAATCAATAAGTCCGTTTATGTTGTCATACGTGAGTATGTCACACAATTCCGTTTATGATGTCATACGTGAGATGACATTTAATAAGTCCGTTTAGGGTGTCTTACGTGAGTATGTCACACCATAAGTAGTCCTAATTGAATCGAAGTCCGGTTATGGTGTCTTACGTGAGTATGTCACACAATAAGTCCGTTTATGGTGTCTTACGTGAGTATGTCACACCATAAGTAGTAAGTCCGTTTAGGGTGTCTTACGTGAGTATGTCACACAATAAGTCCGTTTATGGTGTCTTACGTGAGTATGTCACACAAATCAATAAGTCCGTTTATGATGTCTTACGTGAGTATGTCACTCAATAAGTCCGTTTATGGTGTCTTACGTGAGTATGTCACACCATAAGTAGTCCTAATTGAATCGAAGTCCGGTTATGGTGTCTTACGTGAGTATGTCACACAATAAGTCCGTTTATGGTGTCATACGTGAGTATGTCACACCATAAGTAGTCCGTTTCGAAGTCCGGTTATGGTGTCTTACGTGAGTATGTCACACAATAAGTCCGTTTATGGTGTCTTACGTGAGTATGTCACTCAATAAGTCCGTTTATGATGTCATACGTGAGATGTCACTCAATAAGTCCGTTTAGGGTGTCTTACGTGAGTATGTCACACCATAAGTAGTCCTAATTGAATCAGAAGTCCGGTTATGGTGTCTTACGTGAGTATGTCACACAATAAGTCCGTTTAGGGTGTCTTACGTGAGTATGTCACACAATAAGTCCGTTTAGGGTGTCTTACGTGAGTATGTCACACCATAAGTAGTCCTAATTGAATCAGAAGTCCGGTTATGGTGTCTTACGTGAGTATGTCACACAATAAGTCCGTTTAGGGTGTCTTACGTGAGTATGTCACACCATAAGTAGTGCTAATTGAATCGAAGTCCGGTTATGGTGTCTTACGTGAGTATGTCACACAATAAGTCCGTTTATGGTGTCTTACGTGAGTATGTCACACCATAAGTAGTCCTAATTGAATCAGAAGTCCGTTTAGGGTGTCTTACGCGAGTATGTCACACAATAAGTCCGTTTATGATGTCTTACGTGAGTATGTCACACAATAAGTCCATTTATGATGTCTTACGTGAGTATGTCACACAATAAGTCCGGTTATGGTGTCTTACGTGAGTATGTCACACCATAAATAGTCCTAATTGAATCAGATGTCCGTTTAGGGTGTCTTACGCGAGTATGTCACACAATAAGTCCGTTTATGGTGTCAAACGTGAGTATGTCACTCAATAAGTCCGTTTAGGGTGTCTTACGTGAGTATGTCACTCAATAAGTCCGTTTAGGGTGTCTTACGTGAGTATGTCACACAATAAGTCCGTTTAATTTTGTTTTAATTATTATTATTAATTTTTATTTAGTTGTAAGAAGATGTATTAACTATTTTTTTTAATAATCAAATGATGTAACTAGAATAAATAAATAAATATAATCAAATGATGTAACTAGAATAAATATTATTTGGATTATTTTGATTTTTTTTTAATTATGTGATCGGAACCCTACTCTCCCCCTCCATCATCATCAATTCCCGCCCTTAAGCTGCTCCCTCTCAATTGTTGCAACCAAAATTTTTTCTTTCCCGCTAAGAATCGCCCAAAATTTAGAAATTTTCAAATTCCCTATTTGATATGATTCGAATTCTTCACCCACAACTAACCCCTCTAACCAACCCAAGTACACCCCCGCCCCTTTCATTGATGTGTTTCCCTCTTTTGATCTTCCCACCATTCAACCTTCAAAATCTCCATTAAAGAAACCAACTAGAGCTAATTTTGGTGAGTTACTCTGCTCTTTTGTATTAGCTTTTCTTCTAGGGGATTTCCGATGTACCTCTTTTGTTTTTCCAGAATGTTGTTACATTTTTTGAATTTGAGCTAATTTCTAACATATTTTTGTGTGAATTAACGAGCATCAATGCCTTAACGAGCTAATTTTGGTGAGTTACTCGCTTCTTTTGTTTTAGCTTTTTTCTAGGGGCTTTCCGATGTACCTCTTTTGTTTTTCCGAGAATGTTGTTACATTTTTTTGAATTTGAGCTAATTTCTAACATATTTTTGTGAATTAACGGAGAGCATCAATGCCTTAACGAGCTAATTTTGGTGAGTTACTCTTCTCTTTTGTTTTAGCTTTTCTTCTAGGGGCTTTCCGATGTACCTCTTTTGTTTTTCCAGAATGTTGTTACATTTTTTGAATTTGAGCTAATTTCTAACATATTTTTGTGTGAATTAACAGAGCATCAATGCCTTAACAGAGCTAATTTTGGTGACTTACTCTGCTCTTTTGTTTTAGCTTTTCTTCCGGGGGCTTTCCGAGGCAACTCTTTTGTTTTTCCAGAAATTTGGTTACATTTTTGTGAATTTGAGCTAATTTCTAACATATTGGGGTGAATTTACCTTGACATCAATTACTTAACAGAGCTAATTTTGGTGAGTTACTATGCTCTTATGAATTATGTTTTTTTTTTTGAAACAAAGAACCAGTCAAATTCACTCATAGATTGCACTCTTGTGAATCGGGAGTACTTGTTAGGGGCGTTTAGTTATTTATTTGAGATATACACCATTTAATACTCAATTATGCACAATTCTTTTCATAGTGCCTGCAATCTCTGAAACGAACCTGAAGCAAAATATGAAGGGTACTTCTCCGATTTCCAGTTCTTCTAGCAAGGTAAATGAATCTGGGACATTTCATGAGCGTACATTGTTATGCAAATGTGGCGTTCCTGCAAAATTGGTGACTTCAGGAACAGATGCTAACCCAGGGAGACTGTTCTACGGTTGTCCTTATTGGCCGGTATGACTAATTATTTTGGTTATACTTTCCATTTACTTTCAAGGGATAATGTGTCTGTATAATAATTGGAATTTCTTATTTTGCAGGATGATGAAGTCAAATGTGACTATTTCATATGGCAGGACAAGGTGTCTGCATCTACCGGGCCATATGGCAAAGTGTCTTCATCTACTAGGCCATATGGCAAGGTGTCTTCATCTATTGGGCCACATGAAGATGTTACCTCTGTGAACTTGATTAAGAAAACAGATAAACTTGAATGCACAATCGGTGTCCTTCAAAATGATATTGAAATGATAAAGTGCATGCGAGACAATGATGCAAAAAAAATTGAACAAGTTGAGATCAACGTCACCGAGTTATTGAGAGGTCGCAATTCGATTCCATGGTTCAAATGTTACTCCATGATAGAGAAAGGATTGCTCGCCCGGAGACACTACTTGAGAAGACCAGGGTAGGGAACAATTCATCTCAAAAGAAACTTGTATTATTGACTATTACTTGTCTAACCTTTTATTTCGTATTTCATCTTACGAAATAAAAACTTAAGTTCTTGGTATTCGTATTTCTCTGTATATTTTTCGTACATTTCATTTGGTTTTCTTATCTAATGGTTATTTGAAGGATTTGAATGGTAATCACATTAAACAAAAAGGAGAACAACCAACACATCAATGTTTTCCTGGGGCTACACAAGCTTGAACTTGTTTCCAGGGCCGACACAAGTTTAAACCTGTTTCTAGAGTGAATGTTTTACAACACCCTTAATGGACGCAAAACACCACATTCGTGACACTCGAACAACTTCCCTTCACATTAAACAAATGAGAACAACCAACACATCAATTTGCCATCATTCAAAATTCAACATCATCTACATCTTCCAGATTTAAACATCAACCAATCAACCAAAGAAGAACAACCAACACATAGAATTTGCCATTATTCAAAATACAATAACAAACAAACACATCAACACATCACTTTCCATTATTCAAAATACAACACAAGTTACGTCTTCGAATCTTACACATCAACCAATCATCCTCAATGTTTAAACAGCCACAATATGTAAACATCTCATCCTCTTCATCAACATTAATACTTAAACACCACAATATGTATCCCATCGCCTTCCTGTAACATTGTCAAAGAAAAAAGGTAACAAGCTTAATGCAATGTAACATGATTGAATATAAAAAGAACTCTAAATATTAATACATACAATACCTTATCATGGCAAAGTAGAGTGTCGCCGGTGAGCATTTCTCCACCAATCAAACTCTTACAAGTGGAAGCGTAATGACCATTGACACCGCATTTTCCACAAACATACTTCGTCTTTTCGTCCCCGGCCGAGCGTTTCCTCTTTTTTGATGGCCGTCCACTTTGTCTCTTTGGCACCTTCGGTGGCAAAACCACATCGTTAAGCACATCATCGGGATACACACATTCATCTTCATTTTGAAGTGGATACACACATTTGGAATAACCTAGCCTCCAACAATTGACGTTATAATACCAAGTGCAATACTTGGAGGCTTGCTTCCCTGTATACTTCAACACGAAGCTGCATGCTCGCATGGATACATATCCATCTGGAATTTTTTACATGTACACGTCTTCAAATCCAACTCAACGATGTAAGAAATAACAGCATCCTTGTCACGAACATCATACTTATCTGAGGAAAGTGTATTAACTGAAAATCGTTTGGCTGACTCGAAGCTTTTGTTCACTTCGATTTCAATTTTGGGAGTAAGAGCATCTTGGCAATTTGTAGATGATTCATTTCTTTTAGCAAACCAATCCTGTAACATCTCCCGGATATGTTCAATCAACCCAACAATTGAAAATTCTCGTGCACGCTTTAGCCTAGCATTCACAGACTCGGCATGGTTTGTGGTCATTATGTTGTAACGAAATCCCTCAAATTTAGCTCTAGCCCACATAGGGAATTCTCGCTTCTTTCAAATATTCGTCGCCTTTCGGACATTTACTACATAAAGTTTCGAAATGCAACTTGAAATCGCTTCGTATAGGCCTCTGCGGCTTTCGAAAGAGCTTTCCCACACCACGTACGGGATATTTCATCCTCAAATTCTTTTGCATGTGATACATGCAATGCCCATGGTGCGCATTCTTAAACACCGCCTTGAAAGATGTTTTAATACTATCGGCACGATCAGAAAGTATCGCAAGATCATTCGTGTCCCCAATGATGGGTTTTAGCTTATCAAAAAACCATGTCCAAGACTCTATACTTTCAGAAGCAACAACACCCCAAGCAAGTGGAAATATTTGATGATTTGCATCTTGACATGTTGCCACAAGTAAGGTCCCTTTATAACGCGTTTTTAAATGCGTGCCGTCCACAGAAATGACTTTCCGCATCGCCAAATAAAATCCCTCAATACTTTGACCAAGTGCCATGAAAAAGTATTTGAAAACATTCCCATCACTTTTTTCAATATGATATACAGTGTCCGGGTTTCTAGCCTTCACCTATAACAATATTTGGGTAATTCTCCCCAACTTTTGTTTGGATTACCCCTTATCAATCCTTCGCATAACCCTTAGCCCCGTACGCCTTGCAATAAGTTACATCATATCCAAATTCTTGCTTGGAAATCATGCATCAAGTCCTTTGGTGCGTTAATACGATTGGCATCTTTAAACCTTCTGGCAAAGTATGTGCCAATTAGCTTGTGCGTAGCATGTCTATGGTCTTTTCGAGGAGCAATAGGTGGGCGGCTATGCTTATTTGCATACGTTACCACTACAAATCGCTCGAAGGTGCTTGAAGTTTGGTGGCTCGCAAACGCCATTTGCATCCGGCGGCTTCACATAAAAGCGAATAAACGCTTTTGTTGGAAGTTTGCGTTTTGAATTCAAACTTGTACTTCGTAGCCAACTTCGCAAGTTTGAATACCAAAAAACTTTTGCATTTAAACAGATCATTCACACGAAAGTCTTTATGTTCGGGAATGCACACTAAAGTATCACCTACAGTACGGCTACAACGAAAGTCTTCATGTTCAATTCTTTGCACGTTAACCATAGTTGGGGGTGAATTCAAGGGATAAACAATCTCATTTCTCACAACAAAGCCATCAAGATTCTCATTTGACAATTCATCGGCCCCGTTCATGCTAATTTCTCGATATGATTCTTCTAAATAAACATCTTCACCCAAATTCACCAATAAGGAGTCTTCAAGTTGCTCATTAAAGTCCATGTTGTCACCCCCGTGTTCAAATGAGAATCTTCGACACATGTCTCTATGCTTTCTATTCTTACATCCAACATCTCTTCCATGGCATTCCCAACAACATCCACATCTATCTCTTCATTAATGATCTTTTCAACACATATCTCTATGCTTTCTATTCTTACATCCAACATCTCTTCAATGGCATTCCCAACAACATCCACATCTATCTCTTCATTAACATTCTTTTCAACACATGTCTCCATGCTTTCTCTTCTTACATCCAACATCTCTTTCATCCCATTTGCCAAAACATCAACATCGTCTCTTCATCTCTTTCAACACATGTTTCTTGACTTTCCGACACATTTACTACTTCACATGTTTCTTGACTTTCATAAACCTCGGTACACTTTTCCTTTTCCTTCAAACATATTAATAAAGCATCTTGTTTTAAATTACAAACATATATAAACCGATTCACAAGCTTATCGCAATCAAGCACCATCGGTCTAGCTTTACTAATGGGGACCATATATTTCATCTCAAACTCATACTTAGTTGTATCGATTTCCAACTCATTTTTCACCATGTCATACAATTCTTCAAGTGTAATGTACTTTTTGACACTCAGAATCGTAGAAAGTTCTTCAGATTCACACCCTACATACTTCCAAGACAATAGACCATTGACGTCTTTTTCAATCTCCACAGGGTAAAATATAAAAATACAAACTTTATCTTCCATCACGCTTCACCGAGATCCTGTTTTTATTCAATACAATAATTACAAACCAATATACACATAGACAAAATCCATAATTCCGTTCAAATAGCCATTAACAAGTTTAAACTTGTGTCACACTATAATCAATCCACCTTGAAATGCGAGATAGAAGTTCACATAGCCATTAACAAGTTTAAACTTGTGTCACACTATAATCAATATTTTAAGATTAATACGATTACCATTCACCTGGAAATGCGGCTAGATATAACCATATATATATATATATATATATATATATATATATATATATATATATATATATATATATATATATATATATATATAACCAAATAGTCATATATATATATATATGTAGTCATACCGGGTAATAACTGCACAAATCACCAATTCAACATTTAACCATTTCAATTCAAATCAAATATCCATTTTCAATCAAGGTCGCCCCCATTTTCAATTCAATTCAGAGTTAAACACACGGTTTAAGCTAATCCCGCAGGGTAAGTAAACTAACAAACTCAATTTCCCTAAATTCACATACCGATATGGAAAGCCAAGAAACCCTTTCGATTACCACCCAGCTCGGCTCGGACAATGATTGACGGAGAAGAAGAAAAGAGAGGGTTGTTCCGGCGAGGACAATGACTGGACACCGATGGAGAGACACAGCAGAGTTATTCGCTTTGCAAAGAGAGGGGCGGAAGCAGAGTAATTGGCTACTGATCTGATTTTGGCGCGTAAATTAGGGTTGGTTAATTTACCCGCCCTAATTTAGGGGGTCGGATTAAGCAAAGTTTAATGGGATGTTTAATTAAGGGTTAATTACATTTTTAGTGTTAAGTAAATCACCCCAAATCAAGAAGGGGGAGGGCATTAATGGCTTTTCACCCAACTTGGAGAGTCCAAGCTTGTTTATCACATGATTTATGTCATAAGCTTATTGTTGCAACAATTTCGGTTGACAAACTTAAATAGCTAAAAGATCGTTTAAAAGTAAAGAAATATATATATATGTTCAGGAAAAAAAAAGGGATTGTTATTATGTTGATTTAATAGATATTGTGTACGGTAAAAGTGTATTATATAATTTTATGCTTTTACGCGTATTACCCTCTACGATGTGGCTTGTATGTTCATATGGAACATTATATGTTAAATGACGATGTCTAACTGCGACTTCTGGTAGCCTTGGTTCTGCACTACAACTGAGACCCTCTGCGGGGAGAAGGTGGGAGCACCAGAAGGCGTTGTTTAGGCCTTGTGGGACATTGACTTAGTAGTCAATGATCTCTTTACAACGTCCTAGGTAGTGTAATTAGTTGTCTAGGACTAGAAGTCCCTAAGAAGTATTTTTATGTGAATGAATTAGGTGATTAGATTTAAACTCGTAAATACATATGTGGATGTCTAAAAGCTAAAACGTCAATATCATTGGTGAGACACATTTTTGATATCGAAGCATGAGACACTTACTACTCCTACGGGACAACGTGTAACTCCCACATGGAACACAAGTTCATGCCCCCAGAGCGGTGCAAATCATGTTGTGGTGCATTTTCACCATGCGTAGTGTCCTTTTATATTGACGTAACAAACCTTATTTGTGTGAGGATATACTATGGAGCTAGTAGAGGATGAGAGAGCTCTACTATTACAACCTATGTGGTAGTGATTGTAGATGATGCCGTGTTATATTTATATGCCTTTAATTTATTGCTATTTATTGTAACCGTTTCTTCTATCTCTTACTAAGTACGTATGTACTTAACCCCGCCGCCCCCCCCCCCCCCCCCCCCTCTTCTTTATTGTTCCCACCCCGAGAAGGTGGTGTATTTATAGGTTGTTTTCGATGCCGCAAAGGAGTGCCCCGAAGATGATGCAGATAAAGTATCTTGCTTTTTATTTGGTTTATGTTCAGTGTAGATTTCCTTACCCTTGTAAAGATAGAAATCATTGAGTTGAGTTATGGTTATCAACATGTAGTGGATTTATGGTATTTGGTGGTTATAGTTTAGTCTTTTGGTGATGTAATAGTTGTTGGAGAAAATGTGGAATTGAATTAAAAATGATTTTATAATCATTTTATTCAATGACTTTGTAAGCGTATTTCGGATATATTCTTGTATAGAATATATGCAATGTTTTATTAATTCGAAAACTACGTGAGTCGTAGATGAATTCGGGATTTGGAATCATTCAATTCGGATAACGAGTGAATGAGAAATTAACGCTTAAAGTCGGTTTGTTGGAAAATTGATGATATGTCATATTGGGCCTATTGGGCTTAAGTGTGTGTTATGAAAAGGAAAAATGGGAAGAAACTTTTCTCCCACATTGGTTGGAAGAAGGAAAAAGAAGCAATATTTATATGATATTGTTTTAGTGTAGTTGGAATAAGAAACCAACATTATACACCGTTCTCTACGCGGGCGCAGGGGGGGTGCAAATCCAATCCGGATTTACCCTTGGGCTTGTGCATGCCCGCGTACACGAATGCAGCTCGATTTGAAGGTTCACAGTCAGAGTTCGGTTTTGCATTGCAACTGTTAATTTATTTTTCAGTCTGCTGAACTGAATCAAGGAGGTTGTTGCTGATCTGAGAGTGAGACTGTTCATGTTCCTATCCAACTTTAAGTCGTGATTAAAGCTGAGGCTTTTAGCTTTCCAAGTTCCAACATAATGCTGATATTTATGACATTCAATTCGAGCTGAGGCTGTTCATTTTCCATCAGTTTTTCCATGTCCTCTGCTATATAAACGAGCTACATGAATGGGAAGAAAAACACACAGATACAGTTAAGAGAGAGTTCGGAAATTGTATCATACACATACAGCTTAGTTCGAGTCCATTCACGAGTCGAAGAGATTCTGGGCATTGTCAGAGTTCGCCGTGGTTCAAGTCTGAAGTACCTCTACTTGAACAGGTATAACCGAATTATCCTGGGAGACAATTGGTAACAACCGGGGTACATACCGGGCCAAAATTGTCTTAAGGACAGAGTTTCGACTCGTCTCGGTTTTGTATTGCATCGTAGTTTATTTCAATTACTATTGTAATATAGTCTTTTAAATATATTAAATAAAATTGTTCATTTAATTTTCGTTTATTTATTTTAATTGCGCACGGGGTCTAACAATAGTCACAGCCTGTGTTACTTTCGATCGTTTATTAGTTGTTTTAGATACCCGAGTCAGTCTTTTTGTCTTCTGCTTGTTCTCTGATGTTTGACTACATAAGGCTTACGTATATAACTAGATAAAATTTTAATTATATGAGTGCCGGGCGTTATTTTCCGGATATGAACTCGGTATCCGGGACATAGGCGTCACAAGATTTTATATTTTGTTCCTGCTGCAATTTACTTTTAATCTATATTTTCCAACAATCCAAAAAAACTAATTTTATATAGATAGATTTTATATTTTTTTCCCGCTGCAATTTACTTTAGCAGCAGCTTTTTTAGTACTAACAATTTGCTTTGAGTTGTGTAGATAAAAAAAAAATTTATATATTGCAACAAAATTGCAATAATTAAGAACCGCACAGTCAAAATAATGTACAAAATCTTAATTATTGCAATAACCACAAAATTAGTGAATGTAAATCTGCTTGTTAAATATAGTTGCGGTTTTTCATATTTGTTTCGTAAAAGAGTGGAATTGATAAATGATTATCCTCCCATACTGAATAATTTGGTTAAAGGGGATGATAATTTTGTCACGGTCATTTTTCAAAAGATAATGTAGCATCTGTTAAAAAGTGGATGATAGACTCTGGGGCTACTCGACGCATTTGTATTGATCGAGAAGCCTTTTCCTCCTACAAACTCATAGGAGATGAAAATGAGATTCTCAAGAACTGTTAAAGTCTTGAGTAAAGGCAGAGTTATCTTGAAACTTTCTTTGGAAAAATTTCTGTCTCTTGATGAGGTGCTACATATTCCGGACGTTAAATTTAATTTAGTGTCGGTTGCTCTTTTAGCAAATATGGAGGTTAAAGTTATTTTTGAGTCATTGCCATGACGAAAAATAATATTCTTGTGGTAGAATGTCGTATTAATCAAGGACTTTTTATTTTAAATGGTGTAGTCGTGGTAAATAATATGCATCTTCTTCTGCTTATATTGTTGATTCGATTTCTTATGACATGCTAGACTCGGACATGTAAATGTTAGCTATATAAGAAAAATGGAATCTCTTAGTTTGGCATTAATTATAATAATATGGAGAAATGTGAAATATGTGTTGAGACTAAAATACCCAAGAAAACATGTAAATATGTTGAAAGAAAAATTGAATTATTAAGTTTAATTCACACTGACTTGGGTGATTTGAAACAAAAAAAACGGTTAAACCCTAACCGTAAGGCCCCCCACCCCCGATCCCACAGGAATGTGGGGAGATGTTAATCAGGTAACCTAGTAGCTCCAACATGGGTTGACTTTGGAAACCTCTGCACTGAAGGGTGTTATCAATCGGAAATCAACCCCATTACGGGAATCGAACCGCTGACCTCCAGCTTAGGTTCAAGGCTGCACTACACACCCATGTCGCCACCACTAGGCCATATCCAGGGGATGGGTGATTTGAAACTAACCATGACTAGAGGTGGTAAGAGGTATGATGTTATTTTCATAGACGATTGGTCTAGTTATTGTAGTTTATTTGCTATGAAATAAAGATGATGCTTATAATGCTTTCTTGATATAAATGTGAAGTTGGAAAAACAAACTTGATAAGAAATGATTTATGTGAACAAGAAGGCATAATTTATAATTTAGTCGGTTCGCATGCACTTATAATTTTTTGGGGTGAAGCTATTTTGTCTACATGTCATTTACAAAATAGAATTCCACATAAAAAGACTGGCAAAACACTTATTAGTTGTGGAAATGTTATGTTGCCCCGCCACTTGTTAAGGGTGATTTATACGTTTTATAAGGATATAATTTATGTCAATTTCCCCCATATCTGGATGTTTTTCATAGAAATCGAGCTTTATATTGAAGTATTGAGCAAGTGATGTTTTTAATGGGTTAGTTGCAAAATTGTATGATTTATGTGTAAAAGTGATGGTTTTATATTGATTTGGAAGATACTACATTTTGCAATGTGTTTGATGTATTGTAGATACACAATTTCGACCAAGAAGGGGATTAAAAGAGGTTAACAATCGGATTAATGAAGCGGAGAAGAGATAAAGATGAAATCGATTGAAGATAAAGATGAGAAGATCGATTTTTGAGCAAGCTGAACGTTCGTCCAAGTCCCGTCTAGGTTGGACGGGCGTCCATCAAAGTGAACGGGCGTCCAGGCTGAGATTTTCGATTCAGAGAAGTCAAGTTTCCAGTGAACTGGCGTCCAGGATATTGAACTGGCGTCCAGACCTTTCGAACGAGCGTCCAAGAGATAAAAATCGATTC
Source organism: Gentiana straminea (assembly GCA_036785695.1). Lineage (NCBI taxonomy): Eukaryota > Viridiplantae > Streptophyta > Magnoliopsida > Gentianales > Gentianaceae > Gentiana > Gentiana straminea. The sequence continues at coordinate 11,407,077 of JAVUPR010000183.1, forward strand.
AGAGAGTTCGCAGATTCTGGACGGGCGTTCACCGGACTAAACGGGTAGAGGTGGCCACCGCCGGTTTGACGAACCGCCGGTTTGACGAACCGCCGGTTTGAAAAACCGGCGGTTTACTGTTCAAAACCGCCGGTTGCCGGTTTGGGCCGGTTCCGGTTTGCCCCCGGTTTGCTCCCGGTTTGCTCCCGGTTCAGATCACGGTTCAGATCACGGTTCCGGCCACGGTTTTAAAATTTCATTTTTTTTTCTTTTCATTTTTATATAACATTTATTATTTTCACTACAATAACAAATTATTATTATTTTAATTATAATTATTAAAGCGAATGTAATATATATATTATTTTAAATAGATTTCTATTCGGTTTTAAAAATAATATTAATATTATGTTGTTTGGTATATAATATATATATTACCGTATATTGTGTTGTTTTTCTTATATGTAAATTGTGTTATCTTTTCAACGCTTGTACCGATAATTCGGTTGCCTACGTATTTTTTATATGTAATCGTGTCGGAGGCACAACACATATAAAAAAATCAAAGCGAACGTAGTTCTAATTCTTTATTTTTTTAGTCTTTTATGGTTATGTTTGTTATTGTTTTTTTTTAAAGTCTTTTATGGTTATTTAATAAGTTTTTTGAGTCGGTTTAAGTATCCGTTGATTATAAATGTTGTTTTATGGTATTTTGAATAAGTTTTTTGAGTCGGTTTAAGTATACGTTGATTATAAATGTTGTTTTATGGTTTTTTGAATAAGTTTTTTGAGTCGGTTTAAGTATACGTTGATTATTAAGTCTTTAATGGTTTTTTAATAAGTTTTTTGAGTCGGTTTAAGTATACGTTGATTATAAATGTTGTTTTATGTATTTTTGAATAAGTTTTTTGAGTCGGTTTAAGTATACGTTGATTATTAAGTTTTTTATAATTTTTTAATAAGTTTTTTGAGTCGGTTTAAGTATACGTTGATTATTAAAGTCTTTTTATTAGATAATATGTTTGGTATATTGTGTTGTTTTTCTTATATGTAAATTGTGTTATCTTTTCAACGCTTGTACCGATAATTCGGTTGCCTACGTATTTTTTATATGTAATCGTGTCGGAGGCACAACACATATAAAAAAATCAAAGCGAACGTAGTTCTAATTCTTTATTTTTTTAGACTTTTATGGTTATGTTTGTTATTGTTTTTTTAAGTCTTTTATGGTTTTTTAATAAGTTTTTTGAGTCGGTTTAAGTATCCGTTGATTATAAATGTTGTTTATGGTATTTTGAATAAGTTTTTTGAGTCGGTTTAAGTATACGTTGATTATTAAGTCTTTAATGGTTTTTTAATAAGTTTTTTGAGTCGGTTTAAGTATACGTTGATTATAAATGTTGTTTTATGGTTTTTTGAATAAGTATTTTTTAGTTATTTTTTATATGTTTTTATAGTTTCTATCGGGTTTTTTTTTATGGTTTTTTTAATTGTTTTCTATAGTTTTTTTTAGTTATTAGTAGTAGGTTTCTTATAATTATTTTTAAGATATAAATTGCGTACCTTTAATCGACGTCGGTATTTCGAGAGCTTGTTCCTGCCGAAGTTTCAGTGTCACCGCCTTCGAACTGTGACTCCTCATCTTCTCGACCGAATGTCTTGCACCCTCTCGCTCGGCTCGTACCCAATCTTGACTAAGCATCCGCTTCTCTAAAGTGGTGGGATGAAGCGCACATCTTTTGTTGTTTAGCACATACCCCGCCATGCCGAAAGTGCGTTCCACGGTGACGGTCGAAACGGGGCAACTTAAAAACTCCATCGCCATAATTGCTAGAACTAGAAATTCCTTAACGTGTCTCTTCCACCACTTCAATAAGTCGAATCCGAAATCATAGTTATCGCCATCACAGCCTTCAAATGTAGTGTTTAGATATTTTGATATCTTTGTACGTTGATCGGATGATGATGTCGCTCCCTTCTGCCGTTTCGAACTCATTTTCTCCATAACTTTTTAAGTCCCTTCAGGACACCTGCACGGTTAGTAGAAGCACTTGCGGATGGATTGGGAACCGCGTCGATTCTCAATCCATACATACGCTCATATACAACATACAAATCTTTTAATAAATTTTCTAGTCTATCTACTTCAACCGTAAAATCTACCGGGGGCACATTATCAGTATTAGACAAAGCATCATAGTAAGCACCTAACATGTTAGACACACCTACTAGTCTTATACGAGGGTCGAGTATAGAAGAAATGAGATAAGTGTCAGGAATATGCAACATGTATTTATTCCATTTATCCTTCATCAGCACTAAACATCGAAATAATGTAGTGTCGTGTTCCATGCTTTCAAACTCGGCAGTTATTTCTACACATGCAGGCAAGACTAAATGTGATGTGCGTTCATAACATTTTGAAAACAATTCAGTAAATTTTTTGAATATTGAAAAAACATCCATCAGTGTCTTGCATCCAGTCCAAATAGAGGGATACAAACGATATTCGCTCGGACAATGTTCATTTACAAATTCACAAAAGGTATTTTTAATTTTGTTTGTTTTTTTCCAAAGATCATAAGTCGTGTTCCACCTATGCGGTACATCTTGCGGCAGTTTGACTTGGCGATGACCTTTCTCTTTAAGAAATTTATACCACTTATGAACAAGAACATTTCTACCTAAAATATGGGAAATCGCATTTTTTATCGAAGTAATCACTACTACAAAATTGGACATAGGTCACACTTAAGATATGAAAACAATCACAGTTTCAATAAAACTGAGACAACGAAAATATATATATCACACTTACAGCTTTCTATCACGCTTATTGAAAAACTGAGATAAGTTATATTAATCATCTCATTTTTAAAGTGTGACTTAATTGATATGATTTTTCTGTCACAGTTATTGAAAAACCGAGATAAATTATATCAATTAATCTCATTATTAAACCGTGATCGAATTGATAAGATATTTCCGTCACGGTTTCTAAAAAAGCGAGATAAATTATATATATCAATCTCACATCTAAAACAAAGATGATAAACATTGATATGATATTTTTATCACGGTTATTGAAAAAATGAGATAAATTATACCAAACTATCACACTTTTAATCGTGACTAAATTGGTATGATATTTTTGTCACGATTATTGAGAAAGCGAGATAAATTATAACAATTACTCTCATTTTTAAAGCGTGGATTTGAATTCATGATATTTTTGTCACAATTATAGAAAAAGTGAGACAAATTATTTCCACTAATAAGAAAAGAGATATAGATCACACTTATCTAAAGATAAGGATCACACTTTTAAAAGAACCGAGACAAGTAAAATGTATATATATCACACTTAAATTTTTTATCACGGTTATTAGGTGTGAAAAAAAGAATGATCACACTTTTTAGGTGTGATTGAAATAATAATAGATCTCGGCTTTTAAGTGTGATAACAACTACTAAAATAGATCACGAGTTTTTAAATGTGTTGAAATTATAATCGATCTCGGTTTTTAAGTGTGATAACAACTATAATAGATCACGATTTTTAAGTGTGATAACAACTAAAATAAATCACAGTTTTTAAATGTGTTGAATTATAATAGATCTCGGTTTTTAAGTGTGATAACAACTAAAATAGATCATAGTTTTTATTATCACGGTTTTTAAGAAAACTGAGACAAGAACATCAATCAATCACGGTTTTTAACTGTGAATAAAAAAATATGATATTTTATAATCATATCTTAGATTAGTGTGGTTGAAAATGATAATATAGTGGGCATCAGCCCAGTGGTAATTAGTGTGGTTCCTTAATCCAGAGTATCCGGGTTCGAGTCCCAGTGCAACAAAAGATATGTGTGCGTATATTTCGTTTTCGAAAAAAAAGAATGATCATACTTTTTTAGGTGTGATTGAAATTATAATATATCTCGGTTTTTAAGAGTTATAACAACTACTAAAATAGATCACAGTTTTTAAATGTGTTGAAATTATAATAGATCTCGGTTTTTAAGTGTGATAAAAACTATAATAGATCACGGTTTTTAAGTGTGATAACAAATAAAATAGATCACAGTTTTTAAATGTGTTGAAATTATAGTAGATCTCGGTTTTTAAGTGTGATAACAACTAAAATATATCACGATTTTTATTATCACGGTTTTTAGGAAAAATGAGACAAAAAATCAATCAATCACGAGTTTTTTTTGACCGTGATTAAAATAATATGGTATTTTATAATGAGATTTTAGTTTAGTGTGGTCGAAAATTAGAAGAAAGAAAACATCGGTCTAGTGGTAATAAGTGTGGCTCGTTAATCCGGAGTATCCGGGTTCGAGTCCCAACAAAGACAAAAAATATGTGTGCTTATATATTGTTTTTGAAAAGAAAAAAACACTTTTATAGGTGTGATTTAAATTATAATAGATCACGGTTTTTAAGTGTGATAACAACTAAAATAGATTACAGTTTTTAAATGTGTTTGAATTGTAATAGATCTCGGTTTTTAAGTGTGATAACAACTATAATAGATCACGGTTTTTAACTATGATAACTACGATAATATATCACAGTTTTTAAATGTGATGAAATTATAATAGATTACGGTTTTTAAGTGTGATACCAACTATAATAGATCACGGGTTTTAAGTGTGATAATTATTATAATAGATCACAAGTTTTTACTGTGATTGAGTTAAAGTACTTTATGTCACACCTCAATATGCCACACTTTGGAAGCCGTGACTAATGTAAATATATCACACTTAAAAACCGTGATCTTTATGCTTTTTTGTAGTAGTGAATATTATGGCCATAAACTTTTAGACCATCCTTTACACACAAATTAAAAATATGGCATAAACATCTAACATGAAAAAATTGACCGTTACATAGAGGTTCACAATATCGGGATAAGTCGGGAATAGAAGCGGTGTTGTTTGCGGCATTGTCAAACGCAATAGAAAAAACTTTACCTTTTAAATCGTATTCCTCAAACGTTGCACGAGGGATACGAGTAAAAGCCGGTGCAAAGCCCCTTGTACGTAACTTTCAAAAATAGGATTTTCAGGAAAGCTAAAAGGAAGACCCATACCCGCAATAAGATCCGTAGTTAGATCTCTACAGTTATCACGAGTGTAAATAAAGAGTGGATTAGTGTTACCTCCGCTAGAGCTCGGCATGTTTAGCTGGGATTGAGAAGAGCCGTCTTCCAATTTTTCCGGGTGTTTAGTTATAATGTGAGTCCGCAACGTTCCATAACCACCGGAATGTTTAAATTGATATTTTTTCCCACAGAAATTGCACACCCCGTAGAACAATTTTCCGGGGTTAGCTAAACCTATTTCATCCGTCCGAGGAACCTTTGTGAAAAATTCCGTAAAAATTCTCGATGATAACTTTTTTTCTTGTGTTGTGGCTCCGGCACTTTCACTAGCATGTAAATCGAATGACTCGGGAGTAGGAGTAGGATCAGCACTAACACAACTATGACGACGCTGACTCCCACCACGTCCTTGTCTAGGTCCTCTATGACGGGAAGCATTAGGAAATACATCAACATCATCATCAACGTCGACTTCATCATTATCTTCAACTTCGTTAAGGTTGATGTTAAAATTTCCACCTTGAGACATTATATCGCCGTAATGACTATCAAACTCATCTTCATTGTAACCTGGAGGTGTTTCGGGCGAGGAATCGAAATGTGACTACCGGTGATAGGGTCCGTGTAATATTGGGGTCTATAGCCACCAACAAGATCATCCGATTCCGGCACAAACGTATCATCACGGAAAGTAACATTTCGATTTCCTCTTGATGATTCACCTCTTCTTGACATTTTAAAAAATCTAAATTAAATAAAAGCGTTATAAAAAAATTTAATTTAACTAACCAATTTTACTTATAACTAAAACCGAATTGAAGTAACGATTAAATCAGAACAACTTCAAATTTCGGTCTAGTAAGTAAATTTGATTATAAAAATTAATTTTTTTTACACTTGTAAAAAAACTAGTTGAATAAAATACAAAACCAAATTTACTTATAACTAAAACCGTATTGAAGTAACGATTAAATCATAACAACTTCAAAAATCGGTATCGTAAAGTAAATTTAATTGTTGTTTTTAACAACTAAACAAACTTGATAATCAAAGAAATTAATATAACATGTAAGAAATGAGTAGAAGATTGAGAGAGAATGAGATTGGTTTGGTGTAGGAATGAGGTAGTATTTATAGGAAATTTTTTGGGGTGAGATTGGGAGGAAAAAAAAAAAAAGGAAATAGCCGTTGGAATTTGGAAATAGACGTTGAAAAAGAAAGGGAAAAGTAACCTTTTTTTTTATATGCACCCAGAAAAAGGGGGGGGGGGGGGAAAAAAATAAAAAAAATAAAAAAAAAAAACTGTTGGGCCGGTTAAACCGGCGGTTCCGGTTCCGGTCGGTTTTACCCGGTTCCGGCCATCCGGTTTGAACCGGCGGTTCCGGTTCCGGTTCCGGTTACCAATAACACAAACCGGCGGCAAACCGGCAAACCGGCGAAAACCCTAGTTTCAAGCCAAGTAACCTCGGCCGGCCGAGCTTTCGAACCGCCGGTTCAAAAACCGCCGGTTCCGGTTCGAACCGCCGGTTCCGGTTTTGGTTTGGCCACCGATATCGAGTAGGTTGCTAGATTGAGAGATCTTACACCTTGGTTTGAGAGCGTCAATCTTATATATCGAGAGATGAGAGATTGATAGGCGAATTATCTACGAGAGTAGGAATTCATACCTTTGATAGGTGAACCACAATTTTAGTTAACTCATCACAAGACAACTTTAGAGAGGAAATTAAGGGTTGCGGGATCGGTGGATAATTACTTGTTCATTGTTTAATCACCATGATCATCTTCTTGTTTACCGTTTATTTTATAGTTTATAGTTTAGATTTCGTTTTCGCTTTTATCTTTCCTGGCTTTGGACTGACAATCCTCTGTCCAGTTTATCTTTTCGTTTTGTTATTTTAGGTTTTAATAATAATAGTATCAATCTTAGGAAAATTAATGAACTAGATACCTCGATTCCCTGAGATCGACTCCGGTATTAATCGCTATACTACGATCCCTACACTTGGGGAATACCGGATTTATAAATTTTATTACTTGTTTATTTCCATTGATAAAATCCGAGACACCACTCCTAAATGCTTATGTTGTTGTCCTTGCACTCCCAGTTTGAGCTACCCAACATGTCGCTTGGCCAATATTTGACTCTTGGGGTGGCTCATTGACTACCGGCTGAACTTGTCCAACGATTGGGGTTTGGGATGCCGGAGCTGTCACGTCATCAACTTGTTTAATATTTGAGGCAGAAGGTACCTTAGATAACTCTAGAATTTATTCTAAAGACGCATATGTAGCCTCATATGCATCTCTTGTGTCGGCTCCCTCAACTACCTCTCGGAACTACTATTGGTTGTTCAACTTGTCCTACTCTGCACTTGCACATGTATTTGTTGGCACTCCCTCTTGACCACCTTCTTGAATTGATTCTAACGACACTGCACTTGCACCAGTTTCAGTTGCTCCTACCACATGTACATCTACCTGCTCACCAGTGCTAGTTGCTCATTCCGCATCTCCTTCCACATTCTTTCCACGTTTCCGATTCCTTTTATACGCCAAAGCAGTTTGCCTCGAACCCCTAACGACAGTTACATTACTTGGTGGAATCGGTGGATCGTTAAGCACTTGATCCATTTCAATATCGGTTGGTGCATCACTTGTTGCTCGTTCGCTACACTAGATATAGTCCTAACCATAATCACCTAAACAAAAACAAGACATACCATTCAGAAAACAAGAAGCATAATAAACACTACTCAGGGAACAAAAACGAAAAAAACATGACTGAAACGTCACAACTACTGACGTTCAAAAGTCCAAACCAACGTCAATCACACTGACGCTACTACTGAAAAACTAACATCGGTCCGGGGGAGGTTTTAATGTTTAACAAACTATACTACCAACTAATAGCAAATTAAGATATAATTTATATTGACACTAGCTCGGACGTTGTAGATGCAAAGAATGATGATTGTAACCAGGGGCGGCTGCATGAATTTCAGGACACGGGTCGGGGATCGAGAATGACACATCGTATTATATGTTTATAAGCATTAATTTTAAAATTCCAAATAGGATTATGGGTCAAGGGTCAATTTTTAAAAAAATTAGCGGGTCAGTTAGTACATACTAGTGTATAAAATTTTAAATAGTGTAAAAAATACATAAAGATTTTTTCTTTTTTTTGGTTGGGGGTCAATTGACCCAAAACCTCCCACTTTGAGCCGCCCCTGGTTGTAACTCTGTAAGGGTGACGTTACAGAGCTGGCTCATATGAAGGGTGACGTTACAGAGCTGGCTCATATGTAGATACAAGAAATGAGGGTGACGTTACAGAGCTTTATATATTAAAAATTGAAATGAAGTAAAATCAATAAACAATCATGACTTACTTCTGTTGGTTCAAAGTTTGGCTTGTTTTAACCTCCATCAGTGCTTTTTTCAATTTTCCGGCCAACTTCTCCTCTTCTCCGGCCAACTTCTCTGGCGAAGTTGAAAGCTTTGCTTTTTGTTTTTTGTGTGTGTTTGGTTCAAATGAAAAAAAGAGGTAAAAGAAAATAAGTAGGTGGGGTAAGTTTATTTTAAAAGTTAATGATGATTAAAAAGTGTTATTTTATAACTTTTAAAAACTGAGGGACTAAAGTGTACAATTTTTAAAAGGTTATTTAATAGAGGTGGTGTCTTTAGTAATTTAGGGGTGTATTGAAGAAAATGAAAAAGAATAATAAGTCATCTCATTAGTTTTCACACAGATTAAAAATAATAACAAAAAATATAACTTGTGGCTACTTGTTGTAACTACTACCGCCGTCCTAAATTATAAGTCATCTCATTAGTTTTCACACTGATTAAGAAATTCGTTGAATATTATAAATTTAAAGGTTAAATGTTTAAACTTTAAAATACCTATTGACTATCGTTAATACAATAGTTGTTAAGTAATAAAAAATGATTGGATTGATAAAATTTAGAACTAACATAGACAAAATGATAATAAATGTTGCACTGTTAATGGTAAATAACTTATTTTGTGACAAATCTAAAAATATATATAATGACTTATGTTTTAGTAACGCAGGTAGTATTTAAAATAAGTTTCTTATTAATTATCACATTAATTAATGAGGAAAAGATTATCTTCTAATTTATTCTTCAAAGTTGAAACAAGAAGAAACAACTTCAATCATAACCAAAACAAAATTAATTACAAATGAGATCCATTAATTAGACTGAGAGACCTATCTCAAACTTCTTTACAAGGAATAAAAGGAAACAAGAAAAATAAAAAATAAATAAAATGAAATCCCTAACTTCACAGTCAAACAATGGAATATGTTGGTCCGGATACTGAAGGCTTTAAGCCAAAAAAGAAAAAAAAAAAAAAAAAAAAAAAAAAAAAAAAAAAAAACAAAAAAAAAAGGGGACTATGTTCAATCAATAATGGGATCCTTTAACACCAAAAATGAAGGGGGAAATATACCAGGCAACCAAGACAATTAAGTCCCTAAAAAATCCAACCCCAACCAAGAGATGTATACACACAAAAAATTCATAATAATTATAACACTTCACACAGATATGGAACACAGATCATCTAATATTTGTCTGATATTAGGTCTTTCACTCACAGGAAGTATACACCGTAAAGACGTCGTCAGAACCTCGTCCATCGCTTTTCTCGAGTGTTCTTCCCCACCTGCAATGTCTCTGTCGATGCAATCTAGACCTCGGCCTTCTTCATCACAGAGCCTAACCCAATCTGTAAGATCAACAGCACCGGATTGTCCAGAGATTATATCACCGGCACTTCTTCTGGTTAACAATTCCATCAAAATCACCCCAAACGCATACACGTCGGCCTTAAATGTAGGTGTAGCCTTTTTAGCAGTCACGAGTTCAGGGGCACGATACCCGAGAGCTCCCATGTTTAGTATCTGTTCTGAAATGCCGGCCTGGGTCAGGAGGCGATGAAGGCAATAATCCGTAAGACGGACAGTATAGTCAGAACCTTCTAGCAGAATATTTGTAGGTTTTAAGTTTCCATGAGTCATTCCTTTCTCATGCATATAGGTCAGACACCGAGCCACATCAACCGCGACCCTTAACCGTTGAGCAAATGATGAAGGCGAGTACCTCCGCGGAGTAGTCTCTGCAACAAAATGTAGAATACATAAGAAATAAGTCAAATGATTGAAAAGCAAACAATCAGTACAAAGTGCAGTATATATATATAGATATATATTGTTGATAATTTACCATAAAGATGTTGAGCTAGGCTATCTCCCTCAATGTAATCAGCTAAGATAAGCCTCTCTTGTTCTTTTTGGCCGCAATAATAAGCTCGTAAAGGAAGGACATTTGGATGCTTTATTGATCCAATCCTTCTCACTTCCTTTGCAAACTCCTTTTTGTTTTTAACCAATCCTATTCTGAGCCATTTCACATTCAGCTTAAGACCATTGTGTAGAGTAGCTTTGTATAACGTGCCATGACTGCTTCGACCCAGAACTTCTGCAGGAGCCCGAGATAACTCCTCTACTGTAAATGCAAGGGATGAATCCAAGAAGAAGAGTTCTCCTGCAAATCTATCTGGTGAATACACATCCAAAGTGACCGGTTGCTCTAATCTGTCAATGAAACGAGGTGGGGAAGAAGCTATGGGTGACCCTGGAGAGGAATTCCTTCCAGACGTTGTAGGATAAGCATCTTGTGTCCTGGTATTCGAAGGTGCTGAACAAGTAGCACCCACGCCTTGAGGCGAAACGGGCACGGCAGTTTCAGTCCCAGTTTCTACTGGCCCAGACAAAGATCTCGGCATTGAAGAAAGCAAGTGGTCATGCGAAAAGCTTAAAGATGATGATTGAGGCGGATCTGTGCTAGTATGAAATTTTAAGATTGAAGGGCGAGCAAACATCCCTGGGTTTATATCTCTACTAGCAGTTTGGCTGCTAAATCCGTTGCGAGCATGAAAATCATGAAGACGGGCTCGATGATAAGCCAACAAAACAAAGGCAACCATGAAAGCAGCTCCAACACATGCAACAATAATGGCTATCCTGATACTAGATTTTGAGCTGTGCCTGCTGTGGTGTTTTCCAATACTATTGATTTCTTTAGGAACATCATGATTATGAAATCCACGGCCAAGGAGCACCAACAAGCTATTCCCTGGATGAAATGAAGCATCTGTAAAGCCCCTCAAGTTGTCAGGAACACTTCCCTCTAAATTGTTGTAGGAAACGTTGAAGAAACGAAGACTCGAGGATAGTCTTTCAGGTATTTCTCCAGTAAAATCGTTTTCAGATAGGTCAAGATATTCCAAGGCATTAAGTTTATCCATTTCATTTGGTATCTGTCCAGACAATTTATTATTCGCAAGATTCAATACTTTGAGACTTGCAAAGTTGCCAATACTCGAAGATATGTTGTTTGTCAAGACATTGTCAGACAGATCAAGATATGTCAACTGAGGATAAGATGGTAAAAGCAATAATTCACTGGCATGTGAGCCTTCAATAGGAATCGATCCTGTCAAATGATTTCCAGACAGATTCAAGTTGATCAATGTTGTTGAAACAAAGTAAGCATTCGGAATCTCCCCATGAAGCTGATTGGAACTCAAATCTATCACAGTCAACTTTGGAGATGGCTCCAATACATTAGGCAAACTGCCACCTATGGAATTGTTTCCAACATTTATTGACGTCAATTTCTCTAACTGTGTCACATTAGGAATGCTTCCTGACAACTGATTCGAGCTCAAGTCGAGAGTCTCTAGACTTGATCCCCAACTCTCGATGACTTGAATGTCACCAGATAACAAATTTCTGCTTAAATCAAGAATAGTACAATTTCCCAAGGAAGAGGGAAGTACACCTGAGAGCGCATTTGATGAAAAATTCAACAATTTCAAAGTTGAAGAGTTCATTGTTGGAATTGATCCTGCATAACATGACAGCAGAAAGGTAAGGACAGCTGAGGTAAGAAATCTCCAACACAAAATTTACAAGTAGAGCAGAAACAGAATTGCCTTAATTCCTTGCACAATGTGTAAATCATCATGAAAATTATGTCAAAAATGGAAATTCGTTTAATAGGAAACAAAAAAAAAAAAAAATCTCAGTAAGAATGCGGCGGTGAACCTTTTTGCATTAAACTTGAAATGGGAAAACTAGAAGAATCCAACAACTACACCCATGTCAAACATAACTTTATCTATCCCAAAATAAACTTGATCTTTATTTTCTAATTCACCCATATAAGGAACTTGCAGGCACTTACTTAAAAAGGGTATTTTTTTTAAGTTTTAACATACTGGATCTGGAAGAACCCTAAAAAAATATATATATATACTGGATGACAAAAATAGAAAGGTACACGACGCGGAGAAAATGGGACAAAGGAGTATAAATGTAATAAGAATGCAGCGAGGATCCAAGTATATCTAGATTTTATGGCTTAAAGCACACCACCCATAAATACATATATCTTCGCTTCCTTTTGGGTACTCGTTATACCTCTATAACGAAACTTATTTCTTGAAACCACTTCACAACTTTTACTACCGTGTAAAAGCTCCAATTCCATGAATGCATGCATAATGCTACAAATTCATAACAACATGATTTTGAGTTCAACAATGTCAGAAGGAGTTAATGTCTCCTTAAGATGTTAAAGTTTTAGTAGTCTTGAAATCTAACAGGTTTAGAAAGGCAGGAGCAGATGTTCTGCATTTCACTTTTCATTGTCACAAGGTTTGTTCAGAAAATTCACAAAAGCCTATTCACAAAATTCCCCACATGTTCTGCTTAAACATATGAAACATCAAATACCATTTGTAAAATAGCTCAGATTCAGGAACATAGCAATCAAACCAAATGATAATTAAACTATAATCCAAAATAAGGCGCAATATACAGTATTCATCAGAGCCTAAAAGCATAGTTCAACATTTATCAAACTAAACAACAGTTCCTTACCAGAAAATCCGTTGCCACTGAGATCCAATTCTTCCAACGGAACCTGTCCTGCCAGTAGTTGTGCAGGTATCTTCCCATAGAGCGCATTGTTAACAAGCCTCAAAACCTGAAGATTTGGCAAACTGGAAAAGGATGGAAGCTGTCCAGTGATCTCATTGTCTCCTACATCCAAAAACCTCAAGTTCCGAAACAATCCAATAGTATCTTCCCCGAAAAATCCACCCCCAAGTTTATTTCCCCTCAAATTCAAATACTGAGCTGTATTAGCCAAGCTAGTCACATTCTGGACACTCATTGCTAGAGAGCCATAAAACAAATTTCCGCTTAAATCTACATACTCCACATTCCTCAGGACAGGAAACATATCTTGTATGTTGCACCACAAAGCATTCCCATGCAAATCCAATACTTGTAGCTGGCCCAAATTGGAATTCCCAACGGGGAACCCACCTGTAAAGTTGTTCCTGGATAAATTGAGATAATTCAAACCCCAAAGGTCATAAATACGAGCCGGGATAGACCCGAAAAATTGGTTACCAGAGAGATCCAAATACTGAAGAGAGCTAATGTCACAAAATGTAGGGACGAGCCGACCAGTGAAGAAGTTCCCAGATAGAGTGAGATTCTGGAGCGACTTAAGGTTTGTAAGGGTGGAAAACTTCAGCTCCCCGGTTAGGCCAAGGCCGTCAAGATGAATGGCGACGACGGAGGAGGAACTTTGGTCGCAAATGACGCCATAAAAGGTGGAAGGACAGCTGGACCCGGTTGATGGATCTGAGATAATTTGACTCCATGAAGAGAAGATTTTGCCTAAAGGGTCGGTTTTAATACCCTTTTTAAACTCGACAAGTGAACGAATTTCGAGGTCGGAGGCAGCAGCCGACAGGGGGTGTACAATGAGAAGAATAATGGCGGCGGCGGCGGCGGCGGCTGTAAGAGTGAGAGTCATGGAGCTCTTAGGGCAATGATAATGTTTGAGGAGGGAGTTCTAGAGGTTAGACATTGACTGGAAAATGGGTATCAAGAGGCAGAAGCGGTGCTGCCGGAGAAAGTGGCGGCGGCAGTCGTCGCGGTGGTGAAGCAGGAAAAAACAGGTCCTGGGTGCGAGGAGTGAGGTAATTAGATAAATTAGACAAGGGAATAATGTCGAGCTGTGTGTGTATGTTTGTTTGTTCCTATTCATTCATCTACCTGTAACTGCATGAATGTGTGTGGGGTGACCGAAGGAAGAGAATATATATAGGTGTGTGACGGTTCGAGGGAGGTAGTTATATGGAATTTTAATAGCTAAAAAAAAAATCAACTCTTAGAGATATTTCGAAAATTGATTCTCAAATCCTATCCTATTGAATCGAAGATAAACACTTGGTTTACGTTATGGAAGAAAGACAGGTATATGTGATATTACATTGCTGGGTATATATTAATTAAAGATAGATTCCTTTGACCCTACCCCTCTTATTTTCAGCAATAGAATATAAGTCTTTTATAAAAAATGAATTTCGTATAACCCAATTTTTTATTTGTTTTAAAACTAATTTCGCTTTCCCCTTAAAGTTTTTCGAACTAAGAAATAGGTATTTTTCGATTTTCCAATCTTTGTTTCCAATTCCTTAAAAATAGGTTTAAAAAGGAAGATCGTTGTCGAGGAGAAACTAAAAGGAAGGTCCGTTTTATCTCCCAACCGTTAAAAAACAAAAATCATTTTTTTTTTTTTGTTTTGCATTAGATTTCTACGAGAGGGCCGGAGTTTAGATCTATGCCAAGGTTTTAGATAGAAAGGATTGAAGTTGGCCTTAGGTCTAATAGGACTGGGCCATTCTTGCGCGCGATCGTATACCGAGGTGCTCCCCGCCGGTTGTTGGAACGACGTGAGCCGGGCCGGGTTTCATTCCATTCCGGACCAGACCGGAATAGGGTTCTATACATTCTCAGTATGAGAAGGGGTTATTCGAGCGCATTTAAATAGATACTTATTTACATATGGATCCCTACGTCCTTACATTCCATTTAGGATTAGGAACTGACACTGACGTTGGTGTGCCACAGGAACACCAGTGGAAAATCGTGGACTAACGTTTCTAAATTTGAACACTTTTAGTTATTTAAGCTTGTCAACCGAAATTGTTGCAACAATAAGCTTATGACATAAATCATGCCATGAACAAGCTTGGACTCTCCAAGTTGGGTGAAAAGCCATTAATGCCCTCCCCCCTTCTTGATTTGGGGTGATTTACTTAACACTAAAAATGTAATTAACCCTTAATTAAAAATCTGATTAAACTTTGCTTAATCCGACCCCCTAAATTAGGGCGGGTAAATTAACCAACCCTAATTTACGCGCCAAAATCAGATCAGAAGCCAATTACTCTGCTTCCGCCCCTCTCTTCGCAAAGCCAATAACTCTGCTGTGTCTCTCCCTCGGTGTCCAGTCATTGTCCTCGCCGGAACAGCCCTCTCTTTTCTTCTTCTCCGTCAATCATTGTCCGAGCCGAGCTGGGTGGTAATCGAAAGGGTTTCTTGGCTTTCCATATCGGTATGTGAATGTAAATTAAGCTAATACCATTGAATTGCATTTAAATGATTGAGTTTGTGGTGTATATGATTTTGGAGATTAGGAATGTGTGTATGTGGTGTTGAATGATTTAGGGAAATTGAGTTTGTTAGTTTACTTACCCTGCGGGATTAGCTTAAACCGTGTGTTTAACTCTGAATTGAATTGAAATGGGGGTGACCATGATTGAAAATGGATATTTGATTTGAATTGAAATGGTTAAATGTTGAATTGGTGATTTATGCGGTTATTACCCGGTATGACTATATATATATATATATATATATATATATATATATATATATATATATATATATATATATATATATATATATTATTTGGTTATATCATTTGCATTTCCAGGTGAATGGTAATCGTATTAATCTTAAAATATTGATTATAGTGTGACACAAGTTTAAATTTGTTAATGGCTATGTGAACTTCTATCTGCATTTCAAGGTGGATTGATTATAGTGTGACACAAGTTTAAACTTGTTAATGGCTATTTGAACGGAATTGAAATTGATTTGTGATTTAAAATAAATTGAATGCAATGCTACATTCAAGAGTTATGGATTTTGTATGTGTATATTGGTTTGTAATTATTGTATTGAATAAAAACATGATCTCGGTGAAGCGTGATGGAAGATAAAGTTTGTATTTTTATATTTTACCCTGTGGAGATTGAAAAAGACGTCAATGGTCTATGGTCTTGGAAGTATGTAGGGTGTGAATCTGAAGAAGTTTCGACGATTTTGAGTGTCAAAAAGAACATTACATTTGAAGAATTGTATGACATGGTGAAAAATGAGTTGAAAATCGATACAACTAACTATGAGTTTGAGATGAAATATATGGTCCCCATTAGTAAAGCTAGACCGATGGTGCTTGATTGCGATAAGCTTGTGAATCGGTTTATATATGTTTGTAATTTAAAACAAGATGCTTTATTAATATGTTTGAAGGAAAAGGAAAAGTGTACCGAGATTTATGAAAGTCAAGAAACACGTGAAGTAGTAAATGTGTCGGAAAGTCAAGAAACATGTGTTGAAAGAGATGAAGAGACGAGATGTTGATGTTTTGGCAAATGGGATGAAAGAGATGTTGGATGTAAGAAGAGAAAGCATGGAGACATGTGTTGAAAAGAATGTTAATGAAGAGATAGATGTGGATGTTGTTGGGAATGCCATTGAAGAGATGTTGGATGTAAGAATAGAAAGCATAGAGACATGTGTTGAAAAAGCGTTAATGAAGAGATAGATGTGGATGTTGTTGGGAATGCCATGGAAGAGATGTTGGATGTAAGAATAGAAAGCATAGAGACATGTGTCGAAAATTCTCATTTGAACACGGGGGGTGACAACATGGACTTTAATGAGCAACTTGAAGACTCCTTATTGGTGAATTTGGGTGAAGATGTTTATTTAGAAGAATCATATCAGAGAATTAGCATGAGCGGGGCTGATGAATTGTCAAATGAGAATCTTGATGGCTTTGTTGTGAGAAATGAGATTGTTGATCCCTTGAATGCACCCCCAACTATGGTTAACGTGCAAAGAATTGAACATGAAGACTTTCGTTGTAGCCGTACTGTAGGTGATACTTTAGTGTGCATTCCCGAACATGAAGACTTTCGTGTGAATGATCCGTTTAAATGCAAAAGTTTTTTGGTATTCAAACTTGCGAAGTTGGCTACGAAGTACAAGTTTGAATTCAAAACGCAAACTTCCAACAAAAGCGTTTATTTAGTTTTATGTGAAGCCGCCGGATGCAAATGGCGTTTGCGAGCCACCAAACTTCAAGCACCTTCTGAGCGATTTGTAGTGGTAATGTATGCAAATAAGCATAGCCGCCCACCTATTGCTCCTCGAAAAGACCATAGACATGCTACGCACAAGCTAATTGGCACATACTTTGCCGGAAGGTTTAAAGATGCCAATCGTATTAACGCACCAAAGGACTTGATGCATGATTTCAAAGCAAGAATTTGGATATGATGTAACTTATTGCAAGGCGTATAGGGCTAAGGGTTATGCAGAAGGATTGATAAGGGGTAATCCAAACAAAAGTTGGGGAGAATTACCTAAATATTGTTATAGGCTGAAGGCCAGAAACCCGGACACTATATATTATATTGAAAAAAGTGATGGGAATGTTTTCAAATACTTTTTCATGGCACTTGGTCAAAGTATTGAGGGATTTTATTTGGCGATGCGGAAAGTCATTTCTGTGGACGGCACGCATTTAAAAACGCGTTATAAAGGGACCTTACTTGTGGCAACATGTCAAGATGAAAATCATCAAATATTTCCACTTGCTTGGGGTGTTGTTGCTTCTGAAAGTATAGAGTCTTGGACATGGTTTTTTGATAAGCTAAAACCCATCATTGGGGACACGAATGATCTTGCGATATTTTCTGATCGTGCCGATAGTATTAAAACATCTTTCAAGGCGGTGTTTAAGAATGCGCACCATGGGCATTGCATGTATCACATGCAAACGAATTTGAGGATGAAATATCCCAGACGTGGTGTGGGAAAGCTCTTTCAGAAAGCTGCAGAGGTCTATAGAGAAGCAGATTTCAAGTTGCATTTCGAAACTTTATATAGTAAATGTCCGAAAGCTGACGAATATTTGAAAGAAGCAGAATTCCCTATGTGGGCTAGAGCTAAATTTGAGGGATTTCGTCACAACATAATGACCACAAACCATGCCGAGTCTATGAATGCAGGCTAAAGCGTGCACGAGAATTTTCAATTGTTGGGTTGATTGAACTGTTGGAAATAAAATTTATGTTTTGATGATGATTCATCACTTAGTTTATTAATTGATCTTAACCCCATTGATGAAGTGTCATAACTAGTTGTTATAGTGCAAAGCAAAAAGAAGTCTAGATACCAATGTATAGGATTTATTAAAGTCTGATATTTGTATAAGTTGAATCAGACAAGCACTGTAATAGTTCTTGACCGGAACTGAGAAATGAAGAAATTGATACTTTGACTAGCTGAGACTCTATGAGCACACCAACAGAAGATTGAAGAGGATAAGTTCGCTGAGAGTTACAGACTCGGTTGGCTTATCTAGAAGATTGAAGAAGCGAGGGACACGGACTCGGTTATTGAAGGCGAAGAAGCGAGGGCACAAACTCAGTTGTGAAGATTAAAGTCGAGACTATAAAGTTGGACTTCAGGCAAGATTGTGGTGACCTGGACTGACTTTATGGATCTTGTATGAAGACCTAAGAATCATAAGGACAATGACTTCTTAGATGATAAATGTATCATGGTGTACTCTGATTAAGTCAATTATAATCAGATGAAAACTGGAGTACTGATATTTGAAGAAGAATAAAATTTCAGTTAACGCTCCAAGTCAGTAAGGAAACTGACAAGTAATAAACTCAGCATAAAACTGATAAGGAAACTCATTTTTACAAGTTAGTCATCCAACAAACTGAAAGTACAATCGAACGTTGTAAAGAAATAAATTTCATTGGATGAGTCACTGACACAGCAGAAACAGTCAGAAAATATAGCCGTTACAAAGCAGGATGAATGTTGAAAAAAACCCCTATAAATAGATTTCCTCTACAACATCAAAAAAAAGAGAGCAGGATATGTGATAACTAGCAAGAAATCCATATAGTCAAGAAAGATCAAATTGAGGGGGAAAGCCAAATTCAAAAAGAATACCTGCTAAATACTTAATTGCAAGATCTAGAAAATTTCTTCAAAGTGTTCAAGCATATTCAAGCAAATTCAAGATCTAATATTTGAAGAAATACAGAGCCGCGCTTAAATTAATTATCCAGAAGAAACTCAAATCACAGTTGAATCATAGTCATTGATTCAAGATCTCAACTTTGATTCTATCAAAGGTTTAGATCGTGAAACACCAAGAAGGTGTGAAGGACGGTTGAGTGCGATCGGGAAGACTCGTGTTTGTGATGAGAGTGGTGAAGAGGCAATTCTACCCTCAAAGGACCAGTGGTTCAAACAATTGAAGAGCAGCAATCCTACCTGTTCTACAAGTGTTTAGATAATGAAGCTAGGGATTAGCCAAGGACTATCAGTTTAGGACTTTTTGTAACTGGGCCATTTCAAAGAAGTTCTAGTGGAATTTTCCTCCGCATCACAGGGGAAGAGAGGACGTACATGATTACATCACCTGGAACCTCTATAATTCTTGTCTATTTACTTTATGCATTCAGTTATTTCCTTATAATGGTTTTCATATTGAAATTATAGTTACTAGTTGTTAAAGGCTAATTTTATATCCGCTGCCAGTTAACGAGACTAAATATAAGTCAGTAATAACTTATATTCAGTTGAGCTAACTGAACTCCGCACAAGTTTAAGGGACAGGAACAAACTGAAGATCAGTTCGAGTTTCAGAGAAACTCAGTTCCTGGGACTTTTCCATTTCAGGATTAGTTTTTGGTGACAAGTTTATTCACCCCCCTCTAAACTTGTGTCAGCCTTTCCAAGGGACCAACAGAACATATCCGGGAGATGTTACATGATTGGTTTGCTAAAAGAAATGAATCATCTAAAAATTGCCAAGATGCTCTTACTCCCAAAATTGAAATCAAAGTGAACAAAAGCTTCGAGTCAGCCAAAGGATTTTCAGTTAATACACTTTCCTCAGATAAGTATGATGTTCGTGACAAGGATGCTGTTATTTCTTACATTGTTGAGTTGGATTTGAAGACGTGTACATGTAAAAAATTCCAGATGGATATGTATCCATGCGAACATGCAGCTGCGTGTGTTGAAGTATACAGGGAAGCAAGCCTCCAAGTATTGCACTTGGTATTATAGCGTCAATTGTTGGAGGCTAGGTTATTCCAAATGTGTGTATCCACTTCAAAATGAAGATGAATGTGTGTATCCCGATGATGTGCTTAACGAGGTGGTTTTGCCACCGAAGGTGCCAAAGAGACAAAGTGGACGGCCATCAAAAAGAGGAAACGCTCAGCCGGGGACAGAAAGACGAAGTATGTTTGTTGAAAATGCGGTGTCAATGGTCATTACGCTTCCACTTGTAAGAGTTTGATTGGTGGAAAAATGCACACCAGCGACACTCCTACTTTGCCATGATAAGATATTGTATGTATTAATATTTAGAGTTCTTTTTTATATTCAATCATGTTACATTGCATTAAGCTTGTTACCTTTTTTCTTTGACAATGTTACAGGAAGGCGATGGGATACATATTGTGGTTGTTTAAGTATTAATGTTGATGAAGAGGATGAGATGTTTACATATTGTGGTTGTTTAAACATTGAGGATGATTGGTTGATGTGTAAGATTCGAAGACATAACTTATGTTGTATTTTGAATAATGGAAAGTGATGTGTTGATGTGTTTGTTTGTTATTGTATTTTGAATAATGGAAAATTCTATGTGTTGGTTGTTCTTCTTTGGTTGATTGGTTGATGTTTAAATCGGAAGATGTAGATGATGTTGAATTTTGAATGATGGCAAATTGATGTGTTGGTTGTTCTCATTTGTTTAATGTGAAGGGAAGTTGTTCGAGTGTCACGAATGTGGTGTTTTGCGTCCATTAAGGGTGTTGTAAAACATTCACTCTAGAAACGAGTTTAAACTTGTGTCGGCCCTGGAAACAAGTTTAAGCTTGTGTAGCCCTAGGAAACGCGTTTAAGCTTGTAAAACATTGATGTGTTGGTTGTTCTCATTTTTGTTTAATGTGATTACCAGTCAAATCCTTCAAATAACCATTAGATAAGAAAATCAAATGAAATGTACGAAATATACGAGAGAAATACGAGAATACCAAGAACTTAAGTTTTTATTTCGTAAGATGAAATACGAAATAAAAGGTTAGACAAGTAATAGTCAATAATACAAGTTTCTTTTGAGATGAATTGTTCCCTAGCCTAGTCTTCTCAAGTAGTGTCTCCGGGCGAGCAATCCTTTCTCTATCATGGAGTAACATTTGAACCATGGAATCGAGCTGCGACCTCTCAATAACTCGGTGACGTTGATCTCAACTTGTTCAATTTTTTTGCATCATTGTCTCGCATGCACTTTATCATTTCAATATCATTTTGAAGGACACCGATTGTGCATTCAAGTTTATCTATTTTCTTCATCAAGTTCACAGAGATAACATCTTCATGTGGCCTAGTAGATGAAGACACCTTGCCATATGGCCTAGTAGATGAAGACACTTTGCCATATGGCCCAGTAGATTCAGACACCTTGTCCTGCCATATGAAATAGTCACATTTGACTTCATCATCCTGCAAAATAATAAATTCCAATTATTATACAAACACATTATCCATTGAAAGTAAATGGAAAGTATAACCAAAATAATTAGTCATACCGGCCAATAAGGACAACCGTAGAACAGTCTCCCTGGGTTAGCATCTGTTCCTGAAGTCACCAATTTTGCAGGAACGCCACATTTGCATAACAATGTAAACTCATGAAATGTCCCAGATTCATTTACCTAGCTAGAAGAACTGGGAATCGGAGAAGTACCCTTTATATTTTGCTTCAGGTTCGTTTCAGAGATTGCAGGCACTATGAAAAGAATTGTGCATATTGAGTATTAAATGGTCTGTCTATATTTCAAATAAATGACTAAACGCCCCTAACAAGTACTCCCGATTCACAAGAGTGCAATCTATGAGTGAATTTGACTACTTCTTTGTTTCAAAAAAAACATAATTCATAAGAGCATAGTAACTCACCAAAATTAGCTATGTTAAGTAATTGATGTCTAGGTAAATTCACCCCAATATGTTAGAAATTAGCTCAAATTCACAAAAATGTAACAAAATTTTGGAAAAACAAAAGAGTTGCCTCGGAAAGCCCCTGGAAGAAAAGCTAAAACAAAAGAGCAGAGTAACTCACCAAAATTAGCTCTGTTAAGGCATTGATGCTCTGTTAATTCACACAAATATGTTAGAAATTAGCTCAAATTCAAAAAAATGTAACAAAATTCTAGAAAAACAAAAGAGTTGCCTCGGAAAGCCCCTAGAAGAAAAGATAAAACAAAATAGCAGAGTAACTCACCAAAATTAGCTCTGTTAAGGCATTGATGCTCTGTTAATTCACACAAATATGTTAGAAATTAGCTCAAATTCAAAAAAATGTAACAACATTCGGAAAAACTAAAGAGGTACATCGGAAAGCCCCTAGAAGAAAAGCTAAAACAAAAAGAGCGAGTAACTCACCAAAATTAGCTCGTTAATGCATTGATTCTCTGTTAATTCACACAAATATGTTAGAAATTAGCTCAAATTCAAAGAAATGTAACAACATTCTGGAAAAACAAAAGAGGTACATCGGAAAGCCCCTAGAAGAAAAGCTAAAACAAAAGGACAGAGTAACTCACCAAAATTAGCTCTAGTTGTTTTCTTTAATGGAGATTTTGAAGGTTGAATGGTGGGAAGATCAAAGAGTGAAACACATCAATGAAAGGGGCAGGGGTGTACTTGGGTTGGTTAGAGGGGTTAGTTGTGGGTGAAGAATTCGAATCAAATCAAATAGGAGAATTTCAAAATTTCAAAATTTTGGGCGATACTTAGCGCGAAAGCAAAAATTTTGGTTGCAACAATTGAGAGGGGAGCAACTTAAGGGCGGGAATTGATGATGATGGAGAGGGAGAGTAGGGTTCCGATCACATAATTAAAAAAACTACAACATAATCCAAATAATATTTATTCTAGTTACATCGTTTGATTATATTTATTTATTCTAGTTACATCGTTTGATTATTAAAAAAAATAGTTAATACATCTTCTTACTACTAAATAATAATTAATAATAATAATTAAAACAAAATTAAACAGACTTCCGATTCCATTAGAACTACTTAGCGTGTGACATATACTCACGTAAGACACCCTAAACGGACTTATTGAGTGAAATAATCACGTAAGACACCCTAAACGGACTTATTGTGTGACATACTCACGTAAGACACCATAACCGGACTTATTGTGTGACATACTCACGCAAGACACCATAACCGGACTTCTGATTCAATTAGGACTACTTATGGTGTGACATACTCACGTAAGACACCCTAAACGTACTTATTGTGTGACATACTCACATAAGACACCCTAAATGGACATAAGACACCCTAAACGGACTTATTGAGTAACATACTCACATATGACACCATAAACGGACTTATTGTGTGACATACTCACGTAAGACACCATAAACGGACTTATTGTGTGACATACTCACATAAGACACCCTAAACGGACTTATTGAGTGACATACACACGTAAGACACCATAAACGGACTTATTGTGTGACATACTCACGTAAGACACCATAAACGGACTTATTGTGTGACATACTCACGTAAGACACCATAACCGGACTTCGATTCAATTAGGACTACTTATGGTGTGACATACTCACGTAAGACACCCTAAACGGACTTATTGTGTGACATACTCATATAAGACACCCTAAACGGACTTATTGAGTGACATACACACGTAAGACACCATAAACGGACTTATTGTGTGACATACTCACGTAAAACACCATATACGGACTTATTGTGTGACATACTCACGTAAGACACCCTAAACGGACCGATTGTGTGACATACTCACATAAAACACCCTAAACGGACTTATTGTGTGACATACACACGTAAGACACCCTAAACGGACTTATTTTGTGACATACTCACGTAAGACACCCTAAACGGACTTATTGAGTGACATACACACGTAAGACACCATAAACGGACTTATTGTGTGACATACTCACTTATGACACCATAAACGGACTTATTATGTGACATACTCACGTAAGACACCATAACCGGACTTCTGATTCAATTAGGACTACTTATGGTGTGACATACTCACGTAAGACACCCTAAACGGACTTATTGTGTGACATACTCACATAAGACACTCTAAACGGACTTATTGAGTGACATACACACGTAAGATACCATAAACGGACTTATTGTGTGACATACTCACGTAAGACACCCTAAACGGACTGATTGTGTGACATACTCACATAAGACACCCTAAACGGACTTATTGAGTGACATACACACGTAAGACGCCATAAACGGACTTATTGTGTGACATACTCACGTAAGACACCATAAACGGACTTATTGAGTGACATACTCACGTAAGACACCATAAACGGACTTATTGAGTGACATACTCACGTAACCATAAACGGACTTATTGTGTGACATACTCACGTAAGATACCATAACCGGACTTCGATTCAATTAAGACTACTTATGGTGTGACATACTCACGTAAGACACCCTAAACGGACTTATTATGTGACATACTCACATAAGTCACCCTAAACGGACTTATTGAGTGACATACACACATAAGACACCATAAACGGACTTATTGTGTGACATACTCATGTAAGACACCCTAAACGCGGCGATTGTGTGACATACTCACATAAGACACCTTAAACGGACTTATTGAGTGACATACACACGTAAGACACCATAAACGGACTTATTGTGTGACATACTCACGTAAGACACCCTAAACGGACTTATTGAGTGACAATCACATGTAAGACACCATAAACGGACTTATTGTGTGACATACTCACGTAAGACACCATAAACGGACTTATTGAGTGACATACTCACGTAAGACACCATAAACGGACTTATTGTGTGACATACTCACGTAAGACACCCTAAACGGACTTATTGAGTGACATACACACGTAAGACACCATAAATGGACTTATTGTGTGGCATACTCACGTAAGACACCATAAACGGACTTATTGAGTGACATACTCACGTAAGACACCATAAACAGACTTATTGTGTGACATACTCATGTAAGACACCATAACTGGACTTCTGATTCCATTAGGACTACTTATGGTGTGACATACTCACGTAAGACACCCTAAACGGACTTATTGTATGTCGAAATATAAAAAGAACAAATATCAATAATGAAAATCACCGTTATGTCACTTGTCGTGACACATCGGTTGTCCCTCTATCATTACTCGTCTAAGAAAATGGTACTACTATCTACTCGCTTAAAACAAAATGAAATGAATGGAAATGAAGGGGGAATGGACGGTCCCCGGTCAACAATGGCCCCCTGCCATTTATTCTGTCATGTTTTGTCCTCTTTCTACTTTTTTTCACGCCTTCTATGCATGCGATGAGACGGTATATTCTCTCTTTTATTTCCTTCTTGTTCACGCAGAGTAGTTTTTTTTCATGCAATCCTCTTTTGTTGTTTTTTTTTCTTCCTTATATTCTTAATTATTATAATTTATAAAGTATGAAAATCCTATAATTACATTAATTCTCCCCGTTAATTAATATAATCTTTTTTCTTTCTTTTATATCAGACACTAATTAATTTTTTCATTCAACTCACATAAGAAATACAAATCATTTTATTTTCTTATAAACTACATATGATTCAAGTATGCTCATTTCCAAGTCTGTTAAAATAACAACATACGATTCAAATTGACACAGGCTTTAACTTGTGTAACATATATAAAACAGAACCAACCCCAAAGAAAAAGCATAACAAACCAAATTGGACTAGGAGGACATTAGAACCAAAAGCAAACTCATGGCAATTTCCAAAGAACAGAAATATTTCAGATAAATATATTATACAATAAACATGAACATAAAAATAAAAGCATTAGTTTCAGGACATTAAAATAAATTATACAAACAAAAAATTAAAATTAAATCCAAAGTTTCTGCAAACAAACAGTAAAATTAAAATTAAACAAACATACATAACAACTACAAAGTTTTTCAGAAATCACAGATAATGTGGCAAATGTGCAATCCTTTTCCCCGTCGTCTCGTTGCAAACCTGGACAACTTGATTGATCTTTCTCTTGTAGGTCTGCATCGTCTCTTTCAGATTTGCCACCTCACAGTCTCTTGATTCAACCTCCTCAACCACTTTCAAGTTGATGTTCTCGGTTTCATGAAGAAGTTCCCATCTCTATGCCATCATGTCTTGCTTTTGCTCCTCAGGTTGGTGCATACAGGCTTTAATTTGTGTAACATATACAAAACCAGAACCAACCCCAAAGAAAAAGCATAACAAACCAAATTGGACTAGGAGGACATTAGAACCAAAAGCAAACTCATGGCCATTTCTAAAGAACAGAAATATTTCAGATAAATATATTATACAATAAACATGAACATAAAAATAAAAGCATTAGTTTCAGGACATGAAAATAAATTATACAAACAAAAAAATAAAATTAAATCCAAAGTTTCTGCAAACAAACAGTAAAATTAAAATTAAACAAACAGACATAACAACAATAAAGTTTTTCAGAAATCACAGATAATGTGGCAGATGTGCAATCATTTTCCCCGTCGTCTCGTTGCAAACCTGGACAACTTGATTGATCTTCCTCTTGTAGGTCTGCAACGTCTCTTTCAGATTTTCCTCCTCACAGTCTCTTGATTCAACCTCCTCAACCACCTTCAAGTTGATGTTCTCGTTTTCATGAAGAAGTTACCATGTCTGTGCCATCATGTCTTGCTTTTGCTCCTCCAATTGGTGCATACATTCCTTCCTTAACCGCTTCATCTCTTCCTCCGGTTCTTGCTTAAATATGATTTGAATCTGTTGCCTTTCTTCCACCAGCATTTTCATGAATTCGTTTCTTTCCATTGACATTTTTTTTCTTTGATGTGCTTCCTGATTTAGAGATATATGGTATTTATCTCAGCATCATCCCAGAATATATATAGCCTAGGTTAAACCTAGGTTAATTGTAGCGTTGCAAGCAATTAAATGGATGCGGCGTTTCACGTTTCAAAAACTGACTTTGTAGTTGAAACAATTCCAACGCTTCGTAAACCTTCATGACTTTGCAGTTGAAACGAATCAAAGCCTTGTATTAACATTTTCTAAATCAAATTCCACCTTTTATTTAAAAAAAAACAAATTCATTTTGAGAACCTTTCCTATAGTAATTAATCATTCAATAATATCACAACGTACTCAATCAACTACCTTATTATATCGTGAGTATTTTAATGTTGAACCTTAGCACTAATTAAGGAGTATGGTTTTATTTTATTCTACCGTGATTATTCTTTAATTATCTTAATATATCTATCAAAAAATCAAATTTTCTACCCAACTTTAACTTTGTGTCCAGCTATATTAATTAAGGAGTATGGTTTTATTTTATTCTATCGTGATTATACTTTAACTATCTTAATATATCTATCAAAAAATCAAATTTTCTACCCAACTTTAACTTTGTGTCCAGCTATACTAATTAAGGAGTATGGTTTAATTTTATTCTATCGTGATTATTCTTTATTTATCTTCATATATCTATCAAAATCAAATTTTCTACCCAACTTTAACTTTGTCTCCAGTTATATGGTTTTGCTTTAAACTTGATTATAGGGTTTAAACTTGATAATCAGTTCCAAAATGAACCTAAGTAAGAAATGAAGTACAATTACATGCACAACCAAAAATGTAAATGTTGATGATACTAACCTTTGGCTATTATTCCATCATCCTGCCTTTTATTTGAATAGCACACATTAGCATTTATTCCAGAATTCTTTAAGGCAAGGATATCATCAACAAGTAGTCTGCCGTCATCATTCCTAGATCCACCGTTAATAGCCACAGAAGAGACATAGTCAGATTCCACAACAACCTGGGAGACACCATAGTCCTTAGCAATCCACAAAGCTTCTTTGATAGCCAGCAATTCCCCTTGAAGGATGGAGTTTCTTCCCATAAATCCCACGAATCCTCTATACAATCTTCCATTACCGTCTATGAAGACCCTACCAATGGCCACCATGCCTCTACCATTCTCATCAATATCCATGCAGCTGGCATAAGTGTTGACCTTAATCCAGCCCTCAGCAGGAGGTTCCAAAGCAATCCAATGAGGCTCCTTCACAACAAGATTACATTAATTAGAACATCCAATAGTCATAACAACATTATACATATGTTAAAATCAAATTTAAAACATGATTTTTTTAATACTAAGAATGGACTTTAGGGAGATGAGCCCTACATGCTGATGATACAAGAGTCTCCAGTCTTTAGTTGCATGGTTGCTCCAAGTAAAGGCAGGTCCAGAGTAGGCCAAATCTATCAAGTTACAATTGCTGACATTGAAGTTGAAGTTATCAATCCTACAACGATTATTCTCAGAGATGACAGCATGAATTCTATTTGGGCGGGCTTCAATACAGTTAATATCGAGGAAATCTGAATTCCAAATGATACAATTACCTCCAGATCTTCCAATAGGAGGAAGATACTGTATGGAACATGTAAAACCAATCTTAGCAATTACTTTAAAGGCTTTTTTTTTTCGCCTGGACGGTTTCAAGAAGGACTGCCACATCAGGTTTCTGTTTCAAAAGAAACTCTTTGATGTGCCTCCTAAATTCTTTGGAGCCAGCACCTCTGCAATTCCAAATGAGGATCTTAATGATACCAGTGTGATGAGAGGGGATGTTCTCAAAAGAAGAAAAATTACTATGAATCATTGCTTCCAGGAATTCTAACGTGGGATCCTTTGGTCCTACTGATGATACACTCACATTCCACATCTGAATCATCTCCTTCCAGTCTATGGCTATTGTGCAGTGCTTCACCCTGTGCACATATTCAACCATCACATAAGACTCCACCTCCCCAGTAGATGTATATTTGAGTTTAGTTTGGTCCCGTGCCATAAAATTCTCACCATTCTCTTCAATAGAGGCTTGGTATTGTTGCTTTGTTTAAGGTTTACAAGTGACTTGTCTCCACTCTTTAGATTGAAAAATGTTATATACGAGTGTTTTTTTCAAAATGATTCACACTAGCTATTTTAAGAGGCAATTTTTAAGGGGCTTGGTAGCACATGGTCATTTTAGGAATTTAAGCTATGACTGGAAAAGCAATGATTTAGAAAATCCAAAAAGATTCCTGGGGGTCATTTTACGAGTTACTTTAAGCAATGTCTGTGAAATTGTACCGTTATTGGTACAACAATATTATATTATTAATTGTACTTTTCATTTGCAGACCCCCCTCTTTTATTGTACTTTTTATTAATTGCAG
Organism: Gentiana straminea; assembly: GCA_036785695.1. Classification (NCBI taxonomy): domain Eukaryota; kingdom Viridiplantae; phylum Streptophyta; class Magnoliopsida; order Gentianales; family Gentianaceae; genus Gentiana; species Gentiana straminea. Next base: position 11,436,828 of record JAVUPR010000183.1, read on the forward strand.
AAACATATATAAAGGTTCTTCTTCTTTATTCATCCAAATCCCCTCCTTTCTTTATTTGCATGCATGCAACAACTGATGTATAAGAAACTACATCCATACGTTTCAAAAAATAAAAGAAACTACGTCCATGATATCATTCAAACAAACAATAAAACACTTAAAAAGATAATATTATCAATGATTTCATAAGAAAAAGTTATTACATAATATGAAAACAGACTGATAATATTATAAATAATTTCAAGTTCATAAAATTTTTACAACATAATATTATTAAAGAAAATACAAATATGTAGATAAAGTGGGGTTTGGATGGGGATGGGATTTGATCACATGCTGTGATCCGAGAACTCTATAACATGCTCTCTTATTGGGAGAGTTTGTGGTCGAACCCCAACTCCAATTGGGGCCAAAGAAACATTATTGTTCCCCGGCCATGACATCATGCGATAGTGCACGAATGCAGATGAACATCGCACTGCAATTTTGTAAGCATCATTGCACAGTCGTATCAGATCGTTGATTTTCTTTTTGACTGTTTTGATGTTGTCATTGATATACGCCACTTCAATATACATGGAATCCGACTCCTGTGTCATCCATATTTTCAGTTGATCAATTTCAAAATGGCATTCATGTCTTCGCGTGTCCAACTTTCTTCCCAATTCTTCAGACTGGTTTCTTAAATATGCGATCTCCTTAGTATGCTTATCCATTTTCTTCTTCTGCTTTTCTGTTTTTATTTGTAATAAATATGAATTGTAAACCTGTGGTTATACTACTATTTATAGGTCCATTTTATCTTTTTTTAAAGCTGGTGGCGTCTCTTCGATTTACCCTACCACGAGACCCTTCAGATTCGTATCTGTATCTCTTCGATTTACACTACCATGAGACCCTTCACATTCGTAACTGTATCTCTTCGATTTACACTACCATGAGACCTTCACATTCGTATCTCTTCGATATACTACTATTTATAGGCCCATTTTATCATTTTTATTAGTTCAATTCCAGTTCTTACCCGCAACAATCTCAAACATGTCTCATTGACCGAAACAATCTTGAACTTGTGTAACGTTAAATCAAACTTGTGTCAAAACAATCTTGAAACTGTGTAAAGTTAAAATTAAGAAATGAATCCATTATGTTAAGGGTCAATGACAAATCATCAAATATTATAACAAATCATCATTTATAATGTTAAGCAATTTAATGAATCAAACCATAGCATGGATTATGGAATTGTATAATGTTAATCAATTACAATTACAATTAACGTTAACTATGTTGATTTGTATAATTCTTTAAGAATCAATAAATTAACTTCTTCATTTCAATGGGTCAAATTTTCTAACAAATAATGTTAACTAACTAATGAATCAAACCCTAGTTCTCAAACATGGAAGATAATAACAATTACAAATACAGTATACATAATAATAAGAATGAAACCAAATTTCTCCTCCAAAAGATTCTTCTTCAAAATAACAATTACCAATACAATACATATTAATAATCAAGGAACCATAGTTCTCCTTTAAATTATCCTTCTTCAAAACAACAATTAAACATTTCAGTTCTCCTTCAAACTTCAAACCACCCCCATTATTCTATAAAAATTAAATTGACATAGTTTAATGGTAAGTCATAACCAAAACCCTCACAGATGGTTAACACAATTTTACAATGACATAGAAATGCATATGCAATTTCTATGCTTTAAAGTTCCATGAAAGCAATCCCGCAACCAACTTCTTTTGCCAATCCGGCATATGCGCACTCCGAATCAATGATAGATCAATTTAAGAACAAAAATGCCACAATCATTCCTACCAAATTACAAGAATTACAAGATAAGTTAGTCACAACAACGAATACCTTAATAATCCCTATATATATTGCATAATATTATGAAACGTACCCATTATCTTGAGATGGACAATCCACGCTCTTCACCGCTAGTTTTCTCACAGAATAATTCTCATAGCCTTTTACATGGTTCTTCAGTAAAAGCGGTATCACAACTTGCAGAGGCGTGACACAACTTGCAAAAAGCACTTTTCTGACATGCCCCGGAAGGCTGTCATACAAATAAATTATCCTCTCACTCAAATCAATTTTCTGAAGAAACCAATGATCCCTCTCTATCATCGGCACATACAAACTTGTGCAACCTTCCCATGATTTGCTAAATTCCGGAGGTGCCCCCTTCACAATATTCATAAATACTCTATCAAATCGTCCTTTGCATACCGTATTAATTCCTCCTTTGCTTTTCTTTCTCATGTGTCGTGTGTGAAATCCTTTGACATAACTTGAAAATTTCGTATCCAGGACACGTGCATTTTGGTCAAACATGTTCGGGTCCACTAAGCATCGCCGGCGAATTTCACACAATGAATTATCCATTACCTGAATATCAAAAAATATATATATACTACTACTAAACAAAAACATACTTTTTCAATCTAAATTGCTGTTAATTTACAATCTAAAGCATTTAATACTTACGTTGCTTGGCAAGCTCGCCCTCACAATTCTTTTCAAAATACTTGCTTGGATGTCATAGTCAACCAAACTCACCGTACACTCGTATAAATAAAAAGGAAGAAAAACTAATTAATCATCAAAATAGGGTTTACAAATTAGGGTTTACTTTAACCGTATGACATTCATACCGTCTTCACATGAATCTATAAACCGATCAAGACATTTCATCAAAGACACGGGATCCATTTTTCGGAACGGATTATAAGCATCAAACTTATTCACTTTCTTTTTTTTTCCGGTAGTTTAATATAAGGCTGCTAATTGCTTTTCTTTTTTCCGGCGGCGTCGGTAGATTGAAACGTACAACTATATAAAACATTCAACGACGTAATTAGTTTGGATTATACATATATCTACTAACATAAGCTCAAATTAATTATTTTTGTAAATCTACCTTTAACAACTTTTTTCCCGCCCTCTTTTTCCAAATCATCCTCATTTAGGATGACCTCGGCTCTCTCTTCTCCTACGGCATTACCTAATCATAATTTCAAGAAACTAAATTTTATGAATAAACTAATTCTCTCACCAAAACACATAAAGGACAGATTTAATTATACCTTCGCCGTTTGGGTTTCCCTCACCTTCCTCCATTATATCAACTTGCTCCTCCTCTATGCCACCATTTACATTTACATCACATTCCATAACCTCGTTTAGCTTTTCAGCAGCTTCCTCCTCCATTTCAATGTCCTCATTTATCTCTTCACCCACGGAATTTCCTAATCATAATTTCAAGAAATTAAATGTTATGAACTAATTCTCTCATCAAACTACATACTGAACAAATCAAAATGACAAGTTTCACATTATACCTTCGCCATTTCGGGTTTCCTCGACCGTTTCCTCAACCGGGGCTTCAGGTTCATCCCCTACCTCTTTATCACCCTCGCTTACACTTTCAGGTGGGACCTCCCCTACCTCTTTATCACCATCCCCAGCCTCATTCACAATAGCAGCACCTTCTTCCTCAATTTCAGTGGCCTCAACCGGGGCATCGAGTTCATCCCCTACCTCTTTATCACCCTCGCTTACATATTTAGGTGGGACCTCCCCTACCTCTTTATCACCATCCCCAACCTCATTCACAATAGCAGCAACTTCCTCCTCAATTTCAGCGGCCTCGTTTCTCTCTTCACCTTCGCTTTCATTTTCTGGTGGGAACTCCCTTACCTCTCTAACACCTTCCCCGGCTTCCTTCTCTTCAACTACGGAATTTCCTAATCATAATTTCAAGAAATAGAATGTTATAAACTATTTCTCTCCTATATAAACAACATAAAGGACAAATTTAACTTTATACCTTTGCCGTTTCGGAATGCCTCCACAGTTTCATCTTCCATTTCATTCAACTCTTCATTAGAAAGACGAACCTCCATCAATTTAATTTTACGCTGGAGCGTATCCACTAAAGCGCACATTCTTTTGTTCTCTTCAGAAATTTTTACCAACTCTTCGCACAGTCTTTTGTTCTCTTCACTCACAACAATTTTTACCAATTCTTTTAGCTTTTCATAATCAACATTACCCGTTGATTGCTCAGGTGCAGTGTCATAAGTAGTTTCATCATCTTCAACTTCAACTTCCCGGAGCATCACAAAATAAGATTTTTCCTTTTCAGCTTCGGATGGAACCAACTTTCGAACTACATCCACCTACATTATCTACTACTCATGATTAATGTGAAAGATGCATTTACATACCAAACTTAAGATACAAATTAAACATCACTACCTCTCCCGATTCAAGAACAACTTCAACTAATGCAGAGTTGACCCTTTTTGCATTTCCCCACTTCATCATCCTTGGGATAGCATTCTCATTAACAATCTCGGAAAACTTCCTTAAAGAAGGAATTGCTTCAAGTGCCCAAACCTACGATGCATTTACATACAAGTGATTGACCAAACATAAAAAAAAAAATTAAAAAATTAACAATATATATATATATATATATATATATATATATATATATATATATATATATATATATATATATATATTATGAATTAAAACACCGAATTTCGCTTTTACATACCTTCAAAGCATGCGGGAAACCATAGAAAGTATATGTGATCGGGACCTTTTTGAAAACATCTTTTAGGTCCCTCCTCAAAACATGGACAAGTGCTTTCATAAGAGTCATTTCCCCATGGATACTTGTTGAAAGCATCCAAATCATCAACCAACCGAAAAATCCACCAATCCACCGCACGTTTCTCTTCGATGCCCACACAACGTACGTCAAGATAACGATCAACCCCAACTTGTAACGGTTTACAGCATTCTTAGTGCTATTAAACTTTTGCCACACATGCTTCCTATACACTGACGTAAGGTTTTTAAAATACTTCTTAACTAATTTAGACTCTTTTCCTATGACTTTCTCGACATTGCTATCATTGTCAACCAAGAAACCGGTAACAAGCGCAAATTCTTGTACACCGAATCGTATCGGGGAGTTTTTTGGCAACCAAAAAACATCTCGATTTACTAGAAGGGCGGTTCGCCAACCTCATTATCAATTGACACTTCGATGTACTATCAAGACGGGCGGTTGGCTTGCGGTTCAAAAATCCTTCAAATGGATTAAATGTCCAAAACAAGACCTACTCTATAAATACGTTCCAACTTTGTTTTGTGCTTGGTGTCAAGCTTTTGATAAACTTCATTTGCTTTACCAATTTGACATGCGATTTGGAGTAGTGTAGTGCGTAAATTATTGCTTAAACGATTAATCCACGTCCTAAAACTTATTTTTACGATTGTCAATACAAACGTTGTTTGACAAGCTTAATTTTGCTAGAATTAAGAGTTGGCAATTTGACATCGGTTAAGACACGCTCCCATATTTATCTTGTGCACTAAGTGCATAAACCAACGCCATTTTTCAACCAATTTTTTATTACCAACAAAAAATGTGCGCTAACAAAAGGTATCAATCGAATGAACGAACAAATTAATTTGAATACAATTGAAGCAAATAACACATTTTGAACAAATTTCATCACCGCCATTGTTTAAGCTAACAAATTTGGTTACACAATTTGCTTAAACCGATCCCACATCATTCAACACCATAACAAATCACACATCTTCCTAATCTCCAAAATCATATACATAACAAAATTTAAACTCAACCCAAAAAATCAAACATGTGTAAATGCATTAACTCGAGTGAATTATAATCTACATGCAGATACCAAACCCCAAAATAATACCTTTTGCAGACTTGCTCGATCAGCTTCTTCAACTTTCCGATCACCTTCCTCAACTACCGGTGAGTTTGCACACTTAGCTCGATTGTTGACAAGAATTTTGCTGATCCTAGGTTCGAATTTGGGTAGAAATGACGGGGTGAATTTGGTAGAAATGACAAGAATTTTGATGAGCCTATTTTGCTCGATTCACGGTGGATAATTGAATTGGATGGTGGAAATGAATAATGAGGTTAAGGAAGAATTGAATGAAGGAGTTAAGGGATTTGAGGATAAATATAGAGGGGTATTTCAGTCTATCCATGATTTTATAAGGTTTTTACCCTTTTTCATTTTCTTTAAAAATAAAAAACAGGTCAAAGCTTATAGTTGTAAAGCACAAAGTTTATATGCTCAACGGTGTCATTCCCCCCTTTTTATATAGGGAACGTCAGTCACACTAGGAATTCCTTGTTGAACACCAACTTCAGTGTCAGTGTCACTGACGTTGGTGTTCAACAAGGAACACAAGTGTGACTGACGTTCCCATTATAAAAAATCACCGGGTGCTGAAGTAATTTTTTATGGTGCCGGGAGTAATAGGGGTGCCAATAGCAAATTGGGGGTGCCAATTGATATAGGGGGCTTATAAAGGCATCTTATTTTTACTTCTGGCACCACATTACTTTCGGCACCATAAAAAATTACTTCGGCACCACGATGATTTTTGATGTAGGGAACGTCAGTGGCTATTGAAAACCACTGACGTTGGTGTTCAACAATAAAAGTCACTGGCACCGACGTTTACGTTATAAAAGTGTTACAACTTAGAAACGTCGGCCCTCTGACTTCCCACTGACGTTCGTTTTTGCATAGCAATGTCAGTGTCACTGACTTTTTTTCATGAGAAAAAATAATCAAATAATGGGTGCCGGAAGTAAAATCGGGGGAGCCTTTAGAACCCCCTTGATATATTGCTGAGATCTCAGGGTTCAAGTCCTAGTAGGGACAAAAAAAATGCGTGTGTTATAATGCTGTGCTACGTATCGGTCCAAAAAATGTAGATTGATATTGAGGTATTTATTTGCACCACCACGACTCTACCGGTGTACACACTACATTCACACCACGATAGAATCGACCGTGTAAAAGTCGCCATCATGTGACCTTCTTAGAATCGATCCTGAATTGACTCTGAGAGAAGTCGCTTGTGACGACTTTCACATAGTCGATTTTGTGAAAATTGTGTGGTGCACCGGTAGGTGGAGGATGTTACAGTATAAGTGCTGAAGGGAATGCTGAGTGCAGTCTGCTAAAGAACTTAGCAGGCCTTATAAAGGCTCAGAGTCTGCTGAGTTATATAGTATAGAAAATGGTTATTCAGTTATAGTTTGTTGTAACTTTTTGTAACTTACTCTTAACTGATTCAAGAGGTGCATGGAGCTATAAAAACTCCAATATTAGTAGCATTGTAATTTAACTTGTTGATTTTAGTTCAATAATAACTCTTCCGCGTTTTATATACTTTCTGTTTGTATTTTACAAACTTCAACATTGTATCAGAGCAGAAATTTGAGAATTTATGAATGTTTTCCTCCGTTTTTTTTTTTGGTTATTGAAGAATCTTGAGAGAATTCTTCATCTTTTTTGTGTTTCTAGTTTCTTGAGAGTAAACTGTAATCATTTTCTGAGTTTTTTTAATCATTTCTTGATCATTGTTCACTTTATTGTTCATCATTTTGATAAGTTCTGGAGTCCTTGATAGCCATGGTAGCAATGAAACATGAATTAAGCCCATCTAGTCTATTTTACGTTCATCCTAATGAGAATATGTCTCTGGTTTTTGTTCAGCCATTGATGAATGGCAACAACTATAATCCATGGAAAATGTTTATGGAGATGGTGTTGATCACCAAGAATAAAATTGGCTTCGTATACGGAACAATCAAAAAGCCAAAAGCAGATTCAACAGATTTCCATGCATGGAGACAATGTGATACAATGGTGTGATCATGGATCTTGAATTCTGTAGGGAACTTCATTGCCCAAAGTTTGATGTATTGCAAGAGTGCACATTCAATTTGGAAGAATATTGCTGCTATCTTTTCTAATGTGGATGTCTTAAGGCTTTCAAATCTTCTTGAAGAGATGCATCTGCCTAAGCAAGGTACAGATTCTATCAATCAATATTTCACAAAATTAATGGTTCTTTGGGAAAAATCAAGAAAATCAATTAGCACACTGATGGATCATATGGAGGCTGAACATGTCATGAAATTCCTTAAAGGTTTGAGGGATGAATTTGAGCCAATGGTTTCACAGGCAATGTTGATGGTGCATTTACCTAGAAATTAATGATGCTTTGCAATGGCCATTAAATTTGAAAGACCGAAGCTATATGTTGCTAACAAGGCCAAGAATCAAGATTCTATGGTTCTCTTGTCTCAAAAGAATGGCCAGGGCAAAATCAACCAGTCAGTAGACCAGGTCCTGTGACTACTGCAAGTACCAGACCTAAGAATCCCAAGAATGTATAGTGTTGTTTTTGTGGATCCAATGGTCATATTGAAAAGACTTGTTATAAGAAACATGGTTATCCTCCTGGTTTCAAGTCTAAGAGGGCTAATTTGGTAGAAGAGGAACAATCAGCAGAAGAAGATTAGGCCCAAAACATGTCTGCTAGACCATGGTATCTCAATCTTACTACACAACAACTTGATAAGTTGATGGCTCTACTGAGCTCTGATCCTACTAGACATGCAGGATTTGCTATTGGCCAGCCTGCTGAGATTTTTACACACTACTCACCCGCTACTAGGACATGTGATCCAAATTTAGTAAGATCTATATAGTGGGTCTTGGACTTGGTGTCACATATCACATTGTAGGATCATTAGATATGTTAAGAAATCCCAAACCTCCTTCTGGTATAAAAATATGATTACCTAATGGAAATAATCTTTATGTTACACATATATGACAAGTAAGGGTAAACCTCAACTGGTCCTATATATATTTTGCATTCTTGGTTTTAAGTATAACATTTTATCTTTACCTTATTTTATTAATCATACAAAAGGTGCAGATGTTTTTTCAGCTAACAAGTGTGTTTCGTAGGACAAGAACAAGAAAGTGTTTGGTTCAGCTGAGTTACACAGAGGACTATATGTTGGATAAGCCAATCAGACTTTCTGATGTTAATGCGATATAAAATAAAACTTTTTTTGATAGACTAGATGGTGCTCTTTTATGGCACTATAGACTAGGACACTTGCCCGACAAGAGACTACAAGTTATTAGTTCACGGTTGCTGATGTCAAATTTGTAATCATGACCTTTGTTATGTCTGACCTATGGCATAATTAAAGAAAAATCCCTTTCCATTAAGTACAACTGATGTAAATGCTATTTTTGATCTTGTTCATATGGATATTTGGGGTCCTTTGAAGCAACATAATGTGAATGGACAACAATATTTCCTTACTGTTGTAGATGATTTTTCTAGATTTACTTGAGTTTTTCTTATGAGACAGAAATTAGAAATTTTTGACCTTGTTAAATTTGTCTTTACTCAGTATCATAAGATTATTAAAGTAATTAGATCTGACAATAGAGCTGAATTTCAGCTTACTGACTTTTATGCTCAGCAGGGCATCATACATCAGACATCATAGGTCAGCACACCTGAACGAATGATATTGTTGAAAGGAAAAATCATCATTTGCTGAATGTTGTAGAAGTATGAGGTTCCAGAGTAATTTACTCATCGAGTATTGGGGTTTTGCCTTTTACACTCTGTAAAGTTAATTAATGTCACACCTACACCACTGCTGAAGGAAAGCACTCCACATGAAGTGCTTTATGGCACTCAACCATACTATTTTGTGTTTAAAGGTTTTGGATGCTTAGTTTTATCTTGCACACTTCAGCAGTATATGACACCATTTGATTCTAGATGTAGGACATGTGTATATCTTGGCAACTCAAACATCTCCAATGGTGCAATTCTTTTGGACATTACCAATAAAGATATCTTTGTTTCTAGAAACACTCAATTCCATAAGACTTACTTTCCTTTATTTCAATAGGAACTAGGCAAAGCTAGATATCTTGCTAATATGCCAGTGCCATTACCAGTGATGGACAATTTTGATGAATCTGCTGAATGAGCCATCAGACCAGCCAGACATAGGGTCAGATGTAGCTGAGGCATCTAATGAAGAGCATGCTCTTGTCAGCCAGGCACCTGAACCCACACAATTGAGAAGATCTACAAGGATAAGAAAATCACCAACATTTTATCAAGGTGGTGCTCATACATTTTAGTATAACCCACACCTGCTGAGTGAGGTGATGAATCTGGAAAACCCTATACAAAATATGCCAGATTTGTTAATGTCATTGATGTTGTTAAAGAACCTTAGACCTATAACCAAGGTATCAAGCATGATGAATGGAAATAAGCAATGGAAAAAGATATTGATGCTCTATAAAAGACTCATACATATGAAGTAGTTGATCTCCGCCCCAGGCAAGAAGCCTATTGGGTGCAAATGGGTATACAAAATTAAGTACAATCCTGATTGTTCAATGGAGAGATACAATGGAAGACTAGTAGCAAAATGCTACACTCAGACATATGGTATTGATTATCAAGAAACTTTTTCCCCTAATGTCAAGAGTACTACAGTCAAGGCTTTACTTGCAACTGCAACCAATAATTGGCATCTACTTCAGATGGATGTTAACATTGCTTTCCTACATGGAGATGTACATGAAGAAGTATACATGCAGCTGCCCCCAGACTGTGAAGCAACCAAACCAAATCAAGTTTACCAACTAACCAAATCATTATTGTATGGCCTCAAGCAAGCCAGCAGACAATAGAATTGCAAGTTAACTGAATCCTTGGAAGCCCAATGATTTATTTAGTCCAAAAATGACCGCAGTTTATTCACTAAAGGGACTTGATAGTCTTTTATTGCTTTGATGGTATATGTAGATGACATCATATCAGTAAGTCCTTGTGAGCAATTGATTAAGAAAGTCAAGGATGCCTTAGATCCGTATTTCACCATTAAAGACCTTGGAAAATTAAGATATTTCCTAGGTATTGAGGCTGCTAGAACTCTTGCAGGCATATCCATTTCCAAAAAAAATACACACTCAACCTCCTAGAAGAATATGAATTTTCGGGGCTAAACCTGCTAAGACACTTATGGAGTCTAAGCAGACTTTACAGCATGGTGATTCATCACTTTTGGAAAATAGGCATACATATCACTAGTGGGTAAACTTATCTACCTCAATTTTACCAAACCAAATATAGCTTTTGTAGTTCAGCAACTGAGTCAATTTCTGGACACTCTTACGGAAAACCACATGAATGCAACACAGAGACTGCTGAGATAAGGACAATCTAGATCAAGGAATCTTATTTCTAGCAGAGAGTAACCTTGTCCTGAAAGGTTTTATAGACAGTGATTGTGCTGGTTGCCTTGAAACAAGAAAATCAGTATCAGGATATATGATTTTTTAGGAGATGCTCCCATCTCTTGGAAGGTAAAGAAACAAACCACTATAGCAAGATGTTTGTCAGAGGCTGAGTACAAGTCTATGGCAAATGCAGTTTGTGAACTACATTGGTTGATTTACATCTTACAAGATTTGCAGGTTCCTGTTAAAATGCCTGTTGTATTAGTTTGTGACAATGCAAGTGCCATGCACATTGCTCGTGACCCTATATTTAGTGATAGAACAAATCATATTGAGATCGACTGTCATGTTGTGAGAGACTGGACTTGTCAAACTTTTTCTAGTCAGCACAAAAGAACAAGTTGACATTCTCACCAAGGCCTTAGATGCACCCATCTTCACCTATCTGCTAGAAAAATTGGGAATTTCAAAGATATTTCATATTTCCAGTAGATGAAGGGAATGCTGAGAGCAAGTTGTTCAACAGACCTCAAAAAGGCTCAGCAGTCTTCTGAGTTATGTAGTATAAAGAACGGTTATTGAGTTATAGTTTGTTGTAATTGTTTATAACTTACTTTTAACTGATTCATGAGGTGTATGAAGCTATAAATACCCCATGATCAGTAGCATTGTAACATAATTTGTTGATTTTAGTTCAATAATAATTCTTCCGCATTTTATTTACTTTCAGTTTGTATTTTAAAAGCTTCAATAGAGGACAATGGGTAGAACAATTATGGTGCAAATACTAACCACCTTGATATTTTGCCTACAAAAAATTTAAAAAGCTTGTCCCGATGCACATAAATTGATTTTCAACACTTAATTTGATTTCCTACAAGATCGCTCACCCATCTGGTAAAATTTGGCTGGGAATAAAGGGGTCAAACATATGCTTGGTGTGCGGCCAATGTAAGGAAACTCTTAAACATGTGATTTTTTATCGTGAGCTGATTGTGTGTAAGTCGCTTATACTAGAAAGAGGACTAGGTCCATAGCATTATGGAAATCAAGCAATGGTCGATCCCACAGAGACACGAGGACTTCTGAATATAATAACTAATGTAAGGTTAAGAACACAAATAACGGTCACTGACCAACAATCAAAACAAAGAAAATAAACATACAATGACTAATCGTCCAAATCAATATAACCTGGCTTGGTCCTAAAAAATTCATTCTTACTAACGATTCCCTCAATTCACCAGCATAGCATATTCGTAATTATCTTCTTTTATTATTTATATAGCAATGGGTGCAATTCCCTAAATTGATTCTAATTCTTTGCTAGAAAATAGAATCTTATGTTCAGTTATGTGTCTACCATAATAGGCTAGAACTTCTCAAACTAGAACATGCTTATTAATTAGGAAACTAATTTAACCTAAAATCCTCACATAAGCAACCACCGTAGACTGGTTGGCAGTACTTAAGCGATCAACTACCTATGTCCTGTTTAAAACTTCAACATGGTTCATTCATGTTAAACTACGTACACGAGTACAGATTGGCCAGACCCGACACACATAGTTTAAACCTGGTAATCAAACGTAGCTAGCGCCGAACCCTCAGAATTAGGGTTTTTGGTTGTTCAGTCGCGGCGGCAGTCTTTACCGCCGCGGCTGGCGCGGTGAATTCATTTTTTCTGGGTCTTACATATTACGAATATGTTTATACTATGAATTAATGTGCGTTAATTGTACTGATTGATTACACGTCTACTAAATTGTGAAACTGAAAACACAACATAAAATATAATGCGGAATTCGTATTACTCAAAATAATGAGTTGAGTTAAGTTACGATGCTGATGATCATGGGGTATTTATAGTACCATACACCGCATGAATCATTTAAAAGAAAGTTACATGAGTTTTACAACAGAATAACCATCTATTTATACTACTCAACTGGCTGTAGTGTATTTTGCTGAGCTGGCTTCCACAGGTTTGTTGAGCCGACTCTCCGTTGCTAAGCTGAGATGTTCAGTTGTGCACTTTCAGATATGCACATCCTCTTGCATCAGCATTATTTTATCCATATATTATAATATCCCCTTAAGCTGATGGTGATACACGAATCAGCTTGTACATCCTCTTGGAATCAACATTCCTTTATCTACTAGAACTGGGTTAAAAAATCTTGGAAAGGCCAAGGGTTTCTAACAAATAAGAAAAGATTGGTGCATCTAGAGCCATGGTGAAAATGTCATCAATCTGCTCCTTGGTGTGAACATGCATGTGTATAAGCAAGCCAGATTTGAGTTTGTCTCTACCTACATGAAAATCAATATCAAGGTGCTTAGTTGTTTCATGAAACATGATTGTGAGAAATGTGCATAGAAGTGGCATTGTCATAAAATAATATGGCATGTAGCTGAACAGATAGTTGCAAGTCTTGTAGATTATAAACAAGCCATTGAATTTCACATGTGGCATTGGCCATAGCTCTATACTCAACTTCTAAAGAACTTCTGGCAATAGTTGATTGTGTTTTCCTTCCATGATATAGGAGCATCTCCCAAGAACATCATATAACCTAAAACAGACTTCCTGGTCTTAAGACATCCAGCCCAATCACTATCAGTAAAACCATTTAGAACGCTGTTTTCAGTAGGGAAGAAAATGCCTTGGACTGGATTGGCTTTCATGTATCTCATTAGTTTGTGAGCTACCTTCATATGATTCTCAATAGGCGTATCTAAAAACTGGCTCAGCTGATGTACAGTAAAATCTAGGTTAGGTCTAGTGAAAGTGAGATAAATCAGTTTTCGAACTAGTGTCTGTATGTTGTGTTATCATCCAACAAAGCCGAGTCTCCATGCTGCAAAGTATTCTTGGATTCCATAAGTGTCTTAGCAGGCTTGGCCCCCCAAAATTCATATTATTGTAAGAGGTTTAATGTGTACGTCCTTTGAGAATTGAAAATACCTTCAGGTGTTCTGGTACCATCAATTCCTAGAAAATATCCCAATTTACCAAGATCTTTGATAGTAAATTGTTTGTGTAAACTGTCTTTAACTTGTTGTATCAACTGGAGATCTAGACTATATGCTAGGATGTCTGTAACATAGACTAGAAAAGCAATGAAAAACTGTCCAGAGCCTTTTGTGAACAAACTATACTCATTCTCAGATTGATGAAATCATTGCTTCACTAATGACTATGTCAGTTTTCAATTCCATTGTCTGTTGGCTTGTGTTAAGCCATATAAGGATTTTGTTAATTTGAAAACCTGGTTTGGTTTATCAATCTTGAATCCCGGAGGAAGTTGCATATAAAATTCTTCATGATGATCTCCATGCAAGAACGTTGTATTGACATCAATTTGGTGAAGATGCCATTTATTGGCTGCTGCTGCTTCCAGTAGAGTTTTGACTGTAGTGATCTTCATAATAGGTGAAAAGTCTCTTGATAATCAATGCCATATATCTGATTGTAACCTTTCTCTACTAATTTTGCCTTGTATCTCTCTACAGAACTATCAAGTTATATGTGATCTTGCACACCCATTTACATCTAATGGGCTTCTTGCCAGGTGGCAAATCAACCACTTCCCAAGTGTGAATGGTCAGTAAAGCTTCAATATATTTCTGCATTGCTTCTTTCCACTCATCCTGCTTGATTGTATGTCTATGGTTCTGGGACAACATCAATGGCACAAACATATTTATCATACTCAGCTGGGAGTCTGTCTAGAATCATTACTTTTCACTCTGCAAATGTGGAGTCTATTGTACTATGTTAACACCTCATTGATAAAAGTTTTGTGCCTTTTTGGTTCTTGTTGATCTCCTCAGCTGAATAGGTGCAAGTGCCTAGCTGACTAGATTGATCCTCCATCGGACGCCTCAACTCTATTTGTTCATGTGCTGGATTAATAAGCGAATTCACTCATCTGATCATCAAAGTTGTCCACAACATGTTTTGGTAGTGGTATGTCAGGTGTGTACCTAGCTTTTCCTAAGACCTACTGGAATAAAGGAAAACAAGTCTCAATAAATTGAGTATTCCTAACAACAAAGATGTCTTTGTTGGTGATATCCAAAAGTATTTCACCCTTGGAAGTTTTTGAAATCCCAAGATAGACACATGTTATGCTTCTGGAATCAAACTTAGTTCTATATTGCTGAAAAGTAGAAGAAAAAACTAAGCATCCAAAGACTTTAAACACATAATAGTCTGGTTTGGTGTCATACAACACCTCATAAGGTGAGCTTTCTTTCAACAGAGGTGCAGGTGTTGCATTAATCAACTTAGAAGCATGCAATATTCAATTGGTAGGTTACTTTGAAACCTCAGACCCCTGACTGCATTCAGCAAGTGCTGATGTTTCCTTTCCATAATACCATTCTGCTCAGGTGTACTGACATATGAAGTTTGATGAATAATGCCATGATGTTCATAGAAAGCTGTTAGTTGAAATTCATCTCCATTATCAGATCTAATTACTTTAATAATTTTGTTAAACTGAGTGTAGACAAATTTAACAAAGGATTTAACTAATTCAAAAGATTCAGACTGTTGTCTCATAAGAAACACCCGAGTGAATCTAGAATAATTATCCACAATGGTTAAGAAATACTACCAACCATTCACAGTAGATTGCCTCAAAAGGCCCCAAATATCAATATGCACAAGATCAAAAATATAATTAACAACATTAATACTCAAAGGAAAATGTTTATTTTTTCAATTTTTCCACATGACATTCATAGCACAAGTCTTGTTCATAGTATTTTACATCACCTGATTTAGAACTAATGACTTGTAATCCCTTATCAGGTAGATGACTTAATCTATAATGCCATAAAAGGTTATAATCTATTATGTTAGACAAAGTAGTGTTTTGTACAGAATTACAAACATAGTTAACAACACCTTTCTTCATAGGATGTTGTAACAAAATGTAAAGTCCTATGTGCAGCTCAGCTGAACCAATCATGTTCTAATTGTTGTCCTGCAAAACACACTTAGTTAGCAGTGAAGACAATTGCACAATCATAACGATTAATCAAAGCTGGTAAAGACATCAAATTATATTTTTGAAACCCGGAATGTATAACACATTATACAATATTAGTTTAAAATTGATCATCACTTCTCACATGTGTGTTCCATGCACATTATTGCCGTTAGGTAACCCTACTTGTATGTGAACCACATGTTTAGGATTACTTAACTGCTTTAAAGAATACACAATGTGATCTTTGGCACTAGAGTCCAAGATTCATTGGATAGGTTTTACCAAACTAAGGTCACATGATCCTTGAACATGTGAGAAAGGATTGGTCACAACATTAATCTAGTTGATTGCATATCCAGAGTAATCAGAATTCGACAAGGTCATGGGCTCTAGCTGTTGTGCAGCAAGACCATCATCTTCTGCTGACTGATTATATTTGTTTGATCCACCATATTAGCTCCCTTGGACTTGAATCCGGGTGGATAGCCATGCTTCTTATAACAAGTTTCTTCTGTGTGACCGTTGAATCCACATGAACTTCACTGAACATTCTTAAAAGTCTTGGCCTTATAATTATATGCATGCATAAAAACTAGTCTGCCGACTGCTTGACTTTGGCCTGGTCCATTATTTTGAGCCATCAAGATCATAAAATCTTGATTGTTTTCCTTGTTTGCTATATATGTTATCTGTCTTTCAAGCTTTATTGCCATTGCAAAGGCATCATCAATCTCAGGAAGGGCACCATCAACATAGCCTAAGAAACCCTTGGGGTCAAATTCATCCTTGAGGCCTTTTAAGAACTTCATCACATGTTATGTTTCCATGTGATCCACCAGAGTACTTATAGCATTACAATGTCACTGTGGATCACAAGAACATGTAGGCATTGGCCTAATAGACTTAATCTCCTCCCAAAGCACCATCAGTTTGGTAAAATACTAATTCACAGAATCCGTTCCTTGCTTCAAGATGTGCATACTAATATATATATATATATATATATATATCTTGTGATTTAATATGATTTTTTCAATCACGGAATTATATGAGAAATTCAGATTAAATCGGCCAAGTTCTATATGACTACATCATATATAAATGCCCACTTAGATAACCAATATCGATGGTCTGAATAAAACTGTCACACCATAAAGTGTTCTGCGCATATTAATGATGGTTTAATCAAGAGACTCCATTCTTTGATTAAGTTCACCACGGACTAACAATTTAAGTGTATCGCCATAAATTTAATCAACATATGTGGCACACACTAAGTTATATAGCTAAATATAATACAACTTAGAGTTTTCAGCAGTGTATTTCTTATGAGCACGAAGCAATAATAAGATAATGAATAAATATGTCATTTATTAATAATAAAAACAATTACAAAAATTGTTTTTCGAACACTACACCCACCCAACATGATGCCGGCAGCCAGAGATTTCACATGTCAAAAAGAGTTGCAAGATTTTAGAGAGAAGGGGGAGAATACCGGAAGGGAGAAAATGCAAAGCAGAAATGTAAATGTTACATATGCAAGACTATCCTAACATCTCTTTCTTAACTTTTTCATGTTCATTGAACGTAGGCTATTCTTTTAGTTTGGTGTTCACAGAGAGACAGGATACTCGTGTGTTTGCAAATCAAAATAAGGACAATATATAAAAATAAAAATAAAAATAGGCACCAAATTGGGGCATATAAGCGTTTTCTTTTTCCTTCAAGTTGAAAATAAATCGTTTGTGAGATAAAGTAAAAAAGAAAAAAAAAAAAACATATTAGTTCTAGTAGTACATATTTTTTTTTCTCAGGGAAAAAAATAAATAAAAGAAAAATACATATTTTCACTCAAATTTTTTTATTTTTTTTTACCAATCAACACCATGTTCAAGATGACTTGCTGAAGAAGTGTCCTCAATATCCCTTAACTTGCCTAGACTAAAGCCATTAGTCATCATGTTTTCACCATAGCCCATGACTCTTTCTTGATCTACATAACCATTTGGTGCGTAAAATCCAAGATTTTTTGTTTTAGAATCAAAAAGTTTCCCCTTTTGATCACCATGCCCAGATGATGGAATATTGTCATGATCTTCTTTCCCAATATCTTCCTCAATTTCACTATATTTATTGAGATGAATCTTCAAGGGTCCGACGTAATTCTCGAACCCGAGTGTTGTCATAGACCACAAAAGATCATCTCCATTGATGGTCTTTCTCTTCTCTCTTTGACACTTATCCGATGCTTCTCCGGTGATGAAACTTATGAACTCCGACACACATTCCTGAACGGTTTCCTTAGCTTCTTTTGAAATCTTTGCATTTGCAGGCAGGGATTTTTTCATTATCCGGCTTACATTTGCGATTGGAAGGAAACGATCTTGTTCTTTAGAGGAACCATCGGATATGTTATTCGGGCTCCCCACCGGGCTGCGGTTTTGATTCTTCTTATTGGTACCTGTCATGGCTGAAAGATACGGCAACAAAACTTGACGGAAACAAGAAGGAAATTCAGAAATGGGATTTTATTGAAGATATGTTTTTTTTCTTGTGGGAATCTTATGAATTGAGGGAGGGGGTTTTAAGCTTACCAAAGAGGGCATAAAAAAAAAATAGAAAAAGTGAAGGGGCGGCCAGATGAGGACAGAAATGAGTAGTGACAAATTCTACTTGCTAGTTGCTACATATAGAACTAGTAATAATAGAAAGAATTGAAGACAAGATATACTAAGTTAAAAAAAAAAATTTACTAAGTCAACGTTCTGGATACCATATGCACATCATGAACTTCCCACTCGTACTAAGAGCAAGAGTAATGGTTTGTTTTATTTTTCACATACGTTGTGATTATAGCATGCCTCATTGCTGATTTTCATTGGATGTAGATTGAAAATGGATTTTTAGAAGAATTTTATTGAAAAGATGTTGTATATAAAGATCATTCAGTTCAATGTCTCAACATAGAGCGCTCATGTACTTTTTGTAAAGAAGAAAGATGGCAGTTTGCGGTTATATATGCATCGATTATACAGAGTTAAACATGTTGATAGTGAAGATCAAGTACCCCTTACCTTGCATTGATGACATGTTCGATCAGTTACATGGAGCCAGAGTGTTCACGAAGATAGATCTGAGATCAGGGTATCACCAGTTGAAGATCAAGAAGGAGGATATCCCAAAGAGTGTGTTTAGCACAAGGTACGATCATTATGAGTTCCTAGTCATGCCTTTCGATTTGATTAACGCACTAGCAGCTTTTATGGGGCTCATGAATGACGTGTTCAGTGATTATTTGGATAAGTTTGTCGTAGTCTATATTGATAACATTCTTGTCTATTCAAAGGACGAGGAAAAACATGCTAAATATCTCAAGTTGGTTCTGCAACGCCTTAAGGAAGAAGAACTTTATGCTAAGTTCAGTAAATGTGAGTTTTGGTTGGACAAAGTTGCATTTCTGGGACATGTTGTTTCTGCAGAAGGTGTTATGGTAGATCCAACTAAGATAGAGGCCGTTGTTGATTGGACACACCCTACCATAGTGACTGAAGTACGAAGTTTTCTGGGGTTTAGCTGGATACTACAAGAAGTTTGTGAACAGGTTTTCTTTCTTAGCTATTCCTCTTACACGGCTAACTCAGAAAAATGCCAAGTTTGAATGGACAGAAGAATATGAAGATGCCTTTCAACGGTTGAAGCAAAATTTAGTAACATCGCCAATCTTGACCCTACCATCTCTAAATAAGGATTATGAGATCTACAGTGATGCTTCAAAGATAGGTCTTGGTTGTGTTTTGATGCAACAAGGGAAAGTCGTTGGCTAAGCCTCACACCAATTAAGGACTCATGAGAAGAACTATCCCACTCGTGACCTTGAGTTGGAAGCAGTGGTCTTTTCCTTGAAGATTTGGCGACACTGTCTCTATTGTGTGACTTGCAAGATCTTCACAGATCACCAAAGTTTGAAGTACTTCTTCACCCAGAAAGAGTTAAACATGAGGCAGAGATGATGCTCGAGCATATTAATGATTATGGACTTTCAATAAACTATCAACCCGGGAAGGCTAATCTTGTGGCAAATGCTCTAAGTAGGAAGTCGTCTTCAAGGACAGTTTCTGCATTGACAGTGATTCCACAATTGATCAGGGAGTTTGACTAGCTCCGTTTAAGTACAATTAAGTCGGAAGGTAGATCAATGGTTTTAGTCTTGATAGCTCAGGAAGACTTGATTGAGAAGATCAAGACAGTTTAGTTTAGGGACACTTTCTTATGCAGATCAAAGAGAATGGTTGAAGAAGGGTCTACTGGAAAATTTGATCTACGTGCAGATGGTTCTATATGGTTTCAAGGCAAATTATGTGTGCCTCGAGTTGCAGGGTTACTTCAAGAGAACTTGACAGAGGCTCATCAATAAGGATTCACGGCCCATCCAAGCAACAACAATATGCATCATAATCTTAGAAGCCACTATTGGTGGCAAGGGATGAAGAGGAGTATCGCCAAGTTCGTCCCTGAGTGTGCGATTTCCAGCAAGTGAAGGCAGACATCAGAGACCAGCTGGTTGCTTAAGCCCTTAGAAGTTCCCTTGTGGAAGTGGGATGAAATTACCATGGATTTCATCACAGGCTTACCCGAAGAAAGGGTAATTTTAATGCCATTTAGGTAATAGTGGACTGATTGACTAAGTCTGCTCGTTTCCTACCTATCAGAAGTGGTACTTCACTTTATGATTTGGCACATTTATATATTGATGAGATAATAAGACTTCATGGTATCCTCTTATCCATAGTATCTGATTGAGATACGAACTTCACCTCAGAATTTTGGAAGACTTTACAAGATAATCTAGGAACACAGTTGAAGTTAAGCAGATCATTTCATCCTTAGACAGATGTCCAGTCAGAACAGACTATTCATACTTTAGAGGACATGTTAAGGGCATGTGTCCTTGTGTATAAGGGAAAACGGGTCCAATATCTGACTCTGGCAGAATTTGCATACAATAATTTCTACCATTCTAGCATCAAGAAGGCTCAATATGAGATACTTTTATGGGAGGAAGTGCATATAACCTTTATATTGGGATGAAGTTGGTGAGAAGCGGTTCACGAGACCTCAACTTGTGCAAGATACAATTGATAAGGTTACCATAGTATGAGAATTTCTTAAAGCGGCTCAAGACCGTCAGAAGATTTGGGCAGACAGTAAAAAGCGTTATCCCTTGAAGTTAGTGATAAAGTCTACCAAAATGTATCACCAATGAAAGGAGTTAGACGGTTTGGATAAAAAGGAAATAAGTCCTAGGTACGTGGGACCTTTTGAGATTATCGAGAGAGTTAGGGATATTGCCATTTGTTTGCAGTTACCTGCACCCTTAAAGAGAGTTCACAACATTTTTGATGTGTCTCTTCTAAGGAAATGTCTTTCGGACTCACATAAGACAATTGATCTAGCATCAGTTGCTTGAAGCTAATCTCACATATGTTGAATAGCCAGTTCAGATTCTTTAAAGGAAGACAAAGTCTTTTGGGGGAAAGACAGTGACTTTAGTTAAAGTGTTATGGTTTAACCACACCGAACAAAAGGCTACTTAAGAGCTCGAGACAGAGATGGGATCCAAACACCCAACCTTCTTCCCACCTTCACGTATGTGAAGCTTCGAGGACGAAACTTTTTCTATGGAGGAAAGCTTGTAAAACCCCGAAATATCATTTACGGTATTTAAGTCTTTTTGGCTTGTTTTAGTGAACCCCAATAGTTATTAAAAATGGATAACTACCAAGAAAACCGAAAACCCTAATCCAAGTACTATATATACCCACATTGTACCAAGAAATTATTGTGAATTGGAAGGCGAAGGAGTACTACCACCGCCGTCGAGAAAGGAGAAGAAAATAAAGTGGTCTGGTCATTGGTTGGTACACCGTTTCTTGACCCGTTTCAAGAACAAATCACGAATAGATCAACCAAGTGATTCGGCCTTTCCTAGGAGATCTTTTGTTTGTGCCTTTGAATCTGAATCATTTTGCAGTTGGCATCCGTTGATCTAATTCGTGTTTTGTTGTCTGTAATTAATTAATTATTGCACGAATTTAGAGTCGTTACTTTACTAGGAAAACTAGATCGATCACTGGAAAAGAATAGGAATCGGCACGCTGAGGCAAGTGCCTTTGTTCCGATTCTGTTCCAGCAGATCGTCTGTCGAGCATTGAGTGCACGATCACGTATCAGTTAGCATGAATTATTGTTTTACGAATTTAATTATTATTATTATTATTTCGCTTTATTTCGATGTCATGTAGTAATGTTACATGTTAGTTATGAGATTTATGGTAGTTTATTTATGATAAGGGAAGTACGATAATTCATTATGACAATCTGTGTGTGACTGCAGAACGTAACGATAAACGTCGTGTTATGTATGACTGCGGAACATAACGGTGCATGACACTTGATAATGAAGATTATGGTAGTCGGTATATGATTGCGGAACATAACGGTATACAGTTTGATATGCATAACCGCGATAAGTAACGGTATATATCACTAAGCAATGAGGAATATCAAGGAACTGTGAATGACTACGAAATGTAACGGTACATAGTGTGATATGTATGACTGCGGAACATAATGGTGCATATCACTAAGGAATAATAAATTAATGATAAGTACATTGAACATGATTATGATAATCGTTGACGTGTATTTTAAAGTATAGTTGCATTAATAGAGAACTATGAGGGTATTTCCCAGATGCTACCATAGTTCCCTTTTAATTATATATTCTTTACTGGGCCATCGTGTTCACCCCTTACTTAATATTTTCGATATGAGGGTTGTGTAGAATCCGAGGAGACAAGTGAAGAACCGTTGGAAGAGAGTGAATAGTATGCTTCTTAGTTCATTATGTTTTTGGAGTTCATTTACTTTCAGCTTGATACATTATACCTTGTTTCATTTTGTTTCTTGGGTTGCACACCCGTATTATAATCGACATTTACGTCTTTTCAATTTCTTTCCTTTGAACAATAGATTGATATTTGGTGGTATTTCCTTTCGTCAGTGAGATTGAAGTATGGAATAAAATCTGGGATTTATTTATTATGGAAAATTTTGGATTGTCCTATTCTTATTTTGGAGCGTTAGATGTGTCTGTAACAAGATACAAAATTCTGAATTAACCATACTGACGGAACGACTTGGCCATATTTCCGGCGATAGTGTTGGGTTTCGGGTTCTCGATAACGTCCACCCCTTTCAGTTTTGTAGAAAATGTTGTTTTGGTTCCGCACATTCTGATATATTATATACTTTTGTTGTTTTGTTCTTTGTATGATGTGAATGTTTAGTAAGGCTTACGTGTGCATTTGGTCACGATATGTGCACGTGCCGAGCGGCCTATTAACATTTTAGCCTTGCCTATTGTTTTGGCCGTTACAGTTGGTATCAGAACGTCGGGTTAATAAGACTAGGCGTTTATTCTTGTTAGGTTATGATTTTTAGAGCTATGTTTGATAATACTTAGGCTCGTTCTGTAACTAATTTCATTTTTCTTTTGCAGATAGTGACTTCTCACAACTCTACTTACGAAGAAGGCTCAGCTAGTGGCAACTAGAGCCAAGGCTAGATGTTTGGGCTTCCACCCTTGAATGGATCAGTCCTTTTGCCTTAGTGGATAATACCTCCTAAAGTGACATCAGCTCCTTTACCCTATGGGATAGTGCCCCATCAAGCAGCCACAACTACTATGCCTCAAGGATGACTTAGGCTCTTATGCAGGCTCGTCTAGCTCAGATACAAGCTCAGGAAGCTGCACCCTCTCAGCCACAACTCCAACCACAGCCAAGTGACTGAGCAAGTTGGTTCTCTAATATTAAGAGGCCAGGAGCAGAATTCATCATGGGAGAACTTGATGCTCATAAGGCCGATGAGTGTTTCAAGCTTATCGTTACGTATCTTCAGGCTATGTTCGTTCCAACCAATCGTTGGGTAGGTGTCATCATGCCCTTTTTGCAAGGCAAAGATAAGGAATGGTTCACAAACATGACGTCTGCTATGGGTTATCAGGGAGAAGAGACAGATTTTCCTCCTACACACCCATAAGATATGTAGAGACAGTTCTATGGGTTGAAACATGGGAACTATGACCATGGCACTGTAGACCAGCAGGTTCAACGAGTTAAGACAACATGTTACATATGTTAGGGGAGATGAGAAGACAAATAAGAAGATGTATGAATCATGGTTGAGTCCTTCTATCACCTTGATGATCTCAGGTACAACTTCTTTAGGTTCATTTGCAGCCTTATATCGTCGGGCTCTTAATGCGGAGGCTGCAATCAAGAAAGATGCACCAAATCCAATCCTGGGTATTAAAAGACAATTTGAGACAGCCTAGAGAGGAAGAGGTCAGCCAGCTCCTCCGGTTAAGCGACTAGCTATAGCTCATCCCAGGGTACCTGCCCCCATGACCACTCCAGAACGCCCTAAATGTGGAAGGAAACACCATGGAGAATGCCGTTCAGGACATTGCTTCCAGTGTGGTTCCTCTATACACATGAGAAGGGAATGCACTCAGTTATCTGCGGCTCTAGAATCACTGGCACCTCCGGATCTACCAGCACCGCCAGCACATCGAAAGAAGGGTAAACCCATATCTACAAAAGCATGATGAAGTTTGTAGAATTACAGACAAACAAAATAAAATGCAGAATTATTATTGATCAAGTAAAGATTACAAGGTAAGGTACAATACATATGATCATGGGGTATTTATAGTTTCATACACCTCATGACTCAGTTAGAAGTAATTTACAAACGGTTATAACAGAAAACCGTTTTCTAGATCATATTACACTTGGACTAATCAGCAGATTGATCAGTAGGCTGCTGGTGTCTTCATGTTATCAGCAGATTGTATCATCGGCTGACTGCACTTAGCATTCCCTTCAGCCTTTATACTGTAACACCCCCTCAAGCTGAGAGTGGTACATGAACATCTTGCACTTAGCATCCCTTCAGCCAGTTGAATTCTGGAAGATCTTTAAAACTCCCAATTTGTCTAGTAGATAAGAGAAGATAGGTGCATCCAAGGCTTTGGTGAGGATGTCAGCTATTTGTTCTTTTGTATTGACTGGAAGAAGTTTGATAAGTCCTGATTTGACTTTGTTTCTCACAACATGGCAGTCAATTTCAATCTGTTTTGTTCTTTCATGAAAGACATGATTATGAGCAATATGCCTTGCAATGGCACTGTCATAAAATAACACAGCAGGCAACTAAACTGGAATCTGTAAATCCTATAGTATGTAGATGAGCCATTGGATTTCACAAACTGCATTTGCCATGGCCCTGTACTTAGCCTCTGATGAGCTTCTAGCAATTGTTGTTTGTTTCTTTGCCTTCCAAGAGATTGGAGCATCTCCTAAGAACATCATATAACCTGATACTGATCTTTTTGTTTTAGGACAACCAGCCCAATCACTATCTGTAAAACCCTTAAGTGCAATATTATTGTCTGTTGGGAAGAATATTCCTTGGCCAGGATTGGTCATCAAATATCTCAGCATTCTATAAGTTGCCTTCATATGATTTTCAGCAGGAGTATCCAGAAATTGACTTAGTTGTTGTACTGTAAATGCAATATCTGGTCTGGTAAAAGTGAGGTAAATCAATTTACCCACTAATGATCTGTATACAGTGTTGTCTTCAAAAAGTGGTGAACCTGTTGTAAAGTCTTCTTAGACTCCATAGGTGTCTTGACAAGGTTGGCTCCCAAAAATCCATATTCTTCTAGTAGGTTAAGTGTGTATTTTCTTTGTGAAATGGATCAATTTTCCAAGATCTTTGATGGTGAATTGCTGATTTAAAGCATCCTTAACTTGCTGAATTAACTCTTCACTAGGACTAGCAACTATTATGTCATCCACATATACCAATAAGGCAATGAATGACTGTCTTGACCCTTTTCTGAATAGACTGTGGTCATGTTTGGATTGAATGAATCCTTGAGCCTCCAATGATTCAGTCAACTTGCAATTCCATTGTCTGCTGGCTTGTTTGAGGCCATATAATGATTTGGTAAGTTTGCAAACTTGGTTTGGTTTAGTTGCTGCACATCCTGGGGGTAACTGCATGTATACTTCTTCATGTAGATATCCATGTAGAAAGGTAATGTTGACATCCATTTGATGTAGATGCCAATTATTAGTTGTTGCTGCTACAAGTAAGGTTTTGACAGTAGTGATTTTGACAACAGGGGAAAGGTTTCTTGATAATCAATCCCATATGTCTGAGTGTGGCCTTTTGCTACTAGTCTAGCTTTGTATCTCTCTATTGACCATCAGGATTGTGTTTGACTCTGTACACCTATTTTCACCCTATGGGTTTCTTGCCTGGGGGCAGATCAACTATCTCCCATGTGTGAGTCTTTTGTAAAGCTTCAATTTCTTTGTTCATTGCCTCCTTCCATTCATCATGCTTGCTAGCTTGATTGTAGGTCTTAGGCTCTTTAACAGCATCAATGGCATTAATGAATCTGGCATAGTCTACCGAGAGGTTATTCATACTCATGACTGCACTCAGCAGATGTGGAGACTGCTGAACATTATGAGCACCCCCTTGATAAAAGGTTGGTGATTTCCTTATTCTTATGGACCTTCTTAGTTGTATGGGTTCAGGTGCCTGATTAACTGATGCATGCCTTTCATTGGATGTTTCAGATGCTGCTGATCCATTGCTAGTTGGTCAGTTGATTCATTCAACATGTCATCAAAACTGTCCATTACTGTCAAAGGAACAGGCATGTCAGCAAGATATCTAGGCTTTCCCAACACCTGTTGAAAAAGAGGAAAATAAGTTTCATGGAATTGAGCATTTCTAGCAACAAAGATATCTTTGTTGGTAATATCTAAGAGAATAGCACCCTTGGATGTATTTGAATTCCCAAGATATACACAAGTCCTACATCTTGAGTCAAATTTTGTCATATACTGCTGAAGTGTGCATGAAAAAACTTAGCAACCAAAAACTTTAAATACAGAATAGTCTGGTTTGGTGCCATAAAGAACATCATGTGGAGTGCTTCCTTCAGCAGTGGTGTAGGTGTGGCATTAATTAACTTTACAGCATGTAAAAGACAAAAACCCCAATATTAAATTGGTACATTACTCTGGAACCTCAAACCTCTTGCAACATTCAGCAGATAACGATGTTTTCTTTCAACAATACCATTTGCTCAGGTGTACAGTACTTACACATGATGTCTGATGTATAATACCCTGCTGAGCATAAAAGTCAGTAAGTTGAAATTTTGCACCATTTCCAGATCTAATTACTTTAATAATTTTATGAAACTGAGTAGAAACAAATTTAACAAAAGGTTTAACAAGGTCAGAAGCTTCAGACTATGCCTCATAAGAAAAACCCAAGTAAATCTAGAAAAATCATCTACAACAGTAAGAAAATATTGTTGTCCATTCATAGTATGTTGTCTTAAAGGACCCCAAATATCCATATGAACAAGGTCAAAAGCTGGAGAGGGTAAGCGGTTATTTACAAGGTGGCGGAATAGTAGTTTAAAGGAAAAGAATTTTTTTCTTCGCTTTTCTTTGTTTAGCCATAGTCGGACGATTACATAACAAAGATCATGATTACAAAATTTGACATTAGCGGGTACGATCTTGCCTTGACGTGAACTAATGACTTGTAGTCTCTTATCTAGCAAGTGCCCAAGTGCCCAAGTCGTAGTGCCATAAAAGTGCATCATCTAATCTATCTGATAAAGTGTGATTTTCTACAGCATTGGTAACAGAAAGTCTTATTGGTTGATCCATGACATAAAGTCCTCTCTGTAACTCAGTTGAACCAATCATTTTCTTGTTCTTGTCCTGCAAAATACACTTCTTAGCGAATAAAACAGCTACACCTTTTGTATGATTAATAAAAGAGGGTACGGATAAAAGGTTCTACTTAAAACCAGGAATGCAAAACACACCATGTAGGACCAGTTGAGTGTTGATCCTCACTTGTCCTATATGTGTAACAGAGACATTATTTCCATTAGGTAATCCTATTTTTAGACCAGAAGAAGGTTTGGAGGATTGCTTAACAGATCTAATGATCTTACAATTTAATATGTGGCACCAGAGTCCAAGATCCATTGTATTGATCTTACTAAATTTAGGCCACCTATTCCTGTAGCAGGTGAGTAATGTGTGACAATATCAATAGGTTGGCCAACAACAAATCCTGCATGTCTAGGAGGATCATTCAGCAGAGCCATCAACTTGTCAAGTTGTTGTGCAATAAGATTGGAAAACCCTGGTCCAACAGACCTGTTTGGTGCATGATCTTCATCTGTTGATTGTTCATCTTCTACCATATTTGCCCTATTTTATTTAAAGCAAGGAGGAAAACCATGCTTCTTGTAACAACTCTCCTCAGTATGAGCATTGAATCCACAAAAACTATATTGCATCTTTTTGGGATTTTTAGGCCTGGGATTTGCAGCAGAGTTAGGTTTGCAAACAATCTGATTTTGTCCCTGTCCATTCTTCTGTGATAATAGAATCATGGAATCTTGATTCTTGTCCTTATTAGCCATATACAACTTCTGCCTTTCAAACTTGATTGTCATTGCAAAGGCATCATGAATTTCTGGAAAGGACGCCATCAACATTGCCTGTGAGACCATTGGCTCAAATTCACCCCTTTAAGGAATTTCATGACATGTTCAGCCTCCATATGATCCATCAGATTGTTGATTGCATTATAGTGACATTGAGGATCACAAGAACAGACTGTTACAGGCCTGATGGTCTTGATTTCTTCCGAAAGAATCATTAATTTTGTGAAATATTGATTGACAGAATCTGTGCCTTGCTTCAGTATATGCATTTCTTCAAGAAGATCAGAAAGTCTTAATGCATTTGAAAATCTTGCTGCAAGATTCTTCAAAACTGCAAATGCATTCTTGAAATACATCATACTTTGTGCAATGGTGCTTTCAACAGAGTTTAAGATCCATGATCTCACCATTGTATCACACAGTCTCCATGCATGGAAGTCTGCTGAATCTGCTTATGGCCTTTTAATTGTGCCGTCTCCAAAGCCAATTTTATTTTTGGTGATCAACACCATCTCCATGGACATTTTCGATGGATTATAGTTGTTTCCATTCATCAATGGCTGAATAAGAACCAAAGAAGGATTCTCATTTGGATGAACATAGAATGGACTGGAGGGACTTATTTCTTGTTTCTTAGCTGCCATGGCTATCAATAACTCCAGAATTGATCACAAATCAACAATGATAGTGAAAAAACGATCAAGAACTGATCAAAAAACAGGGAAAGAGGTGACAGTTTACTCTCAAGAAACTGAAAACTTAGGAAAAATGAAGAACACTCATAAGATTCTTCAACAATTGGAGAGAAAACACAGGAAAGCATTCAAAAATTCTCAAATTTCTGCTCTGATACCATGATGAAGTTTGTAGAATTAGAAATAAACAAAATAAAATGCGGAATTATTATTGATCAAGTAGAGATTACAAGGTAAGGTACAATACAACTGATCCTGGGGTATTTATAGTTTCATAGACCTCATGAATCAGTTAGAAGTAAGTTACAAACGGTTATAATAGAATAACCGTTTTCTAGACCATATTACACTAGGACTGATAAGCGGATTGATCAGCAGGCTGTTGGTGTCTTCATGTTATCAGTAGATTGTATTATCAGCTGACTGCACTCAGCATTCCCTTCAGCCTTTATACTGTAACAAAGCAGACACTACTCATGCTCATTTGTTTGCTCCTGATGTAGTTCAAGCTGATGAGGATGACACTGTCATCATGGGTACCGGTCGCATAATGGCCTTTTCTCTTTTTAGTAAGTGAATGGGTTGGTGTCCAATCACCTCCAACGGCTATTTATGTATTTGTAATCTATATTAACACAACTATTCCAAGAATTTAGGTATGAATGAAAAATGCAATCTTTTACTTCAATTTTTCTCGTTATTTTAAAGTTTATAACCATTACATCTTCTATTGGCATCTTCCATTATTCTTGCCGATTGTCAGAATATGCATGTATGAATTTCCTTGTTATGTTTGGATATATATACTTTGCTCTTGTGAGTGTTTTGAGCTATCATCTTTTGTGGAGCGCTTCTGCTCTGTTGTGAGCTACTGCCAATTGGTCGTGTTGTAACATCCCGATTTTTCGTAAAAGGGTAAAATAGTTATTGAGTGTATTTACTACGACATAATTATTATTTGTCCCATTTATTTATTTAAAAAGGAATTAATTGAAGGATTTAGCTATTAATTACAAAAGATTTAATTATTGGCTATAAAAAGGAATTAATCTCCAAATTAATTCATTGTGTGGGACGCATATTTCTAGAAAGAAAAAAAAAGTGGAACGGCGCACACAGAAGGAGAAGCAACGCAGAAGAAAGCGAAATAAAAGGGAGAACCGTGTGATCAATCCGTTCATCTATTCAAGATGCCGCAGGAGAGAAAAGTGATCGGCGCGAGGAGACGCAACTTTGGAAAATAACATCTCTCGATTTCGTAAGTTTTCAGTTTAGCCCCAGTTTTTGGTATTCGTAGAGTTCAATTCTTGAAAAATTCGTATCTTTTAATCCGTAGCTCTGTTTCGCATCCATGAGTAGTCGAAACGATCGTCTTGAAGCGTAGAATAATCTAAAAATAGTTTCACAGCAGTAAAACCAGGTAATCTTCAGTTTTACAGGCTTTTTCAGTTTCGGTGTTCTGCAAAGAAATAGGATTTTAGGGTTTCTTGTTGATCACATAGGTTTTGGGGTTGAGGATCAACAGTTGTTGCAGCTTCTTCGTGTGTTGCTTGTGGTTTTGCTGGCAATTACGGTAAGAGGCTCTTCCTATGATTCCAATTATGGTTTATAAGGTTTAGACCAAGTTTTAAGGTGTTTAGATGATAGAAAGATGTGTCT
The DNA here is from genome assembly GCA_036785695.1 of Gentiana straminea. Classification (NCBI taxonomy): domain Eukaryota; kingdom Viridiplantae; phylum Streptophyta; class Magnoliopsida; order Gentianales; family Gentianaceae; genus Gentiana; species Gentiana straminea. The sequence continues at coordinate 11,468,002 of JAVUPR010000183.1, forward strand.
TTTCGTTGATCAATGATCATCGATGCTATGGGTTGATTAGATATGTTTTTCTGTGTTTTACTGGGTTCAATTCGATGTTAATTAGGTTATAAACGGATTAGAAATCGCGTTTTGAAGATTTTAGCGTTTTGGGAAAAACCCAGGCAAACGGGCGTTTGCGATCATAGCAGCTCAAACGGGTGTTTGCACAAGGCAGACGGGCGTTTGAGGTTAGACTTTTGATTCATGATGTAGCCGTTTTTTACGGACGGGCGTTTGGGTTTAGTGGACGGGCGTTCGATGTCAAACGGGCGTCCATAGGATGTCAAACGGGCGTTTGACCTGTTTTACCTTGTTTTTACTGTTTTATCTTTTCAGCTTGGTTTCGGGCTTCATAATCATGTTATTATTGTTTTAAACCCTTAATTTGTGATACGTGAACATATCATAATCATAAACAAGCCTGAATTGAGCTTCTGATTCGTTCAATTAAAACACCGAATGTACTATTAAAGGGAGTTGAAGTTCGGATCCGTCGGAAGAGCATGATAGGCTTGTGCTTTGATGAATTAGTATTCATCAATGTCTGTGTAATTGCTAGGCCTTGTCCGTGTCTAGTGGTCTAGGAAGAGAGTAGTATTTGTGAGGAAGATTAATTGAAAACACTTAGGTGGTTAGTTAATCATTTTAATAAATACGTACTAGACTAGTAAAAGATTAAACAACATGTCTCTCTTGGATAGGCACCAGTCTATATCGCGATGTGTGTGCTACCTCTGAAGGTGGAAGAACCCGTAGGTCAAAAAAACCACAAGTTCGGGTGACTCCACTGAGGTGTGCGTACTATCGGAGTTTACCTATTCTAGACTCCGTGGATATTGGTGTGATCCACTAATATGTTGCCAAGAGTGTCCCAAAAGTGGATACGCATAGTGCCCTTGAGTGCGGTTGTAACATAGATAAGTTAAGTAGAAACGTTTAGTCAATTCATGTTGATGGACTTGAAATGAACCCCAGATTGAGTCAGTCACACAAACATAACTAAACGATTAAATGTCTTTTCTTTATAAATCTTAATTGTTGTCATAGCTTCTCACTTTTTCTAAGTACTTTGTACTTACCTCCTTTGCATTTTCTTTTGTATGCATTGTGGGGTGAGAAGACGAACATGTTGAGCATGTTTACGAGGAGGATTTCGATGACGGCGCCTCGTTGAAGATTTATCTTTTATTTATTCTGTTATTCATTTAATAGAATTTTTAGTACCTTTGGAGTAGGCTTTTGGTCTTTCGAGACTTGTCGTACGTTTATTTTGGATTTCGTATTTTCCTTTTAATGTAATAAAGTTACATTTCCATCTTTAGTATGGTTAATTTCTATTCATAGTAGCTTTTACGTTTTTACCCGAGTCTTTCTAGCTTCCGTTTGCTTTTATTTGATACGACGACGTAGAGGCTTGCGTATAATATTAGATTTATTTAATGCTATACGCTCCGAACGTTTCTCTTCCGGATAAGGGCTCGGTATCCGGGAGCGGGGCGTTACAGTTGGTATCAGAGAGAAGCTACCTTTCTTTTCTAGGCATCTCTTCCTCTAAGATAAGTATCCTTTAGACCTTTTAGAACTTGAGCTTGGTGGTAATCCTCGTAAGACTAAGAACCCTTAAACCGTGGTCAAGTTATCAGGACCTAGTGAGGAGTCTTCTGAGACGATGGTTAGGTTGAGTTCTCAGTTCAAATCTTTCATGTGATCACCTCAGGTTTTGTTCTTTCTAGTATCCTTAGTAGAAACTCTTTCTTCTTTTGAAGTTCCAAACCGTAGCATGTCGCATAGGGTTAAGTGAAGTGAAACCCCTTAAGTAAAGCTTTGGGATCGGAGTCTTATGCCTACAACTTAAAGTCGAGGTCCTCTTGGTTGATTTCCTTTTCCTTACTTTCCATATTGAAATCTCTTCACCTTCTCTACACATGAATATCTAAGTTTACTTTTATCTTGGCCTAACTTTGTAGAGAATGATATTTGATTCAGCTCTACAAGTCCTCCACTTTCTCTTTTCACTATCACTTGGTTGAGTTCATCAACATTCTTTGACCTTTGCTTTGCATGAGATGGTTCTACACAAACTCCATGTGTAACTCTATTATTTCCAAGTACTCCTCAGTCGTTTCAGCTCATAGTGTTAAAGGTCTCTTACTTTGGCACATACTTTTCATTGTCCTCGTGTTTGGACTTACCCAACATGAGTGAATGCTTTTTGTTTCCGTGTTTTCCCTCTAACATAAGACTGTCTCTCCATACTCCAAAAATTCTGAAAATTTTCAGCGAAGTAGATTTCTGTCTTATCTACAATTTATCTTTTTACACCAACTCGATAATCATTATGGATTATTCAGAAAATTCATGTTTATACCGGACACTCTGTCCAGAAAATCTGCAGCAGCGCCTTCACTTCTTCCTCTGTTTTAAACAGGTTAAACATCTTCAAATGACCTGAATTTTTGATATGTTGCAGACAACAATTTTATCTACAGATTCTATTTTGGGATTAAGTTCAGATTCTTTTTCGTTTGATATCGATTTGCAATTCAACACATTGTTTATTAATCTGGAAATTCTGGCAGCTTGTGCAATTTTCAGAAATAACTGTTTTTGACCAACTTATCTTCATTCAAAAATTCTAATATTTTTACATCACCTGGAAAACTCCGGTATCAAGATCTTTTCTCTTTGGATCGTGCTCAATTTCTTCTTCGTTTGTTCTGTATAAATTGATAATATCAGATCCAGAGTAAAAATCTTACACAGCAACCTAAAAGGAATTTTCACCTCTTTCACTTAGAGTTTGGGCTAAGAGGGTCGTAAGTTACGACTGTTATGTTTAGGAGTTCCCTGAAGTTTGATCTCCTTATGAGTTAAATCTTTTAGTAGGAGTTTGTAAAGTTAACGTTATAGTTTCTTTTGCAGTGTTAAACAAGAACCAAGATGCTATCCTCCAGCATGCCATGTTTGATGTTCAGACCCTTTTCGTGCCCTTTTATAAATATACCCTTTTCTGGTAATTTGTTTCTCATGTAATCCCCCATTTGAGATCTTTAAACTCAACAAATCCTCTCTGCAGTGTTGCACTCCCATCATTCATTTCAAATCCAAATTTGACTAAGCCTTCTGATGTCAGAACATTCCTTTTTTTTTTCTTCTCAGCTCCCCTCCTAAGGGTAGTGTCGATATTGTAACTATTTCACCTAATGCTGCCTGTTCCTTTAAGGTATGCATATCTTCTTTTTCTGGTCATATTTTTAAGCCTATCATCGCATTCCTCTTCAGTTACTTATCTTTAACCTTCTATCAATTTATGCTAAACTAGTTTCAAGCAGAAGGCAGAATTTTTTTGATGCCTTACGAACCCAACTAGCCAACCGACTTTTGAGTTCCTAAACTTTTGATCTCCATTTCAGATTACTTTACCTTGTACCCTTCAGTTTTAACTCTCTTTCAGGCCATTTAGAGCCATGAACCGTCACATACACTTTAGACTTTTCATCTTCTATTTTGGCATTTCTATTCCAATTTTGTTACACCGGTTGAAGGTATGTTTCATTTTTTTTACTTTCTCATTCCCACACGTGGAATAACCTTGAGCATTTATTCCTTGGCAGTGTACTATTCCTCTCGAGTAGTGCGACCTTGAACCTTTGGTTTGAATCGTCAATGATTTTTCTTAAACTCTCTTTGGAGGTTTGAATTAATTCTTTGAAATCAAACCTTACTCGACAATTTTTTTTAAGTATCGTCTCCTCTTCATTCAAAATCGTGTTTGATGCTTATTTATTCAAACTTTTGATGTTCCCTTACAATTTCTTTGGAGAAATTTCTATTTCTTTTAAATCTCGTAATAACCTCTCTTTGACTATTGCAAACTTGGACACTTCCTGACAAGTGTTTAATTTCATTCTGAGACCCTTTGATGTGCTCGTTTTCCTCCATAGTTACTTCATGTTGAGATTCTTGCTCTCCTTTGATTTCTAAATTCTTTTTAGTCCTTCTGGCGCTCGACCTTACACCTTTACCTTGATTTTCTATTGTATGATGTTCCCTCTAAGGAACTCATGTGAACTGAATATTTTTTTTCCTAGTTCGCCAACATCCATTTTTTTTTGTTAACCAAGTTTTTAACAATCAAGGTTATCTGCCTAATGTTCTCAAGTCCAGTTCCTTCCTTCGCAGTTAATGTTTCCAAGTCCATCAGGTTTATATGAAAGCCTATTACCATTCTTCCAAGTTGCCTCTGAAGTCTTTGTAGACCACCGTATCTTGCAGAATTCCACTCTCTCAAAAGAATTTCATCTGCAAGGTGTTCTTTTGTTTCCTTCTTGTGGCTATCTTTTGTATTATGATACAATGCCTCATTCTTCATCCTGGAACCAACTTCAACTTTCCTCAACACGGATTTTTCATGTTTTGCTTGTAACCCAAGCAACCTTCCTTATTTCAAGTGCATTGCACCCTTCCTTGGCTTACCTAGTTGACATACCACCCTGGTACTCAAATTGTCACTTTTCAACTTCTTTTACATTCCAAGATAACCCTAATTGGCATAAGGATTGAATCAGACAGTCAGAGAGAATGTATTGTAAATGCATGTTCCCCATCCCCAAGAAGTCTCAGAAGTCTTTCAGCCGGGATCCTTGCAGTTCTTCAGCAAGTTCGTGGTGCCATGATGGAAGTTGAGATCGAAAGAAGTCAAGTGTGCCAGGAAGTTGTGAGTCAATTGGGAAACTCAAGCACTCAGGACATAGGTTAGCATGAGCAATCAAAGAAGTGTTGAACCAATGATTGCAAGATTCGAGGTAGTCGATGAGTTCGTAAAAAGCAAGACAAAGATCCAGTTGTTTCCGGTTACAAGTGAGTGGCTGGAGCCCAAGCAGCCATTGGTCACGGGTTAAATGAAGATAGCAACAATTGGTAGCGGAATCAGCTTTGGGATTCCGATTGCGGAAGATTGGGAAGGACAATGAAGAATGGAAAACCACGAGATGGCACTTGCAATTCCTCTCAGAGCGACCAAGAAGTATAAGAATTGGAACAGTACTGTTGGCGATCTTTCATGAATGTAGAGATAGAAGAACACGAGTTTCTGGGATGAAGTGGAGCGACAACAGAATACGAGACCAGAGTTGATACAGCGAGCCAACGAGAAGATTGAAGTAGATCGTCGCTACCTCGAGATAGCTCAAGACAGGTGGAAGAGTTGGGAAGATGGAAGAAGAAGAAGACTGTACGAGGTAGGAGACGAAACGCTTCACAAAGTCCAGAGTTCAAGTACCTCTCGGTTACATTCGAGTTTCGAGGACGAAACTCCTCTTAAGGGGGGAGGAATGTAACATCCCGACTTTTCGTAAAAGGGTAAAATAGTCATTGGATGTATTTACTACGACATAATTATTATTTGTCCCGTTTATTTATTTAAAAAAGAATTAATTAAAGGATTTAGCTATTAATTATAAAAGATTTAATTATTGGCTATAAAAAGGAATTAATCCCCAAATTAATTCATTGTGTGGGATGCATATTTCTGGAAAGAAAAAAAAAGTGGAACGGTGCACACAGAAGGAGAAGCAACGCAGAAGAAAGCGAAATAAAAGGGAGAACCGTGTGATCAATCCGTTCATCTATTCAAGATGCCGCAGGAGAGAAAAGTGATCAGCGCGAGGAGACGCAACTTTGGAAAATAACATCTCTCGATTTCGTAAGTTTTCAGTTTAGCCCCAGTTTTTGGAATTCGTAGAGTTCAATTCTTGAAAAATTCGTATCTTTTAATCCGTAGCTCTGTTTCGCAGCCATGAGTAGTCGAAACGATCGTCTTGAAGCGTAGAATAATCTAAAAATAGTTTCACAGCAGTAAAACCAGGTAATCTTCAGTTTTACAGGCTTTTTCAGTTTCGGTGTTCTGCAAAGATATAGGATTTTAGGGTTTCTTGTTGATCACATAGGTTTTGGGGTTTGAGGATTGATGACGTAGATCAAATGAAATTAAAATACTTGACCACCAAAACCAATACTAGCAAGAGGACTAGGTCCATCGTAGTATAGCTATAGCGAATCAAGGTCGATCCCACAGGGAACCAAATTGTGGGTCATTCTATAAATAATTAATTAAGCATGGCAAGCACATAAAACGGTCTATGACCAACAAAGCACAAGAAAAGATAAAGTTACACGACTCGACACAACTCAAATAAATACAACATAATTAATCTCCCCAATTATTACATTATCGTCTGGATCTAGAGATTATATATAATTAAACTAGACTCGACAACTATTAATCCGATTCGTATATCTTTTTATATTGGCTACGGGAGTCATCCCCTAAACTGATCTAGCTCCGGGTAGGCCATCCAGATCACTATGCTACATCACGTGACTTCGCTTTTTCGGCCTCCATCTCATATGACTCGCACGCTTACAAAACTAGGGATGCCGATATTAACCATATTCCTCACCTAGGCAACATTCCTATGATTAGGCTTACTTCCTAGACGATCGCATCAGTCTCCGTCCCATTAACACTAACTTTTTAGGCATCATGTTAATCTACGATTTACGTATAATCAGGTGCGCGCAATTCCCTAATATAACACAGATCTAGATCTCGCTGAAAGTCCTGAAAGATCAATTCATGAGCCGACCTAGGAGTACTATATTGGTATTTCCTCACTACACGTTTTAATTAAAACAGACGAGCAACGTAGCCGTAGCCATACCTACTAAGATAAGAAATTCTAAATGGACAATCACACCATAAAGACGTGGTTAGATTGACTCGGCGAAAAACTAAATCTTAGCGTTTCTCTATACTTATCGGATAAAAATAGAAGCTCATAAAGTAACTATATATACCTACTAGAAACACGATTATCAATCGAAATAAAATCATACATAGATCACAAAATATAGACGTGGGCGTGTGGATCCTTATAGACGAGGAGTCCCCACTGCCTCACGTCACAATCCTAGATCTACATCATTTAATTAAGAAATAACAATCTCAAACGATAAATAATAATTGGGGGAATTAATTAAAAGAACTAAGAGAAAATAAGTACAAGAACTTACATAATTGAAGAACTTGTAAAAAACTGCTCTGAGTAAAACTGAAGATTTTATTATGAATTGTGTGTATTGTGGTGTGTGCATATGGCGTGTGTATGTACAAATATATAGGAGAGAAATTTACATAGGATAAACCTACACCAATCTGAAATAGTTTTCCTAAATCAAAAAGGAGTTTGAAAACACATTAGGATAATTCCCGGCCGATCTTTGGATAAGGGCAAGCCGCCCGCCTTCATGCGTCCCTTAAGTCGGCGCCAATCCTTTGGATTGGCTTGCCGGCTTTTGTCTTGCCTTACTCCTCATTTCCGTGCTTATCCGATCTTTATCTTCAATGCATCCGTATTTGCTTGGATTTATCTTGTAGTTTAATTCTTCTATTTATAATTATCCTCCAAAAATTATCTCAATCTACAAAATAAATAATTATCCCGAAATAAATCATATTTAAATAAAAAATGGATAAATACCAAATTATATTTTATAAATCACATTTCATTAAATAATAAATATAACCATATGATTTAATATAAAATATATATTATTAGGCTCGATTTAAGGATAATGTTGATGACTTTTACGGGTATATTTTGACCGTCAACAACTACCCCCCACTTAGACTTTGATCGTCCAGAACAAAGCATCAATAAGTCATTCCCCACGAAAACATTTTCCATGGTCAAATCATACTTACGCAAGAAACTCGAGTCAATTCATACCAGTCATGCTCATAAGGTATCCATTATCCACTACTCTCTATGAACCGAAGTGATGTGTGCATGTGCATTCAGTTTTATATATTCGTGGCAAGATTAGAGTTTATGCTAACTTCGCAATCTTAACCTGCCAACATTAGCATTCCCATTTCTTAAGCCTCGCGTGGGTAAAGACATGGTGCAATAAGCAAGAGCGTTATCTAAGAGGTTTTTGGACTTGGAGACCGAGAAAAATATACTCGAAGCCTCTTAAAAGTAGAATTTTTTTCATTTTCATATTTTCAAGCATTGACATATCTCAAGAAAGAAACTTGCTTTAAAAGTAAATTATGCATTGCAAGAATCCCCTTTCACGGATTGGTCAATAACATGAATATTACCACAAGCGCGAGGCTACTTTGGTAATGTTACTACAAGCCCAGTGTTCAACATTTTGTTAAAACACAGATAAATCTCAAGCTTATTACTCCGCTTAAATGGCTAGAAGATAGGAATACATCAGCAGATAAATATAGATACTAGGTCCACATAACCAATCATCTATGAAATGTACACATAATTTCTTTAGTTATTACAATTTGCGCGGTAAAACTCGGTTCAAAGATTGAGTAATCGAATAATAAATAACTACTTGCAACAAACGGCATGAATATCCTTAAATTTGCATTCACATAAGTATAAAATGATCACGTAGTCATGCACTTGGTTCCTTTCCTATCAATTCTTAGCTAGAAACTCACAATTCTAAGGGTACGAGAGATAAATAATATGGCATTTATTCAATTTTTTATTTATTCAAAAATGTTCTATTACACCGTTTCTTTTCATTTTAATTATAGCACACCATAGCTAAGTTTCCTACCCCCCACTTAAACATGTCATTGTCCCCAATGACAAAGAAAAAATGAGAATTTAAGAAAAAAGACTTAGCTCTGAAAACGGTTCTCGAGTAAGAAGCAGAATATCGGAGTAGTCCAAGCACGTCGAGAAATATAAGCAAACTGGAGACCGAACACGAAGTTCTATCGCTGCAAAATAAGTCTTCAACATAGCTCGAAATTTGTTACAGCGTCAGTGATAAGCGGATTTTCTAAGTCCGGTCGATCAAGTAAAAACTCGAAACCTTAGCAAAATCTACTTTCTAACCGGCAGTGGACCGGGTCGATTGTAGGATAGTGCTTGAGGAGTCCGAGGTCGAACCCACAGAGATTGGTTTTTGAGTACCACAGTTGACTTAGCACTCAGTTCAGGTCAAACAGATAGATATGAAGTTATACTATTGCATAAAAGAAAGATTACACTACTCGAAATTCTAAACAATTAAAAGAAGTATGGCCGAACTACGATCCAACGGATTACTTTACCCTTAAAATGCATTACCCCGGGAGTGTGCCTTACCTTACTTCACCGTCTAACGATAAATCATAGGTGTCGAGTCCTAATTCTAGTGTTATTCACACCCTACGTGAAGCTCGTCAATCCTCCCTTTAGAAGACCGACTCACCTAACGTGATTAAGCTCTAGACTCGCTCGAACAACCGATACAAACCCCATATTAGAACTGGACTTGATGACTAGGGCGTCAATCTAGTACACGGGTAGGTGTCAAACTACTTTTCAAGTCCAAAATCTCTACGGTCCCGAAACCCCGTTCCCACACGTCGCCACAACATACATTTATAAGCTAAGTGTGTGCAATGGTGAACTAGGTGATCAATCTAGCTCAAAAACGATTCAAACAAGTTTCGAGATACGGATTATCAATTAGAACGTTTATTTACGCACTACACTACCTCCCGGTTCATCAATCTAACGGCGCTTCACCCGCCTTCACATAGTTCAACCATACGAGGAATCTAGCTCTCATAATCGAATCTAAGCAATAAAAACGGAAGAAAAACATCACAACAACAATAAAATAACAAAAGAACATACTTACTTTACTCAACTTGAAGAAGGTGCCAAATGTGCTTACAAAAGATCGAATTTTTGTCAAGTGAAAAGTTACGGATCGAAGCTAAAAGTTAGTAGATCAAAGAGAGGATTGAATGAGGATTCTAATGATATAAAATACTTAATCTAACTCTAACAGACGAAGAAAATCGCCCAAAATCTCCAAAAAAGCTAAAAAGGGAAACTTGCTATCTACTTCTTCAACTCGTCTCGCGTCGTGTGTGAAATGAGCGGCTTTATATAGAAAGTCTTTCTCGTCCCTACGGATATCCGCCATGTCCGGCCGGACTGTTCTTGATTTTCCGGGTGTCCGGACGGATGCATAGATGTCCGTCCGGATGAAATGCTCTTGTCCGTCCGGATGCCGTCCGTCCGGATGCCGGCTCGTCCGTCCGGACGAATTCTTCATCAAAGTTTTCCCAATTTCCAGAGAGTTAGCCGTCCGGACACAACACCTTGTCCGTCCGGACAAACTTTTGCAGCGAAGAATCCATTTTCCGAGAGAGTTAGCCGTCCGGATGAGAGGTTTTTGTCCGTCCGGACAGCCACTGAACGCACGTCCAAGGTGTCCAGACGGGCGTCCGGACCCATGTGACCCAAAATCTTCACTTTTTTACCTTCAACCTCCGTGTTTCGCCTCGGGCACTTCTAAACTCTATAATTCTCGACTTTCGGGCCCTCGAGACACCCTAGTCCTGCATCCATATGAAAACAACAAGCAAACGCATAACCCCGCAAACTACGGGTGCTCGGGAAAAACGAGTATAAAATGCTAAAATAAGGTCGAGTTTACGGAAAACCGACAGTCACTCGCCGTGCAATAAAACCTCATTTAATACTCAAAATAGGGTCTAAACTCACCCGAAACATGCCAGAAATGTGATAATCGTGGGCTTAACTGTACAGAAATGTACTGTAAAGTTGGTTCCTATCAGTCAGCTCATAAAAATAATAATCATTTTCAAAACATTAGAATTAATCCCAACTTGCTTCTCAGTACAACTTTGCGGTTTTGAAACAAACAACAGACTCGATGTAGGACATGCCTACGAAATTTCACTTCACGTTATAACGAGTTGAGTAAAAAAAACTTTTGCACATCCTTAACCCCATGGTCATCGGAACACGGAAAAAATTAAAAAAAACCTCAACTGTTTTAACGCTACTTTTATTTAAAAGATAGAAAAAGCCTAAAAATCCGAAAAAGAAAAATTACTACAAATACCTAAGAGATAGAAGTAGTTCTGAATTTATAGTTTTCAGCTCGACTTTCCAAATATCATCATTCTTCTGAATTATTGTTCTTAGACTTCCAGATCTTCACCCGGTTGGCTTTTACCGAGATCTGCCTTCCTTCTTTGAGGATTCATGCTTTTCCTTTGGGGGCAAGTCCTAAGAAAATGCAGTCATCCTTGCTATCTAAACAGGCTCCAACCTCAGCTTCTACTTCCGAAACTAGCGATCTTCGAGATCGAACTCTATGAGTTCGCTTTTTCACCCTTCTACGTCTATCTTTTATCTTTAAGTTTTCCCGATCCTCAACGAGTCATTTGGATGGGGGTGACCCATCCCCAAACATGGCTTCTGCCTCGTCTGCTAAAAGCATTGAGGTGTCCGCCGGTTCTATACGCTGGGATTGAGCGTCCTTATCCCTTTGTAAGATACACAGGAATTCTGATTTGCCATTTCTTGAGGCAGCGTCAACCATATCCGTATCTTCTTGGCTAAGAATTAGAGAAGTCTCATCCGCACCATGAACCGTTACAACTGAAATACTCGGCGGAAGCAGGAATCGGGGTCTAAGAATGGCTTGAACTTCTGAGCCCTTGGCATCGAACAGTGTGAGCTCAAATTTCTCCATGTCAACTTTTGCCTTCGAGGTTGCCATAAATGATCGTCCCAGTATTAGTGGGCAGTTGAGATCCTCCTCCACGTCCATCACGACTATGTCAACTAAAAAGCGAAGCCTTCCAATTCCTATAGTCATGAAGTTTAAGGCTCCAGTACGCACGGTACGAAGTCCATCACCAAAGCGAATGTCCATCGTGTTGTTCATTACTGTGTAGAATCCAATCCTCTCACAAACGCTATGTGGAAATATATTGAGACTCGACCCGGAATCAATTAATGCTAAGCCTGCTCTCTTCCCATCTAAGACTACGTCAACGATAAAAGCTCCAGGATCTCCTAATTTTGGAAGTAAACGGGCTCGATCATGTAAGTCCTCTGCCTCAGGATGGCAGGGTACTATGGGTTTATTGTTGAACTCAGACTCAGGGTTGGAATCAGAGCTCGGGTATTCTGGAGTTGAGGAAAGAGTGGGTAGGTACTCGGAGTCAAACTCCGAACTTGAGCTAGAATCGGAATCGGAAATAACAATCGGAATGCTAGCATGTATACCTTCAAAAAGATCGAATTTCTTTGCCTTCCCCTCCTCTTGTCTCTTTCTTTTTCGTTCTTCTATTAACGTTCGCCTATCCGGCCGTACTGGCGTGGTTTTACGTGTGACTTTGACTTCACTCTTCGCTGCGGAAGATTGACTGGTCGACATTTTCTCTAGAACAATATCCAGTGGAACAATTACTTTCTCTGGCTGGCTGTGGACATAAGAAAAACATACAAATGTCAGTAAACTAGCAGTCAGCATGATTACTCATGCTGCCGTTAGACTTACAGACTACAACGGGGAATAACAGGACACAAAAAAAATGAGAATATATATATTTTTTTCTTTTTTTTTCTCTTTTTTATTTTACGAATAGCTAGCCAGATGGACTCTAAGAACGTAAAAACTGACCTTAAAACATACAACTTGACATGTCTAATAATTATTTATACAATTGACCGTTGGTTCCCCGGCAACGGCGCCAAAAACGTGATGACGTAGATCAAGTGAAATTAAAATACTTGACCACCAAAACCAATACTAGCAAGAGGACTATGTCCATCGTAGTATAGCTATAGCGAATCAAGGTCGATCCCACAGGGAACCAAATTGTGGGTTATTCTATAAATAATTAATTAAGCATGGCAAGCACATAAAACGGTCTATGACCAACAAAGAACAAGAAAAGATAAAGTGACACGACTCGACACAACTCAGATAAATACAACATAATTAATCTCCCCTATTATTACATTATCGTCTGGATCTAGAGATTATATATAATTAAACTAGACTCGACAACTATTAATCCGATTCGTATCTCTTTTTCTATTGGCTACGGGAGTCATCCCCTAAACTAGATCTAGCTCCGGGTAGGCCATTCAGATCACTATGCTACATCACGTGACTTCGCTTTTTCGGCCTCCATCTCATATGACTCGCACGCTTACAAAACTAGGGATGCCGATATTAACCGTATTCCTCACCTAGGCAACATTCCTGTGATTAGGCGTTCTTCCTAGACAATCGCATCAGTCTCCGTCCCATTAACACTAACTTTTTAGGTATCATGTTAATCTACGATTTATGTATAATCAGGGGCGCGCAATTCCCTAATATAACACAGATCTAGATCTCGCTGAAAGTCCCGAAAGATCAATTCATGAGCCGACCTAGGAGTACTATATTGGTATTTCCTCACTACAAGTTTTAATTAAAACAAACGAGCAACGTAGCCTCAGCCATACCTACTAAGATAAGAAATTCTAAATGGACAATCACACCATAAAGACGTGGCTAGATTGACTCGGCGAAAAACTTAATCTTAGCATTTCTCTATACTTATCGGATAAAAATAGAAGCTTATAAAGTAACTATATATACCTACTAGAAACACGATTATCAATCGAAATAAAATCATACATAGATCACAAAATATAGACGTGGGCGTGTGGATCCTTATAGACGAGGAGTCCCCACTGCCTCACGTCACAATCCTAGATCTACATCATTTAACTAAGAAATAACAATCTCAAACGATAAATAATAATTGGGGAATTAATTAAAAGAACTAAGAGAAAATAAGTACAAGACTTACATAATTGAAGAACTTGTAAAAAACTGCTCTGAGTAAAACTGAAGATTTTTTTATGAATTGTGTGTATTGTGGTGTGTGCATATGGCGTGTGTATGTACAAATATATAGGAGAGAAATTTACATAGGATAAACCTAAACCAATATGAAATAGTTTTCCTAAATCAAAAAGGAGTTTGAAAACACATTAGGATAATTCCCGGCCGATCTTTGGATAAGGGCAAGCCGCCCCCCTTCATGCGTCCCTTAAGTCGGCGCCAATCCTTTGGATTGGCTTGCCGGATTTTGCCTTGTCATACTCCTCTTTTCCGTGCTTATCCGATCTTTATCTTCAATGCATCCGTATTTGCTTGGATTTATCTTGTAGTTTAATTCTTCCATTTATAATTATCCTCCAAAAATTATCTCAATCTACAAAATAAATAATTATCCCGAAATAAATCATATTTAAATAAAAAATGGATAAATACCAAATTATATTTTATAAATCACATTTCATTAAATAATAAATATAACCATATGATTTAATATAAAATATATATTATTAGCCTCGATTTAAGGATAATGTTGATGACTTTTACGGGTATATTTTGACCGTCATCAAGGATCAACAGTTGTTGCAGCTGCTTGGTGTGTTGCTTGCGGTTTTGCTAGCAATTAAGGTAAGAGACTCTTCCTATAATTCCAATTATCGTTTATAAGGTTTAGACCAAGTTTTAAGGTGTTCATATGATAAAAAGATGTGTCTTTTCGTTGATCAATGATCATCGATGCTATGGTTTGATTAGATATGTTTTTTTGTGTTTTACTGAGTTTAATTCGATGTTAATTAGGTTAGAAACGGATTAGAAATCGCGTTTTGAAGATTTTAGCGTTTTGGGAAAAGCCCAGGCAAACGAGCGTTCGCACAAGGCAGACGGGCGTTTGCGATCATAGCAGCTCAAACGGGCGTTTGCACAAGGCAGACGGGCGTTTGAGGTTAGACTTTTGATTCAGGATGTAGCCGTTTTTGACGGACGGGCGTTTGGGTTTAGTGGACGGGCATTCGATATCAAACGGACGTCCATAGGATGTCAAACGGACGTTTGACCTGTTTTACCTTGTTTTTACCGTTTTATCTTTTCAGCTTGGTTTCGGGCTTCATAATCATGTTATTATTGTTTTAAACCCTTAATTTGTGATACGTGAACATATCATAAACATAAACAAGCCTGAATTGAGCTTTTGATTCGTTCAGTTAAAACACCGAATGTACTCTTAAAGGGAGTTGAAGTTCGGATCCGTCGGAAGAGCATGATAGGCTTGTGCTTTGATGAATTAGTATTCATCAATGTCTGTGTAATTGCTAGGCCTTTTCCGTGTCTAGTGGTCTAGGAAGAGAGTAGCATTTGTGAGGGAGATTAATTGAAAACACTTAGGTGGTTAGTTATTCATTTTAATAAATACGTACTTGACTAGTAAAAGATTAAACAACATGTCTCTCTTGGATAGACACCAGTCTATATCGCGATGTGTGTGCTACCTCTGAAGGTGGAAGAACCCGTAGGTCAAAAAAACCACAAGTTCGGGTGACTCCACTGAGGTGTGCGTACTATCGGAGTTTACCTATTCTAGACTCCGTGGATATTGGTGTGATCCACTAATATGTTGCCAAGAGTGTCCCAAAAGTGGATACGCGTAGTGCCTATGAGTGCGGTTGTAACATAGATAAGTTAAGTAGAAACGTTTAGTCAATTCATGTTGATGGACATGAAATGAACCCTAGATTGAGTCGGTCACACAAACATAACTAAACGATTAAATGTCTTTTCTTTATAAATCTTAATTGTTGTCATAGCTTCTCACTTTTACTAAGTACTTTGTACTTACCTCATTTGCATTTTCTTTTGTATGCATTGTGGGGTGAGAAGACGAACAGGTTGAGCATGTTTACGAGGAGGATTTCGATGACGACGCCTCGTTGAAGATTTATCTTTTATTTATTCTGTTATTCATTTAATAGACTTTTTAGTACCTTTGGAGTAGGCTTTTGGTATTTCGAGACTTGTCGTACGTTTATTTTGGATTTCGTATTTTCCTTTTAATGTAATAAAGTTACATTTCCATCTTTAATATGGTTAATTTCTATTCATAGTAGCTTTTACGTTTTTACCCGAGTTTTTCTAGCTTCCGTTTGCTTTTATTTGATACGACGACGTAGAGGCTTGCGTATAATATTAGATTTATTTAATGCTATACGCGCCGATCGTTTCTCTTCCGGATAGGGGCTCGGTATCCGGGAGCGGGGAGTTACACGGGTAGTGAAATTGGTCGTAGCCCAAGGTGCAGTTTGCAATCATCCTTGAGAGGGTAATTGAAATTCCTCCATTGCTTGACCTCATGGAGAAGGTTTATGTAAAAATGATAACCTGCTCTATTAATATTCGATAACAATCCGACCTATACTTTAACTCAAACCTGAAGAGTTTTTTTAAGTGCATAAAGTCGTATGACAATCTGAGGATATAAGAGTCCTTATTATAAAGGAGTTTACTTTATTTCTCTCCGCCTTTTCAGTGGCACGTTTCTGCTGGGAGTACAGCTTATGATCAATGTTTGTGAAAAAATCTCCAAGTAGTTTTTTTTCTTAATTTTGTTCCGTGGCTCTTCCAGAAGTGGCCATTGTTTTTGGTTTCTCAGTCCTTCTCATAGGATGCTTTATTTTTCCACCTCTTTAGCCCCTTGAGTATACTTGCTTCGAGCTCTTAGGGTCTAAGGAAGTATACTCACGAGGAGTGAAAAATGTATAAAGAAATCCGGGCCCTTGAGTATGCTTGATTCGAGCTCTTGGGGTCGAATAAAGTATACTTTTACAAGGTTTGAGAAAAATTCTGAAGAAATTCATCCCCCTGAGTATGCTGTTTCGAGCTTTTGGGGTCGAAGGATGTTGTTGACTTAGATATTTTATTTTATGTTGTTTGACTGTTTTTTCTCCCAAAGTATATAAGGGAGTTTAGCATTTTATTTTGTACTAAGAAAAATAGATCAAAAATAATATCAAAGATATTTTCTTTCTCCTTTCGTGTTCTTCCCCTTTTTCTTTCGAACCCTAGTTTTTTCTTTTGTCTTCTTCGATTCAATTCACAGGATTTCCACATGGTATCAGAGAGTTCGATTTGAGTTTACCTGTTGATATCGAAGATTATCCATGGCAGATTTGGAAGTAATTCCGGTTTCCGATCCTTTTTACATTCATCCGAATGAAAATTCAGCTCAAACCCTAGTTCATCCAATTTTAGAAGGAAATGATTATCATGCTTGGAGCAGGTCAATGCGAATGGCGCTCGTTGCTAAAAATAAGGTAGGATTCATTGATGGAACAATTCCTAGGCCGGATGAAGGAGATAGGAACTTCGCGGCATGGAATCAGTGTAATACGATGGTCACCTCATGGATTCTGAACTCAGTTCATAGCACAATTGCTCGCAGCATACTTTGGATCAACACCGCACAGGAGATTTGGGAAGATCTGAAGGATCGGTTCTCAAATCTGGATTCGTATCGTCTATCAGATCTACTGGAGGAATTGAACGGTCTAAAGCAAGGTAATCTCTCTGTTACTGAGTATTATACAAGGATGAGAGTCATTTAGGATGAGATCTGTATTTTAAGGCCGGTTCCGAAGTGTAGCTGTCCACCAGGCTGTAATTGCAAAGCAATAGTTAAAGTTTTTGTGGAATATTTTGATGCGAGCATGTCATAAGATTTCTTAAGGGTTTGAGTGAAGACTATGCACAAGTTAGCAATCAAGTCATGATTATGACTCCTATGCCTCATATTAAAGCTGTCTTTGGCATGGCAATTAAATTGGAGAGGCAATTGATGTATGCTAAGAGCAACAACAACAATGGATCCATGGTGTTTGCTAACAGAGTACAGGAAAGGAATTTTGGTGGTCAAATTTGTTATAAGGAAAGGTCTCCAAATGGTCAAGGCGACAATAGAGCGAGGGAAAGGATATGGAGGTGGTTCATATCAAGGAAAAAGGCTCAATGCACACCTTGTGGATTCCATGGTCACACTAGTGAGACATGTTACGAAAGCATGGCTTTCCCCGGGGTTCAAATCCAAGCGCAAGGTGAATATGGTAGAAGGATCAAATGTGGGGGATGCGGTGGAAAATGATATGCAAACAAATGAGAAACGATTGACACAACAAGGTGGTTCTACAAGTTTTACTAAGGCACAATGTGATGAGATTCTCAAGGCGGTACGGGGGACTCGAGATTTGTGGATCTAATGGAAAGGCACCCATGGTGAATCAAATGACATCACTCACGGCGGCTTTCAATCCCATTGCGATCGTGCGGTATTAATGCTATTCCTACATACTTGTTGGATAGTAGATTACGGGGCAAATGACCACATAGTCTGTTGCAGTAGTATTTTGTCTCAGTCTAGATCTGTAAAGGGAATTAAAGTGGGATTACCAAATGGTAATGAAGCAATTGTGAGTCATATAGGCACAGTAAGACTTAAAGAGGGCATTGTCCTAGAACATGTTTTGTGCATTCCATGTTTTAGTTTTAACCTCATATCAGTTGGTTGTCTCACAAAAGGTGGAAATGTCTCAGTGCGGTTTGAGACTGACACTTGTGTGATTCGGGATATGAGGAATAGGAGGAAGATTGGAGCGACTAAATTGCTTTGAGGGGGCTCTATCTTCTCGTCGATGAAGGTTTTCCCATCAAGTACGGTAGCAAGGTCCGCAACACAACCACTGAGGTTGCTTCCCCAAACATGCTATGGCATTTTAGATTAGGACATTTATCTAGACATGTCTTAGCAAAGTTACAAATAAATGGGGTTAAGGATGTTTTTTGTAATAAAGAAGTTTGTCACATATGTCCATTGGCCAAGCAAAAAAGGTTGTCTTTCCCTTTGAGGGAGTCTAGTGCAGGTTGTTTGTTTGAGCTGGTTCATATGGACATATGGGGACCATATAGGACATCTACCATATATGGTCACAAATATTTTCTTACTGTCATTGATGATTTTTCAAGGTTTACATGGGTCTATCTTTTGAAATCTAAAGCTGAAGTACAGTCCTTGATACAAAGTTTCTGTGAATATGTGTCTACACAGTTTAAACACAAAGTTCAGATTATTAGGACAGATAATGGGAAAGATTTTGATTTAGAGGAATATTATGCTGGAAAAGGAATAGTGCACCAAACTAGTTGTGTAGAAACACCCCAACAAAATGGGGTGGTAGAGAGGAAACATCAACATCTACTAAATGTAGCCAGAGCCCTTAAATTTCAGGCAAATTTACCTATGTCTTTCTGGGGATATTGTCTTGCACATGCCACAGATCTTATAAACAGCATTCCTTCACCTGTCTTGAAAGGTGACACACCCTACAACAGACTGTATCACACTAAACCTGATTACACACAATTTAAAGTCTTTGGATGCCTAGTTTATGCCTGCACCCTCCATGAACACAGATCCAAATTTGATCCTAGGAGTAGGCTGAGTGTGTACATTGGTAATTCCAAGACAACCAAAGGCTACATTCTTTTAGATTTTGTCACTAGGGCAGTTTTTGTCTCTAGAGATGTTATTTTCCATGAAGAATACTTTCCTTTTCATCCTTCCTTTAAAAAGGGACCTAATCAACTTTCAGAATTAGTTTCCCTACCTTTGCCTCTTTCTGGTCCTGAACTTGTTTACAATAATCATGTTGAGCCTCAATATCCTCCTGATGTTTCTCCAACACCAGATAACCTCACTACACCAGAAAGTCCTTCTTCTTCTGGTACTTTTAATACATCCACTGATTCTGACTCCTTATCACCAACACCACCACCTGTTCCACAAGAATCCACAGTCAGAAAATCCCTTAGAACCAAAACAGTTCCTACATACCTCAATGATTATTTGTGTGCTCAAGTTCTGAACAAAACCCCATATTCCTTACCTCCAAACAGTGAGTCAAATGTTCTTGTTCCAGAACCTGCCAATTATAATCAAGCTGTCCAATTCCCTCAATGGAGGGAAGCAATGAACAAGGAAATCACAGCTCTAGAACAGACACAGACTTGGGACTTGGTTGATTTGCCTGTTGGCAAACACCCTATAGGTTGTAAATGGGTCTACAAGGTAAAGTATAAACCTGATGGCACTGTTGAGAGGTACAAGGCAAGGTTAGTGGCAAAGGGTTACACACAAACACAAGGCATAGACTATGAGGAAACCTTTTCCCCTGTAGCCAAGATCACCACTATAAGGATGCTCATAGCTATTGCAGCTGTGAAGGGTTGGGAACTTAAGCAATTGGATATTAATAATGCTTTTCTTCATGGGGACTTAGAGGAGGAGGTGTATATGAGGGTACCACATGGTTATGAAACTTCTAACAGTAAGCAAGTTTGTAGGTTAAAAAAGTCTATTTATGGTCTTAAACAAGCTAGTAGGCAGTGGAATCACAAACTCACCACCGCCCCGTTCGCCCAAGGATTTACTCAACTGTTCATGATTATAGTCTATTCACTAAGGGGTCGGGGACAATTTTATGGTTTGTTGTTGTCTATGTAGATGACATTCTTATTGCTAGTTCAGACCTTGGAGGGATTACTCACTTAAAACAATTTTTACACAACACATTTCAAATTAAAGATTTGGGGGATTTGCACTATTTTCTTGGTATAGAAGTTCATAGAACAGCTTCTGGGATTACTCTCTCACAGAAACAGTATGCTACTAAGTTGCTGGAATCTTTTGGTTTCTTGGCAGCAAAGCCAGCTGACACTCCTTTAGCCACCAAAACTACCTTGAAACCTGGGGATTCAGATCTGTTACATGATAATACTGAGTATAGAAGCTTGGTAGGAAAGCTCATTTATCTTACAATTACAAGGCCAGACTTGTGTTTTGCAAAGTGCAACAGTTGTCACAGTTTTTAGATGTTCCCACACTTGCACATATGAAATCAGCACACCGTGTTCTCAGATATATCAAGAAAACCCTGCATCACAGTTTGTTTTATGCAGTAGATACTACACTTACACTTTCAGGGTATGTTGACTCGGATTGGGCAGGCTGTAGTATTACTAGGAGGTCTGTGTCTGGTTATGTGATGTTTTTGGGCTGTTCTGTTGTTGCCGGAAAGCAAAGAAACGAGACCACGGTGGCACGGAGTTCGAATTTGAAGCCGAATATCGAGCTTTAGCCAATCGCATGTGAGGTTTTGTGGTTGCGTTTCTCCTACGGGATTTGCGGGTGTTTGAAGGGGTTCCTACCCGGTTTGTATTGTGATAATCAAAGTGCAAGGCATATAGCTCATAATCCGGTGTTCCATGAACGGACAAAGCATCCGGAAATTGATTGCCATCTAATAAGAGAAAAAGTTCAATTTGGGTATATCAAGTTATTGCCTATCTCCACAACACAACAACTTGCAGATATTTTTACTAAGGCTCTTGATGCTCCTGTTTTTAATTCTTTACTTTCTCATTTTAGTCTTGTATCCCCAGCTTGAGGGGGGCTGTTGTTGACTTAGATATTTTATTTTATGTTGTTTGACTGTTTTTTCTCCCAAAGTATATAAGGGAGTTTAGCATTTTATTTTGTACTAAGAAAAATAGATCATGATGATACCCGACCCGAGTTACGCCACGTGTCACATTTTGGGGTGCTTAATAAATGATCAGTCCTTAAACTTAGGGCTTCGAGGGCCAAAGGCCCCAAGGACCGAACAGAGGGCAGATCGTCTATCATGGAGATCGGTCTGAGCTCCTCCTCCAACCACCGTAGGACGGCCAAGGTCTGGCGAAGAGGAGCTGCCCAGTTCGCCCAGATTGTTTCGGGGGCTGAGCGTGGAACGCTCCGCACAGCTCCGCTGTTATTCCGCGTGAGGGATAATTATATATAAACAGAATCCTAATTCATAAAGCCTCCAATCTTGGCATTAAATATGTCCATAATTATCTCTGATTTATAGGGATTAAGTCGTGTATATCCTTAGGGAATAATTATTAATTATAATACTTACTCAACAAGTAATAGAGGCGAGATGCCACCTATATAAACAACCCTAAGGAACTACGAAGGACTTGATTCCAATTCAACTATTGGATACGTAGGCAACTCTCACAAATATTCCGAGAGCTCAGTCTAAACAAATAAAACAATTCGTCCCTCTTTTGTATAAATTAGGGTTTCTAGGGTTTTCGATCATTGTCACATAGGAGATTGACCCAGTTTAATTATTCGACGATTTCCAGCATCGTCAATTGGCGCTAGAAGGAGGGTCTTCTACTGATAATTGATCTAACAAACCAGAATCCCTACAGACGTTATGGCACCACCAAAGAACCTTGCTAAGAGAAATGCAGATCCGACTCAACAGGGAGGAACTTCAACCACATTGGGAGAGACACAAGATGCAGCAGCCCAGAAAAGGGCGGAGATCGCTGCGGATCAACCAAATCCAGTCCTCCAAGACCCAACCAATCAGGCATTGGTTGACGCCTTGAAAAATCTGGACAATACTACCATTAAAATTATTCTGGACGAGACACTCAAAGGAAGTGATCCCCTAGAGAAACCAGAGACAGATCTCCAACAATAGGCCCTTAATAAACCAGAGATCGTGGAATCGAGTGCCCACACGGAGTACGGAACTACGCGTCACCCGAACGACACGGCTAAGGCCGAACTGGACACTCTGCTCGGAAGACGAGCACATGACCTGATCTGTGCGTCGCCTTTCACTGAGCATATAGACAACTATCCCCGTCCAGCCGGGTTTAAGATTCCCAAGATCAATGCATATGATGGATCCAAGGACCCTTATGATCACATGCACCAGTTCATCTCACACATGAACTTGTACAACGCATCAGAAGAGATGAAGTGTAAAGCCTTCCCGCACTCCTAACATGAAGTGGGCCGCCGAGAGAATGGTTCAACAAGATTCCTCCCAGATCGATCTCAGATTTTAGGACTTTGACCAGAAAATTCGTTCATGCCTTCATTGCGGCACGACCATTCCAAAGAAACCAAACTCATTTGCTGACATTGAAACAAAAGCAAGAGGAGTCAGTACTACGCTTCATAAAACGTTTCAATGAAGAGGCCGCACAAGTGCAGGACGGATGATCGGTTGCTGGTCGCCTCTTTCGTAGCAGGTCTGCGAGAGGGACGACTACACGCGAAGCTTAACAGCAAGCTCCCTCACACCATGGAAGAGTGTCTGGATGTCGCGTACAAGTATTGCCGGGGGAAGAAGCGAACAGACTCAAAAGAGAGTTGGAAAAAGGTGAAAACAAGAGGAGTAAGCCTGAGGACAGATCGGATAAGAAAAGAAAGTCAGTTTGGGATCGGGTAACTGCGCCCATCTCTGATCGGCTAGGGAAGAAGGGAGCTCTGCAGGACAGAGACTTCATTCCGCTGAACAGGCCTCGCGAACAAATCCTGGCAATCATGCAAAGAAAGGGCATAGCTAGGACCCCACCCCCGATGAGGGGACCCAGAGAGAACATGAATCAAAGCAAGTACTGCAAGTATCTTCAAGATGTTGGGCACGACTCAGAACAATGCAAAGATCTAATTCGAGACATTGATGCAGCTATAATGGAGGGGAAACTTGATGAGGTCTTAGATCGATTTCAACATGCCGAACCAAAGGGACGGCCAGAGTTTAAGCACCAGAACAACAACGATAGGGAACAGCGAGACGAGTATCGACGGAGAAGAGATCGCTCTTCAGATCCTGAGGGTCATGCTGATAACCGCCCTGTGAACACCATCAATACGATCTCGGGGGCCGAACAGCTCAAGGGTGTCAGAAGAAGAAAACAACAGCAGATCTACTGCTCCTACTTCCACGAACAAAAGGCAAAGGATGTCAGGAGAGGTAGTGTATGGTCCGAGAGATTCACTACCATTGGTAGTCAACAACGAAGGATTGGTGATAGAAGCTGTGATTAGCAAGAACCGGATAAAGAGAATATGTGTGGACACTGGCAGTGCTGTGAATGTCCTCTACTATAACGTCTTCAGAGCGATGAAAGTGAAGGACGCCGACCTGACTCCTGTTTCAACACCTTTGTTCGGCTTTGCAGGACCTCCAATTCATCCACTGGGGGTGATCAGGCTGCTCACTACCTTTGGAGAAGGCACCAGGGGCAGGACTCTAATGGTGGATTATGTGGTGGTAAAGGCACCATCGGCTTACAACGTGATCATGGGAAGACCAGCCCTTATCGATCTCCGAGCTGTAATCTCACCAGCTCATGTTAGCATGAAAATTCCGGCGGGGGAAGGCTCGATAGAGATCAGAGGAGATGTGGAAACAGCCAGGGAGCCGTTACACGGCGACAGTTAATGGGAAAATGGTCCAACAAGTCAGTATTGAAGAACTGCTACCCGAAGACGAAGAGAAGCGGTCTTCTGAAGACCAGACACAGGCTGTTCGTTTATGGGACGAACATGAGGATTCAACAGTTAATATTGGGGCATGGATCCCCCTCCTCATAAAGAATCCTTGATGGGCATCTTGAAGGAATTCAGAGACGTGTTCGCTTGGAGAGCAGAAGATATGTCAGGGTTGTCTCCTGACCTGGCAGTACATAAGTTGAAAATGATCCGAACGGGAAGCCTGTTCGGCAAAAGAAAAGGCACTTCGCCCCTGAGCGCATTGAGGCGATCAAACAAGAGGTAACAAAGCTATTGTAGGCATGCATAATCAAAGAAGTGATATATCTCGAGTGGTTAGCTAACCCTGTACTGGTCAAGAAGCCAGATGGGAGCTGGAGGATGTGTGTAGATTTCACAGATCTGAACAATGCATGTCCAAAGGACTGTTATGCCTTGCCTAAGATTGATCGGTTAGTGGACTCAACGGTAGGATATGAGGTGTTCACATTCTTAGACGCGTTCAGGGGCTATCACCAGATCATGATGCATCCGGAAGATGCAGAAAAGACCGCTTTCGTAACAGAATTTGGGACGTATTGCTACGTCTCTATGCCTTTTGGACTAAAGAATGCAGGAGCAACATATCAGAGGGCTGTCAATGCAATCTTTGCCGATCAGATAGGAAAGTGTATGGAGGTGTACGTGGATGACCTCCTGATCAAGAACAAGTCTCTTGACCAATACTTAAACGATGTCTGAGAAGTTTTTGAAGTCTTAAGGAAGACTCAGATGAAGCTCAACCCAAAGAAGTGTACATTTGGAGTTAGATCAGGGAAGTTCCTGGGATATATGATATCCAGGGACGGAATTAGAGCAAACCCATATAAGATCAATGCATTAAAAACTATGTCCCCCCAAAAATCATAAAGGAGGTACAACGTCTGACAGGACGAATAGCTGCATTGAATAGATTTTTATCAAGATCAGCACATCGTGCTTTACCCTTCTTTAAAATCTTGAGAAGAGCCAGTCCATTTTAGTGGGATGATCAGAGTCGGGAAGCCCTTGACGAACTAAAGACATACCTGGCCGAACTGCCAACTTTGACCGCTCCCCACGAACGGGAACCATTGTTCGTATACTTGGCAGTGTGTGAAGTAAGCGCTGAGCGCAGTACTGATTAAAGAGCAGAATGGACAGCAGATACCAGTATTCTTTGTGAGTAAAGCGCTCCACGGACCAGATATTCGAACGTGGAAAAATTAGCGCTAGCATTGGTGCATGCCTCAAGGAAGTTGAGACCTTACTTCCAGGCTCATCCCATTACCGTGATCACCGATCAACCATTGCGACAAATATTGGGATGACCTGAAACCTCAGGAAGGTTGGTGAAATGGGTCGTCGAAGTGGCAGAATATGACATTGATTTTCGACCTCGAACTGTGATCAAAGCACAGGCCTTGGCAGATTTCTTGGCTGAAGGAGTATCTTTTCGTCTAGAGGACGCTCAGCCGAACAAAGAGATACGGCAATGGAGCTTGTACGTGGATGGGGCATCAAGTAAGGATGGAGCAGGGGCCGGTCTCTTACTCGTCAGTCCAAAGGGGGAGGAATTTCCCTATGCCCTACGGTTTGACTTTAAAGCTACAAATAATGAAGCCGAGTACGAAGCTCTGATCACGGGGCTTAAGTTGGCGAACAAGCTTGGGGCAGATGATCTGCAGGTATACAACGATTCACAGCTCATTGTAAATCATATAAATGGGGAGTACGAAGCTAAGGAGGAGCCTATGAGGAAATACCTAGCGACGACCGAACTCTCCTAGAAAAGTTTCGACAAGTCAAGGTCACGCAAATACCCCGAGCTGAGAATAGAATGACAGATGCTTTATCTAAATTGGCTTCAAACTTTTTATCAGAAAAGAAAGTACTAGTGGAATTGTTGAAGGAGAGAAGCTATGAACAGCAAGCAGTACAACCGATCAGACAGGCCAGTACGTGGATGGATCCGATTGTGTTGTACCTTAGAGACAACATCCTGCCGCAAGACAAGGTTCAGGCCAGGAAAACGAAGCTTTTGGCAGTTAGGTACTCATTGTTCGAAGAGGTGCTTTATCGCAGATCGTATATTGCTCTATGGTTAAGATGTGTAACTGAGGAAGAAGGGAATTACTTGCTCAGAGAAATACATTTAAGCATTTGTGGGAATCATCCTAGAGCTCGGACCCTTGCAAGGAAATGCAGACTGTTCGGTTATTACTGGCCAACAATGTTAGAAGATGCCAGGGAATTGGTGGAAAAGTGCAGGTCATGCCTGGTGCATGACAACTTGTCACATCGGCCAACCCAGAACATGGTTCCAATGGTGTCCCCATGGCCGTTTGACCAATGGGGGTAGATCTTGTAGGACCACTCCCAAGAGCCCCAGGCAATGTCAGGTTCCTGATCGTACAATCGATTATTTTACTAAGTGGGTTGAAGCTGAACCACTGGCCACCATAACAGGGAAGCAGATACAAAAATTTTTGTGGAAGAATATAGTGTGCAGATATGGAAAACCGAAAACTCTGGTTTTGGACAATGGGACTCAGTTCGAGGACAGAGTCGTCAGAGAATGGTGCAACGGTTTACACATCAACCAACACTTCACTTCAGTCGGGTATCCCAAGCTAATGGGCAAGTCGAACAGACCAACCGGCAGATCAAAACAGGGCTGAAGAAATGCTTAGAGGAAGAAAAAGAAAGTTGGACCGAGCACTTGCCCAACATATTATGGGCGTACAGAACAACCCCCAACTCGGCCACTGGAGAAACCCCTTCAGCCTAGCGTACGACTGTGAATCGGTAATTCCGGCCGAGATTGGCCTGTCATCTCCGCGGACAGCGCTCTGCGCAGAAGATCAGCAGCTGGCAGAGCTCGGCATTCCAAGGACGACCTGGAAGAGGCTCGTAACATAGCCATCATTAGATTGGCCAAGTATAAACAGTGAATCTCCCAGTACTACAATTCTCGAGTTAAACACTCGTACTTTAAAGAAGGGGATCTAGTGCTCAGGAAGAATGAGGTGAGCAAACAATTACCCCAAGGGAAACTTGATCCAAACTGGGAAGGGCCGTACAAGGTGGTCAAGGTACATGGTAAGTGAGCATATCAACTGGCCGATGCAAATGGAAGAACTGTGCCCCGCGGTGGAATGACCTCTAACTTGAGGAAATTTTATGTCTAGGACAGGTTCTAGACTATTTTATGCATTGTTAATTTTGAATTTTCAATAAGGTGTATTTAAGCATCAAATATTAAATAAATGTTTTATTGCATATGTGTGTTGTCATTATGTTGCTTGATCGTGACTGAGCCGCAGGTCGGTCTCGAGAAGAAATTTGCTAAGGGCAAATCAAAATAAGTCTGCGGGACAGACTCAACGAACTGATCCGCAGGTCGGACTCGAGAAGAACCGATCCCGATCCGGTCGGACTCGGTAGAAGAACCGAGCCGCGAGGTCGGTCTCGAACATATTTGCCAAGGGCAAATCAAAATAAGTCTGTACGACAGACTCAACGAACTGATCCGCAGGTCGGACTCAGTAGAAGAACTGAGCAACAGGTCGGTCTCAGAACAGATTTGCTAAGGGCAAATCAAAATAAGTCTACAGGATAGACTCAACGAACTGATCCGCAGGTCGGATTCAGTAGAAGAACTGAGTCGCATGTCGGTCTCAGAACATATTTGCTAAGGGCAAATCAAAATAAGTCTGCAGGACAGACTCAACGAACTGATCCGCAGGTCAGACTCAGTAAAAGGCGAACCGTAGGTTGGTCTCGTAGAAACCGAACCGTGGTCGGTTTCAGTAGAGAATTTGCCAAGCACAAATCAAAATAAGTCCGCAGGGCCGGCTCAACGAGCCAAAAAAAAATCTAGACGGTCAGATCAAGACTTATGATACTTCAAAAGTTTGAAATAAACTTTCCGAAGTCTACGACGATACACTGAAGTACAACATTCAACAAGCAGAGCTCGTGAACGACGTACTTCGGGGGTAAAGGACCCTAAGCTATGCTTCGAACAAAAGCAAAGGCAAAACCAAAAGCCAAATGGCAAAGAACATCAAAAAAGAAAATATTACAGAACAAGGGCCAAAAAGGCGCAAATTGTCAAGAACAAAAAGAATAACAAAGTTGGAAAATAGTGCAAAGTTTTAACAAAATAACAAAGCTATAGTTTCTAAGGATCTGCGGCTGTTTCTTGTTGCTGATCGGTTGGAGTACCAGAGCGTTGAGCTGAAGAGGTGCTGGTCTGGCGAGTCGCAGGTCGACGACCGTATTTCTCTGCTAAGTCCTCACGAGCTTGAAATTCTCTAAGCCTGGCCTAGTACAGCTCGTTGCCGCCTCGTTTGCAAAGGCTGCCATGTTGAAGATCTGAGATAACCAGCTCAGGACACTGCTCCTTGGCTTGGTTAACACCTAGGGTATACCCATGGCTTAAAATGGAGCCAAGTAAAACCTTCAGGGCCCCTGTAAAGTGATCTGAGCTCTTATACTCATGAATAGCCTGAGCGATTCGCTCTGGCATGGCAGCTTTCAACACCTCGTGATCAGCTCGAAGTTTGGCCAGTACCTCCTCGTGAGCATCACTAGAAGCCCGCAGTTCATTCAGCTCAGCCTGCTGAGCGTGCATGACCTTCTACAGATCAGCGATCTGGGCATCTTTAGATAAGGACTCCTCCTTGTGTTTGTTGCGGCTGGTAGATAGGTCAGAGATCCGCTTCTCCAAGGAGGCCTTTTGGTTGGAGAAATCATTGAGGCGGTGAAGCACCTCCTTCCCAGCTTTAACAACTTGTAAACAACGGAGATAAGACGAACAGGGTCAGAACGGTTGAAATATGGCGAGCAGAAAACCGAAAGAGGCAAAACTTACAATAGACGCCAGATCCTTATCTGGCAGCTCAGCTAGAAACTCGGCCGAAGAGCCCGATGTTCCCTCGAAAGCCTCATGACCAGATCTGGGGGCCTTCCGACCAGATCGAGAGCACTGTCGAGCCTAATCACCCGTATCAGAAATGTCGAGGATGACCAGGCTATCCTCCCTCTGTTCGACCCGACGTGTGCCGCAGGCCAGATCGCCCTGCTGCAGATCCTCAGTAAGGGAAACCTCAGGGTTGCCCTCTGGATTAGCCAGTTCAGGTTCGCTCAGCT
Source organism: Gentiana straminea (assembly GCA_036785695.1). Taxonomy (NCBI): domain Eukaryota; kingdom Viridiplantae; phylum Streptophyta; class Magnoliopsida; order Gentianales; family Gentianaceae; genus Gentiana; species Gentiana straminea. The sequence goes on from JAVUPR010000183.1 coordinate 11,497,340, forward strand.
TCACCCCTTGGAGCCTCCAGGTTCTCCTGGGACTCACCCTGTGCGGGCACATCTTCTTCTTCCCCAAGCGCCTGGTCAAAGATGTCAGCAACATCGGCCACTGCAAGAACAGAGAAGGTGTTAGCAAATCGAAAAGAAACAATAAGGTCAAATAAGTGCATAAGAAAAAGAAATTTCAAGGAAGAAGTTCCTACGATGGTTATACTCTTCCTGAGTGAGCCTCAGATAAGGCTCCGGACCAGAGTCAGACAAGCGAGCAGCCTCTATCAGTGCGGCGGGCCAGTGCTCAAAATTAAGAAGTATGCGGGCATCAGCAATGTCGTTAAGCAGGCCGTCACCGACTGAAGTAGGACACACATCAGGGGGGAGCTGAAGAATATTCCACCCAGCTAGCTCAGGGTGTTCGTCATGACGAATGAAGAAGAAATGATGCTTCCACTCGTGAATGGAAGACTTCCCCTTATTCAGGATGGTGACAAGCCTACGGTGGTTAGTTCGGCATGGGAAGTAGTACCACCCACTGTGGTTCCTAACCTTCTTGTGCTGGTAGAACGTCCTGAAGAGGTCTACTGAGAACTCCGTGTCCATCAGCCGGCAAAATATTGCAAAGCCTATGATCGCCCTAACTCCGTTAGGGGCGATCTGAGCAGAGCTCAGGTTATAATGTCTCAGAACAGAAAGAAAGGTGGGGCAGAAAGGGGTCCTCAGACCATCCACAAAGTGCTCTCTGTACACGGTGCAATACCCCTCAGGGGGCTGATGAGCATACAAGTGCACGCCCCCAGGAAGTTGGGGAGCGTATCGCTCCATATCAATACGATATATATTGCAAGTTTCCAGGAGATCGTCCTGGGTAATTTTGGACCTCACTCCAAAGCAACCTATGGCTATCCTAGCAGTCATGTGGGCTCTAAGACACTGGTATAAATAAGTGAACCCGAATGCAGAGTGATACCTAGAGGGTCTAGTCGAGGGCCGGGTCGTAACGATCTGCTCGATATTATTACGAGTAACGATTGTGTTCAGAGCATGGATGTCTATTGGGCCTCCAAATTGAATAAATGGTTGGGTAACCTCAGTTTCTGAGTCAGAATTGGACTCAAACTCCCTATCGATTGAGCTGCTCGAAGCAGTACTTGCCCTCATAAACTGGAAAAGAAGGAGAAATGAAGAAAAATTGCAAGTAGGAAAATGTGCTTACTTGAGAATGCAGAGGATCTCGAGGAAAATCTTCGAATTAATAGCAAATACAAGAAGAGGGAAAGTCTTATGTGAAGGGACGGGTTTATAACCTCCCACCTAACACTCAAACTACGTCAGTTATGAAAAGGAGTGAAAAACGCCTCGTATCTCGCGTGTGCAATGATGGCTAGTGTTAATAGGTTGCCAGCTGGCAGTTACATAATTCAAAGCGCGTGATCGGATAGGAGCCGGCCGAACAGCCAAGGTAGCTCAGGTCTGACCCACTCATGAAGCAGCGTCAGACCTAGGGGGCTTATGATGATACCCGACCCGAATTACGCCACGTGTCACCTTTTGGGGTGCTTATTAAATGATCAGTCCTTAAACTTAGGGCTTCGAGGGCCAAAGGCCCCAAGGACCGAACAGAGGGCAGATCGTCTGTCACGGAGATCGGTCTGAGCTCCTCCTCCAGCCACCGCAGGACGGCCAAGGTCTGGCGAAGAGGAGGCGCCGGTTCCCTAGATTGGTTCAGGGGGCTGAGCGTGGAACGCTCCGCACAGCTCCGCTGTTATTCCGCGTGAGGGATAATTATATATAAACGAATCCTAATTCATAAAGCCTCCAATCTTGGCATTAAATATGTCCATAATTATCTCTGATTTATAGGGATTAAGTCGTGTATATCCTTAGGGAATAATTATTAATTATAATACTTACTCAACAAGCAATAGGGGCGAGATGCCACCTATATAAACAACCCTAAGGAACTATGAAGGACTTGATTCCAATTCAACTATTGGATACGTAGGCAACTTTCAGAAATATTCCGAGAGCTCAATCTAAATAAATAAAACAATTCGTCCCTCTTTTGTGTAAATTAGGGTTTCTAGGGTTTTCGATCATTGTCACATAAAAGATTGACCCAGTTTAATTATTCGACGATTTCCAGCATCGTCAGTCGATTAAAGATTAAAGAATAACCTAAGGTCGTTTTGTGCACAAACTATCCTCTGGTTATTGGTTAATATCCATTGCTTATATAAATACAGAATGATCATTTGGCTTACTTATATTTTGAGGAACTGAGCATTGCTCAAATTAGCAGATGTGAAAAAGGATGGGTTTGTGACTCTTCCATGAGTTCAAATAAATAAGTTCTTGAATCCCACTTATTTTGTTGCTCGATGTGATTATTGGGAGAGCTTTTTGCTGACGACTTTAGCTTAGCTTATTGCTCTCTCATGAGTTGGATATCCAATAGATGTAATCGGAGAACTTCAACTTCCTTTTAATCCACAATCGTTCTTTGACCTTCTAGGGCTAGTTGTCCTATAGAGAGTTTCCGATTTGATCTGCTCGTTTAGAGATATGATTTCTCTTTTATTTGGAGGGATTGACTGTTTTCTCTTTCTTGTAAATGTGACTTGAGAAATGATTGTATACGGAGTTGATTTCCCGAGGTAAATAAACAGTATTATATACTGTTGTATAATATGCCCCAAGTTCTTGTTATAAGTTTGATTTATTTTCTTAATTATATCAATTATATGTGTTATTATTTAATATGCTCCACTAATATGCCATTAAACTATTAGTTTACATCATATGGCAAATTTTGTTTTTATTTTTTTTGTAGGAATTTTTAAATATTTAATTAATGATTAATTAATTTAATTATCAATTTATTGATTTATTAATTAATTAATTACTACATTCGTCCCAAAATGTAAATCAATTTAGACATTCTCACACATATTAAGAAAGTTTGTTAAATTGGTTATGTGTCTTTAATTTTGATTAAAATGTCTAAAATAACCTTTGACTGTTATTAATACAAAGTATTAAAAAATAGATGAGTATATAATAAATAAAGGGTAAATAGAGAAAATGTAATAATATTGAATAATTGGAACCAGAATTGCAAAGCCTGGGATGTGTTCCCTTTGTCCATATGCTCGACCGGCTAAGGCTTGCCCCGGTTTGACCCGAGAATTAACCCAAACCTATACCCGGTAAATCCCCTCATTTCTCATCTCGACAATTCAAATTGCACACCCTAGCCATTTCTCATTCACTTCGATTCTCTGAACATTCATTGCAAAAATCCATCGAATCCCTGAATCTCCGGCTGTTTGTTTCCTTGTGATGGTTCTACGTGACGCGGAGCACTTATGGTCCTTGATTCGAAGTGTAGACCAACGTGATTTCTCCAAATCGTGATGGCCCTATGGAGTAATTGGACCCAATCTTTGGTGATCTTCACCATTACTCATTCTTTCCTTTTCAAATCAGAATATGCTATGTTTGAATTTCTGTTTTGAATTGCAGATTCTTTGGTAAGAAGAAGAGGCTGCCGATTTAGCCATGTGTTGTGAGAAAGAAGATTGAAGATCTGGGGATTTCATCACCCTGATCTTCCGGTGGTCATTTGAAGGCTAAAGGCTGGCTTTTCGCTCCAGATGCATTCCCACGTGATGAATTCAAAGATGCAAGCTTTTACAGATTTTAATTCGTGCACGGCGTCTCCTATTCACACTGAGAAAAGCTACAACCTGAGGTTCTAATCCGGGTTTCCTAGAAAAATTGGCTCTGAGTCTTACGAAAAAGACACACATGATTCAGGAAATTTTTTGAAAAAAAAAACCTTGATTATTTCTTTGCATTGAGTCAAGACCGAGGGTCTTTACCTTGTGAGGTCTAGTTTGAGTCGGCCTGAGAACCATTTTGGGTCAATGATAAAATTATTCACGCATGTGTTGGTTAAGCTCGGTTATCTGGTTCCTTGCATGAATTAATTAGTCATTGTTCATAGATGGATTTCGTTTTCTTGGCCATCCTCTGAACCAAGTCTGTTTTTAATCAATTATTGACCTATATGTGTTGCCTTGTTGTGTTTTGGGTCAATTATTGGTCAGTCCTGGTTGCTTATCTGGATCTATTAATTTTCAAGGTTTAAAGCTCTAAATTTGCGCTAGTGTCGGTTCTGATTTGGTTGAAATTCTCTGGTTAAAAATCCGAAAGCCAAATACCCTTATTTCTGTCCTAAGGGCAACCCAGGGTGGCTATGTGTAACTTTGACCTACCGCTTAAACTTGGTATACCAGAATTTAGCACATGTTTGTTGTGCCTCGGTCTTAAACGATCTTAATCCTGCAAATCCCCAAAGTCTGAAGGTTCCTCATACCGTCCTGGATATAAATAGGCAAGTACAGTGATGAGGGATGCAGAAACTCAAAGCAAACACTTCTTGAGCAATTCCACATCCCAAAAAACTTTCAAATTTCTCCTTTTTGTTTCAATTTAGTACTTTACAGAAGTTGAGGTCCCTGTTCTTGGCATTCTTAGTGTCTGGCCAAGGTTTGGAATGTGGTGCTTGCTATTGACAGGAGCATATGGTCAATAGCCTCTACAAATCCCTGTGACTAAGGTTTCTGGTGTGCTTTTGTGTAAGGTACACAATTACTTAGTCCCTCTTATTTATGTGTTTTGTATATGTTGATTGCCTTCATGTTTTCTGTGCTTTACAATAGTCTGTGTTTGATACTGGTATTGTACTTGTGTTTTGAGTCGTTTCGTTAGTTGAATCTTCGATTTTGGTGTTTTGATCATCCCTTGTTAAGATAGTAGTCTAAAGATTACTTGGTCTGAAGTGCCAAGGTAATATGCCTTGCAAGGCTTGAGGACTATGTCTTGATTGTGAGTGAAGGTTCAAAAGATCTAGAGTCTTGAATTCAGTCTTCGACTGAAGTCTTGATTGACTCCGGTATGATATCTGCCTGTGTGAATCATATCTGGTCAGTGAAGTCTTCCTGATTAGATTCCTTGCAAAGTGGTGGTTACAAAGATACTCTGGTTCGAAGTGCTAGAGGTATCTGCCAGTGGTTAAGGCTGTAGACCTGCACTATGCTATAAGTGATCTGATCAAGTTGATTTTCTCAGGACATCTGTGATTCACTTTATATTTAGTTCTGGCAACTGAGCATCAGTACAGTAACACCCCCTGGTCTGTTGTTTTGATTTGTTCCCTACTGTACTTGCTTGCTGAATCCTTTTGCTTGGAACTTTGGTGTACCTGTAAATCTTTGCCTACTAAAGCATGTACTTGCTGAGTTCCACCTTGTAATAGCTTTAGTACTTAGACTTTTGTTTGATGAACTTATGTTCAGCCTTCTGTTAATCTCAGGTCTGATAATCCTTTTCTGTGTACTAGATTATCTCTCTTGAGGTTTGGATGATAGTTTAGTCTCTTGTTTCTGGTAAGCCTTGTACTGTACCTTAGTCTGCTAGATCTTGTTGTGTAATCTGCTGATAACTAAGTCTGTTGTATGAATCTGCTGAGTACCTTTTTTAGTTTGCTGACCCTGTATTGATCTATATAATCTGAACTGCTGTAATCTGAACTATAAATTTGGACATTGAACTTTGATATATAATTTGAACATTAAACCTTGATTCGAATTGTACATGTTCAGTTTGTGTATTCATATATTTATATCCTATTTAATCCGAACTTGAATCTGTTTGTTTATCACTTAACCTATTCAATTAATCTTGATCATTCTATTAATCACATTAATCTTAACAAGTAAAATCTGATCTTGTTTGTTGATCATTTAATCAATCAAACATTAACTTGATCTAGTTATATGACGATACATGGTTTCACCCCTCAACGTGTCGTCTTCCAGTTGGTCCCCACGGTATGAATAGGAATCAAGGTGTGCATGTCGATGCCCGGATTCGGGGCTATGACGATCAACTCTTAAGCAGTGTAGGACGATGGTCTCAGCTCGACCACCGTAAGTCGGTTGAGTCGGCGTAAGGGACAGAGTCCGCACCAGCTACGAAGGCCTATTATCAGCATGATAACTTGGGCAAGGGGCAAGGCCCATAAAGGTTAAATATGACAATAGCTTAGACCGACCTATTATTAGGGTTAGGGCATGCATTATCATTATAAATACCATGTTCCAGGAACTACGTAAGGCTTGATTCATGGACAAATACAGGATACGTAGGCAATCTAAGACAAGCTCTTAGACTCAGCCGCAAATCTTAAAATCTACAAACACGTTTTTAAGGCATTAGGGTTTTGAGTATTCATCATTAGACTCATTCAGTCCCGAATTAATTTGGTGACATAATTTGTCATTGGCACTAGAAGGAGGGCCTTCTACTGTTGAATACACCAAGATCACGATGCCTCCTAAGGACAAGAACGCCAAAAAAGCTAATTCCAAAACCACGGACCAACAGGGTTTGCAGATCAATGAGCACGTGGATCCGGATCCACAAGAGACAAGGGATCCGTTGTTGGCTCCTATCCATGAAGATCCCCCAAAGGAGAAACAAGGCCTTGCCCGGAGCATCAGGTTATCGTAGATCAATTGGCAGCAACTGATCGTGAACTGATGTCCAGAATCGTAGCAGAGGCTTTTATGGCTCAGGCTAGTGAGAACGGTGCCAAGAAAGACGCCGTAGAAAATGCCAAGCAAGTACCTGGGGAAGAAATCAGTGGGTCATCCATCTTTGTGGAGAAAAAGAGACGTGAAATTTAGTAGAAACGTCAAAGGCTTGATGAGGATAGCGTTAGGCAAGAGCTGGACGTTATTTTAGGCAAAAATTCGGTCTCGCTGTGGTAAGAATCGCCTTTCACAAAGGAAATTGAAGATTTTCCCAAACCCAAAGGGTTTAAGATACCAAAGATAGAACCTTATGATGGCACCACTGATCCAGTAGACCATCTACATAGGTATCTGTCTCAGATGAGGTTGGACGGCGCTCATGATACAATGCGGTGTCGAGCCTTCGAGACATTGCTCATCGGTCGAGCCAGAGAGTGGTTCATCAAGCTACGACCAGGTTCGATCTCTAGTTTTGCAATGTTGGCTCGCAAATTTCGAGATGCGTTTATTGTAAATAAAATGTTTCATTTAAGCGCTACACACCTCATGAATATGAAGCAACAAAAAGACGAAACTGTGATAAATTATTTGAAGAGATTCAATCTTGAGGCTATGCAAGTCAAGGACACAGATGATCGACTTCTGACCACGTCGTTTGTTGGAGGGCTACGTAATAGAAAGTTGTATATGAAGTTGAGCAGAGATGTCCCTCGAACCATGGATGAATTTGTTAATGTGGTGCATAGATTCTGTCAAGGGGAAGAGGCAGTGCGTAGGCACACCCAATCCGACTGGATGGATTCAAAGAAGGACACCCGAGGTCTAAATAAGAATCAATCCAAAGGGCAGAACACCGAAGGAAAGTCGACAGTCTGGGACCGTATCACGGCGCCCGTCTCCGGCCGTTTGGGAAAGAAATGAGCCATACATGATAAGGATGTTATCCCCCTCAATCGGTCTCGGGGGGAAGTGTTATCCATTATGCTCGCGAAGAACATAGCAAAGACACCGAGACCATTGAAAAGGCCTCGAGAAAAAAGAAATCCAAGAAAGTATTGTGAATATCATGCCGATATAGGCCATACAACAGAGGATTGTGACGACTTGAAAAGAGACATCGACGCCTGTATTCAAGAGGGCAAGCTAGATGAAGTGGTCGATAGATCTCAGTGCAATGAGCCCAAGGGGCGCAGAGAGTATAAAAGAAAAAATTCTGATCAAGACCGAGGTCGTGACACTCAGAGACGCATAGACCGATCACCATGTCGGGAGCGATCTTCAGATCGACAGAGAAATAGCAAATGCGACCATGATTGAGACAGGTATGACGATAATCGACCCAATAATTACGATAATACGAACTTTGGGCCAGCTGAGAATGATAAAGACCAAACCAACCGAGAGCCAACTGATGGCTCGAGGGATAAGAAGAGGCTGAGATTTACTACAGAAGTCGGGTATGGACCCAAAGATGATATACCTAATTCTCGGAGTCACAGTGAGGGGCTGGTAATTGAGGCGGTAATTAGTCGAGCTCGGGTATCGAGAGTCTGCGTCGACAATGGCAGCGCAGTGAATATCTTGTACTACTCGGATTTTAAGGCGATGAAGCTGAAAGATAAGGACATGGCTCCTTTAGCATCTCCTTTGTTTGGGTTCACAGGACAAGCGGTCCATCCTATGGGATCGATAAAGTTGCTAACGACAGTCGGGGATGGTGAAAGAGGAAGAACTTTTGAATTGAACTACGTGGTAGTCAAGGCTCCTTCGGCATACAATGTCATTTTGGGTCGACCGGCTCTTTTCGACCTGCGCGCTATCATCTCCACTGTCCATAATAGCATGAAATTCCCTTCCTGGAACGGTTCGCATGATGTAAGGGGATACATTGAGGCCGCTCGAAGCTGCAACTCCATCGTCATGGATGGGAAAATGGCTGTGCAGCAAGTCCTGATCGAAGAGCTGATTCCGGAGGAAGAGGAAGAGAAGAGTTGGATCTCGGTTGATCCCGTCGAAGATGTTCGTCTGTGGGAAGACGAGAAAGATCAGTGCGTGTAGGTCGGGATTTGGATCCCGACTAAAGAAAAACAGTGACTGATCGAACTACTAATCGAGTTCAGAGATGTTTTCGTGTGGAAGGCTGGCGATATGCCAGGACTATCCACGGATATAGCAATCCATAAGCTCGAAATAGATCAAGGCTGAAATCGTGTCAGACAGAAAAAGAGGAGTTTCACACCTGAACGAAACCAAGCTATAGAGAAAGAAGCCGGGAAGCTGTTAACAGCCAAGATAGTAAGGGAAGTGCTTTACCCTGAATGGCTAGCCAACCCAGTGTTAGTCAAGAAGCCCGACAGCAGCTGGCGTATGTGCATGGACTTCACCGACTTGAATAAAGCATGTCCATAGGACTCATATCAATTGCGAAAGATCGACAGGTTCGTAGACTCTACTATCGACTTTGATGTGTTTGGTTTCTTAGATGCATACCAGGGATACCATCGATACTAATGGATCCTCGAGACACTGAAAAGACAGCATTCATCACATAATTCGGCACTTTCTGCTATGTAACCATGCCATTCGGGTTGAAAAAAACTGAGGCTATATATCAGAGAGCAGTCAACAAGATTTTTGCCAAACAGATCGGTAGATTTTGGCCAACCATGCCCTTTGAAAGGAAGGAAAAGAAGAAGAAAGAAGGGTATGTTGATCCTAAGCTCCAGCTGGTGGCTGATTACTTTCAGTGGAAGTTTGGGTTTTACAAAAGACAGAAAGCAGCTGCTGAGCCAATGACAGATTTTGAGGAGTGGGCTTTTGAGAGGTTATGAGTGGAGAACTTGCTTGATTTGGTTGATACTTCCTTGCTGGAAATGAGACTGATGGAACTCATTTATGAACAAAAGAAGGGGGAAGGTATCAAATTCAGGGATCCTAGAGATGGATTAGACAGTGATGATTCATCATCATCTGACTTTGATGATGGTCATCCCCCACATCAAGGAGAGTCCAGTGGTACTGCATTGATAAATGAACCAAGAGTAGAGCAGTCCACTGATGTTGGCAAGTCTGCTAAGGGCCAGCAGACTGAACAAATGGATGAAGATTTGGAAGATTTAACCATAGATGGTTTGGAGGCCTTAATCAATGATGGGATAAATCTTGGAGGCAGCAGGCTGGTTGGTATATCATATACTTTCTTTGTTGAAGAATCTACTAAACATACTGATGATCGGCAGACTGTAGATCTGGATGATGAGAAGGTTACTGATCATAGTGAGCCTGATATCAATTCTAAGGATTCAGCTCAATATCAAGAATGGATTGATACTCATGACACTCTATCCAAAACTGCCAATACTCTACGAAGGATTGCTAAATGTTAGAAAGTTTCAAAAAGAAAATATGGCTGAATTCCCTGCAATTCTTGTACAGAGAGTGTTGATCACTGAGGAACAAATAGTGGTAGCACAGAGATTGGACATGGTGATGGGATTTGAGGGATCACCATTACTTGTTGATGAGGTTCAGGCCGCTGAGGATCAGACAACACCTGAACAAAGGTTGGAACTGGTGGTACAGGTTTCTGAGGATCAGACAGCACCTGGACAAAGGTTGGAACCTGTAGTTGTTGAAAAACAGGCTGCTATAGTGGATCCTACTGGAGAAAAGATCACCGAGGGCAAGGATAGTCAGCAAACTATTGTTGTTGATGAGGATGAACAGCTGCTGGACTATGACTACAGTGATGAGGAGTTTCAAGCGCCTGAGGAAGAACCTATAGATGCCGAACCTCAACAAGCATTTGTACCACTCTTTGAAGAACCTGCCCTAGATCCAATCCTAGTTGAAGAAGGCCTGCCCCTGCTGGAAGGGACATGAGCAGAGCCATGGTTGTCAGTAGAAAGAGGGCACAATACAATGTAGAAGAACCTGCTGATGAAGCTGCTGAACATATGCTGGAGGAATGGCTGGTGGGGTACCAGCACAAGTGTTGGATGAGTTGAGGGCTGTGAGGAGTGACATTACAAGATTAAGAACTCAACTTGACAGGCAAGAGCAGAGGTATGAAGATTTGTTGAATCTAATGGAAAATAGAGGGAGAACCACTGAAAGTGTTGCTTCCAATATTACCTCCACTCAGTATGCTCTTGGTGACCTTGCTCTAGATGTAAAGGGGATCAGACAAGGAAATACAATGAAGGAGAAGTTTCTAAAAGACCAACTTGAATCCATTCACCAGAAACTGGACAAACTTGCTGATGCACCCAAGCCTGCTGAGGCTGAGCTTGCTGGAACACTTCACCCTGCTGGATTGGATCCTAAATTCACTGAGAGGATAAATCTACTGGAGCAAACAATGCAAGAGAGGATCAATGCAGTTGATACTAGAATAGAAATAATGGAGGGTCAACTGAATAATCTAGTGATCACACAGGAGAGTGTTCATAGCCTGCTGTCCCGTTTTGTTGATGATGTCAATAAGGGGGAAGAGAGCCAAACAACAGTAGCAAAAGAGGTTGCTAGAATTTTTGCACAGAAGAAATGGGAAGCTGACAACAATGCTTACAGAGAACCTGCACCTTGCAGACATCTACTGACTGATGATCTTTTCAAGGAGTATAAGAGGCTTTACTACAACAAGAGAAGACCTTACCATGACAAGGGCTTCCATGAGGGACTCAATTCCTTTTTGGGGCTTAAGTTTTAGGAAGCTAGAGTCAAAGCTCTTAGATCTTCACACAAAGGTGGAAGAGGTGGAAGAGGTGGTAGAGGTGGAAGGAGTCTACCTATTACATCAGCTAAAGATTCACTGAGTGAGTTCAAAGAGTTATACATGCGGTTGGGTTTTAGAGTACACCAAATCAACCTTACTCTACCTGAGGCATGGAAATGGTGGAAGGAAGTGAATCCCCATATTGATTTTTCTCTTATTGAAAATGAATGGATGAGACAAATGGTTAGAGAAATAAGAGAATATCATGAGCAGCAAGAGAAGGAAAGGCAAGAAAGAGAAAGAAGAAACTAGATCAGCATACTTACATCTGTTTTATTCTTTGTTGAATCTAGCTTGTAATACTGTTGGAAATATTATTTATGTTTTGATGATGGTTCGTCACGTAATTAGACAAATCACTTACAACCCATGATGATGAAGTCGTAACTAATCGTTATAGTGCATAATGAAAGAAGAAGCAAGAAATGGTCAGAGATAAATGTATAAGTTCTATCTAGAGTCTGAACCTTGTATAGGTTGTTTCAGACAAGCACTGTAATAGAATAGGAACTAGACGAACAGCTGGGTCAATTCAAGGAAACTGAGTTATAATAAGAAAACTGAGATATGCATCTAAAGACTTGAGGGCTCAAACTCAGTTATGCAAGAACTAAAGATGACAAGTTCGCCGAGGGACACGGACTCGGTTGGCTTATCTAGAAGGCGAAGAAGCGAGGGACACGGACTCGGTTGTTGAAGATTGAAGAAGCGAGGTGGCAAACTCGGTAGAAGGCGATCAAGTCGTGACTATAAATCGGGATTCGACAAGTCCGTGGTGACCGAAAACCGAATTATAGATCATGTATAACCGAATAATCTTAAGGACAAAGATTATCGGTTACCGGGAAAGAAGAAAGCGATTGGTGTACTCGACTTAGTCAATTAAAGTGAGATAGTAAGTATACAAGGTACTCGGTTTTGAAGAAGAGTAGAAGATTGAGTTAAGGCTTTGTTATATTCAAACCGAGAATACGACAAAAGATCGTACATATGAACGTTGCCAAAACGACAAGTGTAACGGCTACAAGAGCTAGTGATCGTTACATCACCCCTATAAATATACATGAGAATCACTCTAAGAAACAGAGAGAGGAGGATCAAAAAAAAAAAGCTTTACAAGCATATATTCAAAGATCCAAATCCAGATCCATAAAATCAGATAAGATATATCCAGAAAAAGGGAAGCCAACGGAATTGCCTTGAAGACTTCAAAGAAAGATCCAGTAACCCACAAAGGGGAAAAGAAGGCAACTTGGAACTACAAAGTCAGATCCAGACAGCTCACTGAATTAATCCTTGATTAATTCTAAACCTAACCTTTGTGAAAAAGGGTTGGCTGTGCATAGTTTGAGAAGAGCAATTCTACCTTTTCTCTTACGGTGTTGCTACAGCATTTGGTGCAGTCTGCGGGCTGTGTGTATATGTGGTGAGCTGGTGAAGGAGCAATTCCACCTCCGAAAGATCAGTGTGCAGAATGAAGGGAGCAATCTCACCTTTCTTTATTTTGTGTAGACAGTGAAACCAAGGTGTCGTGAAGGACTGTCACAGTGCTAGGATTTTGTAATGGTTATCTCATTATTCTAGTGATACCTCCTACACCACAGGAGAAGGGGAGACGTACGGGATTACACCACCCGGAACTTCCATAAACAAATCTTGTGTTGATTTTCTTTATGCATTTGTGTTTGTTTTATTTATCGCATTATCTCTCAGCAAACACCAGACACTGAATTCTCACAAACTGATACATAGAAGGTCTAGATTTTTGTTTACACATATATTGCACTAAAGGCTATTACTTTATCCGCTGCCAGTTAACAAGACTGAATATAAGTCAGTTTTGACTTACAATCAGTTAAGCTAACGGAACTCCGCACAAGTTAAGGGACAGAAACATAACTGAACTGGAAGTCAGTTTGAGTTTCAGAGAAACTCAGTTCCTGGGGCTTTTACAACTTAAGATAAGTTTTTGGTGACAAGTTTATTCACCCCCCCCCCCCCCCCTCTAAACTTGTGTTAGCCTTTCCAAGGGACCAACAATTGGTATCGGAGCTAATCTTCCCTTTGGAGGAGATCCAAGATACTTATCAAACCAAGTTGTTGTAGACCCTCACGGTATCGTTCATCTAGTTTCATGTCTACATCAAGAGCTAGAAGTTGGCTTACCCATCCCTTGATTAATTGTTTGCAAAATGTATCTGGTTTTCAGGATAAATTGATTGAAAGGTTCAGTGCGACAAAATTGCATACAAATCCAGAATCTCAACTCAGTGATGAAGTTGATACAAACTTCAATGTTCACAATAACGAATCCGGAGGAGTTCCATCACTAAAAGACCTCTCAAAAGAAGAAGGAAATGAATTGTTACAAATTGTTGCTGATATAGAAGATTCATCACAGCAACAAGAGAATGTACATACTATATTAAATCATCAAGAAAAGGTACATTCTTCCACTCAATCACTTGTTGAACTCAGTCAGAGAAACTCGATCTTGTCAAGTTAACCGAAAAACTCTCCCCGGAAATAGAACAAAAAGATAAAGAACTTGGCAAAGCAAAAGTGTGGAATGAGTTTCTTGAAAGCGAGATGTCAAATCTAGCTGAAAGATTAATACTCAGCAAGATTGACAAAGGCAATGATAATCCCCCACCCCTACCGAGTCTTGAGATCTCATCAAGAATAAACTTAAGAAATCAAGATCTTCGGAAAATCTAGTGGATTACACAAGGAAACTAAAAATGTCAAATCTAAAAGAATTCTTGTGAAATCGACCAAGATTGAGCGTAATGGTTTATCTAGAAAAGAGTTGAGAATGCTTAATTCTCTCAACCAAGGAAGCGAAAAATATATTTCGGTAACTAACTCGACGGACCCAAGAAGATATGGGTACCGAAGAAAACTTAAAAGCTGTTTTGCGGGGAAAAGTCGGTTTACATTGCAAAATCCTCGAAAACCGACCTCTATACAAAACCGAGATAATAAAAAAGCGATGGAGGACAATTTGGTCAATAGCGAGAAAACTTTCCAACTACCATCCGACGTTTGGGCCGACATGACAAATCACTCGAAGCCACGTGTCAACTGGGAGAAAAAGTAGATGTATATCCCTACATAATCTCATTGATTGTGACACGACTCTCACTTTGAAAACGATTGAAAGACGAAATCTTGACGAAATCCCGCTCACCCAAAATCAAGCATTCAAGAATCCTCATTTCAAAAATCAATGGAGCAATACAACATTGACGAAGGAATCACAACAAGCCCGGACGCATTTCGTCAAAAATTCTCAAACTCCAATCTTTCAATTCAAATTGCAAAAAAGATTAAAAAGATTCGAGGTTTGGAGAATTTGATTGACACAAAGGTCTCTATCCTATGTCCAGACGGCATTAGAAATTTCTACGGGAATCGAAATCACCAACAATGGAAGAAGCTTCAAAACGATCGTTCAAGACAAAAGCTTCATCATTGATGAACAACTCGCTCTCCCCTGGTATTCCGTCTTGATATAATTGGAGGCTCTTCATCTTTTACCTTTGGGAAAAAGGAAAAAGACAAGCTTTGGAACATCACGTCAATCAATAAGAAGGAGAAGAATTTCAGTGGCTCCATATATCAGCAGAAAGGAGAATTTGCATTCCTGACCATTCTTCTGACCAAAAATGTCATTGGTCATGTGATGACGGCCAAATTATACCCGTTATTCTATGATCTTTATCCCCGATTCTAGTTTGAAAAAGCATTAATGTAGGGATAATAAGTCGTAATATGCCTAATTTATATATACCCCGAGTTACGATTCGTTATTCTGCATTTCGATGATTTATTGCATTATTTGGTATTACAGACTATGTTTTTGTATGATAAATACAGTGAGCATTATGGACGGACTACGGAGAAGGAATTAAAGATTCAGGACAATGCAAAGCCCATCAGAAGATAGAAGACAAAGCCCAGAAGAAGTGAAGGCTCGGTCGACCGAGCCCGCTACCATTCGGTCGACCGAGTGGACTTAAAGCCCAGCACAGTCCAGCGTATTAATTAAGTCGGTTAGGGTTTAGGGAATCCGATCCTTAGTCGGTTTCTAAGTCGGTTTTGAGCTCTATATAAACACATTGTCATTAGCATTATTCATTCATTCATACATTGATAAATTCATTAATAAAAGAGAACTACACATTGAGGGTTTTTCAGCAAGTTAGGGCGGCAACAATGTAAGCCCTTAATCTTCATGTTTTATTTCCAAGTAATTAATTCTTCCAATTATGTTCGTATCGTTTGAAATTAATTAAACATAGCTAGATGATGTGATTCTCGGCTATGACGTTAGGAGGTGGTGACACCTTGTCTATGAGGATCCCATGACCTACGTCATAATCTAGAGTTATTCATGACTCTAGGTAATTTAATTAATGTGTATCTATGATAGTTTATATAAGTAATGTACGAATTGTCGTTTAACGATTACGTATGAGGAAACGCCGAGAGGTTGGTTCTAGGATGTAATTAGGGGTTGAGTTCGTATGGATGACCGAGCAAAGTCGTTCGGTCGACCGAGCCTCTCGCACTCGGTCGACCGAGCCCTAGTTTCATCGGTTCAATCGCCACGTCTTTATGGTGGGTTTAACCTAGTTGAATTTACTTTCTCGGTAGGTATGGCTACGTCTACGTCGCTCGTCAGTTTTTTATTAGCGTATCATTAGGAAATACCAATATAAGACGTCTAGTTCGGCTTACGAACGATCTTTCGGGACTTTCAGCAAGATCTAGATTAGTTTTGTATTAGGGAATTGTCGACACCTAGTCATGCGTGAATCGTAGATTAACAAGAGACTCAACAAGTAATTGTTAATAGGACGAGGGCTTGAGCGATCGTTTAGGAAGTACGCCTAACCATAAGAATGTTGCCTAAGCGAGGTGTACGGTTAATATCGGCATCCTTAGAATAATGAGCGTGTGAGTTATATGAGATGGATACCCAAAAGGTGAAGTCACGTAACAATACCACGGTGATCTAAGTAACCTAACCGGTGCTAAGTCAAGTTAAGGGGATGACTCCCGTAGCCAATTAAATATGAATACAAACGATTTACAATCGATGAGTTAAGTTGTCTTATATGAGTTATCTTGGTCCAAACGATAACGTTGATAATTGGAAGGTTAATTACGTGTGTATCTTTTAGGTTTGAGTTTTTTTATTTTATTTTGCCTTTTATGTTGGTCTTAGACCGTTGTTCAATGACGAATTAGGTGAGTTAATTATTTAAACCTAGGGTCCACATTTTGATTCCATGAGGGATCGACCTTGATTCACCATCGCTATGCTATGATGTACCTAGTGCTATTGCTAGAATTTGGTGGTCAAGTAAAATACATTTATAACCTGATCAGACCACAATCAAGTTTTTGGCGCCGTTGCCGGGGAATCAATAGCCCAATGATTGTTTAAATAATTATTTTTATCTACTTCGTTTTTATTGTTTTTAGTTGCATTATTTATTTTTCTTATGACGAATTATCTGTACTAGTATCTTCGTTAAAGGATTAAAGCGGGAATGGGGAAGATATTCGTTCGGTCGACCGAACGTATTCACTCGGTCGACCGAGCCTCTTCCAAACCTTAATTCTATACACAAGTGTTGTTTCCCGGTGTTCGTTTCCCCCGTTTGTAGGTTGTAAGTTTGACAACGGTATGAGCAATCATACTGTTTGTCAATTTACTAATTGTTTATTGTTTTTCAAATATTGCAGATAATTCGAATCACTCACTTAAACCGCCCAAGATCGCAAAATGTCATCAACAAATTTTCTTGAAGCCAAAGAAGAAGTTAAAGTTTTACGGACCAAAACTACACCTAAAAAGCCGTTAACACCAAAGCTCATGGAAAGGATAGAAAAGATGAAAGCAAAAATCCGAGAGGCGAGGAAATCAAGAGAGGCTAAAGAAGCCTATTGGCGAGAGAGGTATGTCTATTTTGAATCCGAGGAAATCTCTTCGGATTCTCGATTCGGCTTTAGATTATGATGATTACATGTCCGAGATAGAATCGAGTCGAGGGTAGCACGGCTAGGAAGAGCCCCGTTGTCATCGTTACAGAGATGAAATATTGATTAAAGACGAGTCTCGACCGATGCAAAAGTTAGCGGACCCGGGAGCTTTTATGGTTGGAGTAACCCTAGAACAAACCCATTTAGGTTTAGCCTTGATTGATACCGGTTCGAGCCTTAATATCTTTCCTAAAAGCCTTTGTGATAGGAATTTCATTTTAACACCCACTAACACCCCGCTCCAAGTTAGATTAGCGGATGGAACTAGGACAATCATGGACCGGGAGACCGAACAACATGATTATTGGTGTGGGGCAATTACGGTTTAAGATAGAAATAGTGGTAATGGAAATCGAAGAGCATCCCGAATGCCCAATCATTTTGGGTAGATCGTTTATCAACACTGCACTAGAGCCTTCATACGGATGACCGGACATGAGATAGTATCTTGTTTGATGCCAAGGGTTCGAGTGTTATGGGATAACAAATCCAAATTTCCCGTACCGGCAAGTGTGAACGTGTTAGAAGTAGTTGGTTCAGAGAAGCTTGATGCCACTCAAGGGTTAGGAAAGGATGCTGATGATCATGTCGATGATAAAGATGAGAAGGAAGTCCTTACTATATTAAGTCGGAGCGGAGTCGGTTCGATCTACCGCGCCGCCCTTACCAATATTGAAGCTGTAGACCTACCTAAGGATAGGAGGACCAGAGCGAAGAAACGAACTAGGAGAGCTCGTAACAAAAGCTCATCGAAATCAGAGACAAATCCAAAAGTAGGCGCTTGTCCGGATGGTCAATTTGACTGTCTTTTCATTGGACTGAAATCCAAAGGAAGGGCACTCGTAGAAAAGGACGGCCAAACTTTTTCGGTGAAAGCTGGCCGGGTGAAAGCCTGGCAAGTCAAGGGCAGTGTTTAGAGTGATGATTTTGGAAGTCGAGCTATAGACTCAAAAATTTAGAATTTTTCTCGTTCCATTTTTTAGTTCATTTTTATTTTTTATTTTTTATGAATAAAAGTAACGTAGAATGACGAGAGTTTTTTTTTATTTTTGCCGTGTTCCAATGACCATTAGGTTACGGATGTGCAAAAAGTTTTTTTTTACTCAACTCATTTTAACGTGAAGTAGAGTAGGAAGCGAAATCATTATAAAATGTATTGATGATGAGAAATCGGTGAAAAGATGCTTAGTTTAAAATTTTGAAAAAGTGAAGATTTATATGTTAATGGATTGTGGTTGGATTATTCAATTTTCTTGGTAAGGATTTTTCAATTTGTGACATAATAATTTTGATAGACTTATGTGTTCTAATTTGAAAATTTCGTGTGTATCAAATTGAGGAGGTCAACTATTATTTATTTTTACACATCCCCATTTTTCATTTCCCAATACACCTTTTCATTTTCCCCATTAATTTATTCCTCCAACAAAACCATTCCACTCCTCAATCCTTGCCTTTCTATCTCCACCAATCACCTTCCACCATTTCAAACCTTTCACTTTCCACATCTTTCTATTTAAACCTCTTTTTTCTCTTCACCATTCCCACACCAAAAAATCTTTATCTTCTCCAAATCCCAAATTTTTTTCTTCCCCTTCTCTCCATAAATTTCCATTTCTAATTTTTCTCATACCTTCCATCCACCCAAAAAATTGGGGATAGTAATCTAAATGATCCCCTCCAATATCACAAATTGTGCCTGTTCGTGTCTCTGAAGAATTATCCAACCCAGTACATCACGGGGAAGACCCGAACCTCGGAAGCAAAGCTTCACGGTTCGGTCGACCGAACTTATCCGCTCGGTCAACCGAGCCCCTTCTCTCGGTCGACCGAGAGCCTCCACCCGCCGCGCATTACGCCGGCGTGCTCGTTCCGGTTCGCGGTTATGCCACCAAGACGCCGATCCTCCGCACAATTTGTAGCGATCGACGATGCCATTCCCTTGATCAACGGGGTACCGCAATTCGCGAGCCAAGAAGTATTTTCGGTTTATCGGAATTTCTTCAACAACTCGCCGGTACACCGGGCTCGAGGATTATATTTGACCAAGCGTGGTCAAGAGCCGTTCGATCTCGTGGACTACTATCGGTGGCAAGAGGTTGTTGCGCCACCGGCCAAGTCAATGTCGACCGGGTAAGAGAATTTTATTCTTATTTACGCGTGCACCCACACACGAATTTAGTCCAAGTTCGTGGCAAGTCCATTGTTATTACTCCGGGGAAGATTAATAATTATTATGGTCTCGATACCCCGGAGGAAGAGCCAGAGTACACTGTCACGTTTGATGAGTCTGATGCGTGGTTGGAGGAGGTTGGTGCCCATCTCGGGATAGCATGGACAATAGGGGAAGTCGCTCGCACTTTTGAGGAGCCACATTTTAGGCGATGGGAAGATAAGTGCTTACACAGGCTTATCCGTTCCAACATTATTCCGGCTAAGCATCCGTCTACGTATATTATGCACATGCTACGCCGATGTACCGGTTGAGCGAGAGGATGGCCGGTTAATATTGGGGCACCGATGCGTTACGAGATGACCGCCGATGCCCGCAAGCCTAGACACATGCCGCCCTATGGTTCATTGATCACTTCATTTTGTGAGGCGGTGAGTGCCCGGTGCTAGGCGGTGACTCTTATGTTAGGCCCATGCCTATCCTTTCTTTGGATTCTCGTTGCACCACCTCTTGTGCACCCCGATGATGACGGTCCGGGTGATGACGATGCGCAATTTCAAGATTTTCCTGAAGCGGATCGGAATGTTCTTCCATTAGCTTTCATTGATCCGAACGATATACCTTCGGACTAAGCATCTGTGTCTGTGTGATCTTTTAATTATCTCTTTATCAATGTGTTTTTGATTTCGTTGTACCAATAAGTTAAGTCGTGTTGTATGGAGTTCGTTTTTAATTTCCCTAATGAAAAAATTTTGTCTTATTTAATGTGTTGGACATTTGTGCATTATTTTCACTATAATTATTCGGTATGGGCTTACATACGTTTAAGGAAATTATTACACCTTTTACAGTCCATTTGACATGATTATATTTTTTTTTCTGGACTAACCCTGTAACGCGTTCAAAGTTTTGTGTTAAAGATGTTTGTTGCAGAGGTTGCATTTTATAGCGGTTGGAAAGCGTATTTGTCCGTCCCAATTCTCCGGAGTTCCCCACGACTTGTTCCACTCCCGCGCTTATCCGAGCTAAGTTCCTATTTTTGCTCTTTATTGTTATACATTGAGGACAATGCATAATTTAAGTGGGGGGTACGAGTCACTTAGCTCACTTAGCTTGCTCGAACAAGCCTCTATACATCAAATAATAAATGAGTAAAATTTAAACTTTTAAACATAGAATCACATTTACTTTTGTGAAGTCCCCGAATATTGTATTTAATAAGGAAGGAACCATGGTTTATGAGTACATGATCACTTTATACTTTTGCGATATAATTCTAGTAAACTTAATGATATTCATGTTATATGTTGCGAGTAGTTATTTATTATTCAATTACTCAATAAATGAATCGATGAATATTGCGTTTATAATAAAAATGTAGAATTTTATGTGTACATTGCGTAGATGATTGGTTATGTAAACTTAGTGTCAATATCTATCTCGCGATGTATTCGATATTCTTGCCAATAAAAGCGGAATAATAAGCTTGAGACGTACCGTGTTTTAGCAAAATGATAAACACGGGCTTGTAGTAACATTACCAAAGTAGCCCCGCGCTTGTGGTAATATTCAATGCTATGCATGATCTAAGATAGGGGATACTCTAAAAGTTTTCTTCCTTGAGATTGATAGCATTTGAAAAAATATGAAGAAATGAAAAGAATATTGAACTCTTTAAGAGGCTTTGAGTAGTACTCGGTCTCCAAGTCCAAAAACCCTATAGATACGCTCTTGCTTATTGTTCTAGTGCTTTAACCATTGCGAGGCATAAGGAGTATGAATGCTGATGTTGGTAGGTTAAGATTTCGAAGTTAGCATAAACTCTAATCTTGCTACATTCATATACAACTAATGCACATGCACACATCACCTCGATTCATAGTGAATAATGAATAATGGATATCTTATGAGCATAAACAACATGAGTTGATTCAAGTTTCTTGTGTTAGTATAATTTGACCATTGGAAAATGATTATATGGGGAATAACTTATTGATACTTTGCTCGGGACGATCAAAGGCTAAGTGGGGGTAGTTGATGACGGCCAAATTATACCCGTTATTCTATGATCTTTATCCCCGATTCTAGTTTGAAAAAGCATTAATGTAGGGATAATAAGTCGTAATATGCCTAATTTATATATACCCCGAGTTACGATTCGTTATTCGCATTTCGATGATTTATTGCATTATTTGGTATTACGGACTATGTTTTTGTATGATAAATACGGTGAGCATTATGGACGGACTACGGAGAAGGAATTAAAGATTCGGGACAATGCAAAGCCCGGCGAGAAGATAGAAGACAAAGCCCAGAAGAAGTGAAGGCTCGGTCGACCGAGCCCAGCCATTCGGTCGACCGAGTGGACTTAAAGCCCGGCACGAGTCCAGCGTATTAATTAAGTCGGTTAGGGTTTAGGGAATCCGATCCTTAGTCGGTTTCTAAGTCGGTTTTGAGCTCTATATAAACACATTGTCATTAGCATTATTCATTCATTCATACATTGATAAATTCATTAATAAAAGAGAACTACACATTGAGGGTTTTTCAGCAAGTTAGGGCGGCAACAATGTAAGCCCTTAATCTTCATGTTTTATTTCCAAGTAATTAATTCTTCCAATTATGTTCGTATCGTTTGAAATTAATTAAACATAGCTAGATGATGTGATTCTCGGCTATGACGTTAGGAGGTGGTGACACCTTGTCTATGAGGATCCCATGACCTACGTCATAATCTAGAGTTATTCATGACTCAGGTAATTTAATTAATGTGTATCTATGATAGTTTATATAAGTAATGTACGAATTCTTCGTTTAATACATTACGTATGAGGAAACGGCGAGAGGTTGGTTCTAGGATGTAATTAGGGGTTGAGTTCGTATGGATGACCGAGCAAAGTCGTTCGGTCGACCGAGCCTCCGCACTCGGTCGGCGAGCCCTAGTTTCATCGGTTCAATCTCGCCACGTCTTTATGGTGGGTTTAACCTAGTTGAATTTACTTTCTCAGTAGGTATGGCTACGTCTACGTCGCTCGTCAGTTTTTTATTAGCGTATCATTAGGAAATACCAATATAAGACGTCTAGTTCGGCTTACGAACGATCTTTCGGGACTTTCAGCAAGATCTAGATTAGTTTTGTATTAGGGAATTGTCGACACCTAGTCATGTGTGAATCGTAGATTAACAAGAGACTCAACAAGTAATTGTTAATAGGACGAGGGCTTGAGCGATCGTTTAGGAAGTACGCCTAACCATAGGAATGTTGCCTAAGCGAGGTGTACGGTTAATATCGGCATCCTTAGAATAATGAGCGTGTGAGTTATATGAGATGGATACCCAAAAGGTGAAGTCACGTGACAATACCACAGTGATCTAGTAACCTAACCGGTGCTAAGTCAAGTTAAGGGGATGACTCCTGTTGCCAATTAAATATGAATACAACCAGATTTACAGTCGATGAGTTAAGTTGTCTTATATGAGTTATCTTGGTCCAAACGATAACGTTGATAATTGGAAGGTTAATTACGTGTGTATCTTTTAGGTTTGAGTTTGTTTATTTTATTTTGCCTTTTATGTTGGTCTTAGACCGTTGTTCAATGACGAATTAGGTGAGTTAATTATTTAAACCTAGGGTCCACATTTTGATTCCCTGAGGGATCGACCTTGATTCACCATCGCTATGCTATGATGTACCTAGTGCTATTGCTAGAATTTGGTGGTCAAGTAAAATACATTTATAACCTGATCAGACCGCAATCATCATGCTCGAAATTTCTACACTCTTTCTACAGACAATATGAAGATGATTTATACCATTTGGTTTGAAGAGAGATTTGATTGGAACAAATTTATACTCAATCAGTTGATAAAACAGATTTCTGATGAGAAGGAGAGAATCAAAGAAAGCAAGGAAGTTGCTGGAGAATCATTCTTACCGAGAAAAGGATTTCCTTATCTAGTACAAAGAATACTAGACCATTTCTCCATCTCTAAATCCACACCAAGCGAAGTGAAACGAAGTCGGTGTCCACCGGGACAAAGAAGAGAAAAGCTACCAAACAAGAAGAGTGGAGTGAAGATTCAGACTCCAGTTCAAGCGAGACTGTGAAATTGAACGACAGAACCCTAAGAAGACAGAAAAGAATGTTGAACAAGTTTCAGGCACAGAAAGTTGAAACTAAGGAAGTAATTGAGATTGAGGATGAATCTGATGAAACTGAAGAAAGCAAGCATGAAGAATCTGAAGAAAGCATGTACGAAGAAACTGAAGAGTTCGTTAATAAACTTGAAGAAAGTGAACAAGATGGAGATGAGGAATGTGTAGATGATAAAGAAATTGGTGAAGAAGAATGCGAAAGAGTTGATGAAGAATGCGAAGAGAGTGAATTTCCCACTACTATGTTTGGGGAATACTTTCGAAAAACGAGAGAGAAGCTGTGGAAGATGCGAGTTTTGTGAAACCGAGTATGAAAAGGAACCGACGAGTTCATGATACTCACTTTTACTATCCTTAAAGCGGCTCCTCATCACAAACCCATATAGCATCCACAAACAAATCAAAGCAATTGAAGAAACTCGGTCCAAGAAACCGAAGCCGAGAAACCGAAGAATACGAAAGAATTTATTGAATGCTTAATACAAAATCTACAGGAGAAAATGTTCAATCTCGCATAAATTAATTGGAAGAATACATTACTCGGGCCTATTTGAGTATTCAAACATCATCACCTTACGTAAGTTATTTAAAGATTGCTATCACCTATCTTCAAACAAGGGGAAGATGAAAGTGTAGGTGATGATGCAACTAAAGAAGAAAAGGCGAAGAAGCTTATGCCGGACAACCGATAGAAGATCAAGACGGACAAGTAGATCCGATCTACTAACTACTCAACTTGATGAAGAAGCGAGTTGACAACATGTTTGAAGAAGCGATTGCGAAGGAGATTTTAAAGACACGAGGGACCGAGGATGATGAAGATAATGCGATTAAAGCGTCTTGAGCATCGAAAGAAGCTTGTAATTTTTGTCAAATTGCTTGAGAAACTGGCAAATAAAGAGACACAAACTAAGAGGGAAACTGAAAAGAAATCAGAAAAGAAAACTGGAAAAGAAAGACTTAACCTCATTTCAGAAGAAGAAAAAGAGCAGATGAACGAGGAGATCAAAGAAATCCTGATCAAGATAAAAAACAATGATAATGAATAAGCCAATCAATTGCTCAATGAATATTTAGAGATCAAACCTAAAGATGGCGAATCAGCTGAAGAAGGAAAAGCGAGAAGGCTCCAGAAACTAAAAGGAGTATCTTTTTGGTGAAAAACTTTTGGCTTTTGAAAAACGAGATGTAATTTAATTCGAGCTTATAACTCGGTTTGGCTCTTGTAATAAACTCAGCCGTTCTAGTTTGCTCATTTGTTTTGTTATGATTTCTTGCACTATTCTTTTATTATTGCTTTTAGGGAGGGTTATGATACATCATCAAAAAGGGGGAAATTGTTGGAAATATTATTTATGTTTTGATGATGGTTCGTCACGTAATTAGACAAATCACTTACAACCCATGATGATGAAGTCATAACTAACTGTTATAGTGCATAATGAAAGAAGAAGCAAGAAATGGTCTAGAGATAAATGTATAAGTTCTATCTAGAGTCTGAACCTTGTATAGGTTGTTTCGGACAAGCACCGTAATAGAATAGGAACTAGACGAACAAATTTGGGTCAATTCAAGGAAACCGAGTTATAATAAGAAAACCGAGATATGCATCTAAAGAGGCGAGGGCTCAAACTCGGTTATGCAAGAACTAAAGATGAAAAGTTCGCCGAGGGACATAGACTCGGTTGGCTTATCTAGAAGGCGAAAAGGCGAGGGACACGGACTCGGTTGTTGAAGATTGAAGAACCGAGGTGGCAAAGTCGGTTAGAAGGCGATCAAGTCGTGACTATAAATCGGGATTCGGACAAGTCTGTGGTGACCTGAAAACTGAATTATTGATCATGTATAACTGAATAATCTTAAGGACAAAGATTATCAGTTACCAGGAAAGAAGAAACTGATTGGTGTACTCGACTTAGTCAATTAAAGTGAGATAGTAAGTATACAAGGTACTCGTTTTGAAGAAGAGTAGAAGATTGAGTTAAGGCTTTGTTATATTCAACCGAGAATACGACAAAAGATCGTACATATGAACGTTGGCAAAACGACAAGTGTAACGGCTACAAGAGCTAGTGATCGTTACATCACCCCTATAAATATACATGAGAATCACTCTAAGAAACGAGAGAGAGGAGGATCAAAAAAAGAAGAGCTTTACAAGCATATATTCAAAGATCCAAATCCGGATCCATAAAATCGGATAAGATATATCCGTAAAAAGGAAGCCAACGGAATTGCCTTGAAGACTTCAAAGAAAGATCCAAAGTAACCCACAAAGGGAAAAGAAGGCAACTTGGAACTACAAAGTCGATCCGGAGATACTCACCGAATTAATCCTTGATTAATTCTAAACCTAACCTTTGTGAAAAGGGTTGGTCGTGCATAGTTTGAGAAGAGCAATTCTACCTTTTCTCTTACGGTGTTGCTACGCATTTGGTGCAACTCTCGCGGGCCGTGTGTGTATATGTGGTGAGTGGTGAAGGAGCAATTCCACCTCCGAAAGATCGGTGTGCGAGAATGAAGGGAGCAATCTCACCTTTCTTTATTTTGTGTAGACAAGTGAAACCGGGGTGTCGTGAAGGAATTGTCACGGTGCTAGGGTTTTGTAACGGTTATCTCATTATTCTAGTGATACCTCCTACACCACGGGGAGAAGGGGAGACGTACGGGATTACACCACCCGGAACTTCCATAAACAAATCTTGTGTTTATTTTCTTTATGCATTTGTGTTTGTTTTATTTATCGCATTATCTCTCAGCAAACACCAGACACTGAATTCTCACAAACTGATACATAGAAGGTCTAGATTTTGTTTACACATCTATTGCACTAAAGGCTATTACTTTATCCATTTTACAGATAAGTTTTTGGTGACAAGTTTATTCACCCCCCCCCCCCCTCTAAACTTGTGTTAGCCTTTCCAAGGGACCAACAAATACTTTTTGAACAAGCGATTATAATGAGAAATGACTATATTTGTTTTGTTTTTGTTTTTACTCTTTTTGCTTTTCTTTGTAAGGAGGGTATTGGCATCATCACCAAAAATGGGGAAATTGTTGGTCTTATTTTTAAGTTTTAGTAATGAGTGCCGGACTAATTTGTTATAGAGCAAAGGCAAAAGATGTCTAGATCAAATGTATAAGCTTATTAGAGTTTGATCTTGTATAGGTTTGATCAAACAAGCACTGTATAAGGTCAGCTGACTTTCATCGGCAGACCTGTCTATATCGATAGGGTACATGAGTCGGTAGACTAGTTTAGGAACCCGCCGAAGCGAAAGGCCGAGGGCTCAAACTCGCCATCGAAGGCAAAGGGATCAAACTTAGTATTTAAAGTCAAGGATATGGAATCGAATTTAGGGAAGTCTATGATGACCTGGCGATTACATATACCTTGTGTACAAGGTCTAAGTTCCACAAGTTAAGTGGTGATTGGGACTTAGTTATATTCAAAATGGTGTAATCTAACTTCATAATAAAAAGTTAGATATAAGAGAAGTTAGCTGAAGTGTTTTTATAAACACAGCAACTTTGGAATAGCTGACTGATATGCATTTCAGAAGGCTAATACCCACAGGAACCTGCTGATATATATTTCAAGTTATTCTAAGGTTACATTGGAAGAATACAAGGATAAGGACAGATAACAACCTCGGATTTTATCAAACAAATCAATGGTTAAGATTAAAGAAATGTTGGGAAGAAACAGAGGCTTATCCAATGGATACAAGTCAAAGGGTGGACAGACTGAGAGCTGTCAAAAAACAATCTGACAGTGTCAGTACTATGTATAGGGACATAATGCAAGTCAATAAAAGGACAAGTCTGAAATGGCTATGTTTGAATTTCAAACATAAGTCACAAGGATTCCTACCTATAAATAGAGGACTCCTGATTCAGATACAAGTGATGAAAATTAAGGATCTATCTTGAGCTATCAGATTTCAATCTATTAAACTCCCTGCTGACCCTACTAAACTTAAAGCTACTGATCCAGTAAACTTCTTCAAGTGTAATCTGCTATCAAGCTACATCAAGTTTAAACACTTGAAGACCTCAAGCTACTGATCATATCATCCTGATCAAGCTGCTGAAAGCTGAATCACTTACTTGATTCAAACTTTCTTTTATAAGAAATCTACTGAAGACAGTGAAGCATCTTTGGGTGTCAAGGACTGTTGTTTGTGGTGGAGCTGGTGAAGAGGCAATCCTACTCTTCAAGGACCAGTGGAAGACTTTGGAGCAGCAATCCTACCTGTTCCAAGTGTTCAGTTTGGGAAGCCACAGTTATTGGTGAAGGACAAGCAACTTAGGGGTTTTTGTAACTGCTACCTCAAGAATCTCAAGTGAATTACCTCCAACATCATAGGAGAAGAGTGGACTGACAGGATTACACCAGCTGGAACCACTATAAAAATTGCCTACTTACTTTCGCATTTACTTTCTGCACTTAGTATATTTAACACATCAACCTACTGAACTAGCAACTGAATCACACACATACACTACTGAGTATCTAATACTTGGTATCATATTTTAACAAGTAATAAGGCTTAATTTAAATATATTCCGCTGCAACAAATTCAGTAAAGTCAATAGTCAGCAGACTACTGAGCTATCAGCAGGTTGTTGAAGTTGCTGAGTTTATTAACTCCAAAAGTTTTAAGTGTTAAGTTTATTCACCCCCCCCCCCTCTAAACTTAACCAAAGTCTTTTCAAGGGACCAACACTAACCATGACCGATCATGTCGGTCGGGTTAGGTCCCTCTCAGACCTACAATTCTACTTACATGTATCCGAGCTGATTCCAGCTCGGCTACTCTCCTTTTCAGGTCGGCTCAAGCATAGAGGTTTCAACCAGTCTAGCCCTGGTCGTCTAAGTTCGGCTGAGTCAATCCTTAATCATATTTCCCACGTGTATAATACACAGGTAACTATGGAAAGAATCCTGAGTCGTAAAGGCTCCAATCTTTATCACTTAATATAAATTTTTGAATACTATAATTAATTATCTCCTAAAATCAAGGAGATTAACTAAACATAATCCATTTCCGTAGGGAGCACACCAATCAGTGTCCATCACAGACACGCCACGCGCTAACTCTAGGGCACAAGCCCCTCTATATAAATAATCCCTAAAGAACTATGGAGACTTGATTCCGATCTCAACATTGGAAACTATGCAGCTTGATCACCATCAAGTGCGGTCTAAAACATCCCAAAACAGCCTTCTCTTCTTTCATAGTTTTATATATTCAAAGAGCATCCTTAGCTTATCATCGAGAGAAAGAACCCTAAAGTTTACCTTGACGATTTTTGGATCTCCGGTGTTCAAGGATGATTATTATAGGAATTGAAAAACTGGACTAACTAACTAAACTGGATCAAACCGGATTGAAAAATGTCAAACTACGGTTTTATAATAGGTTTTTTATTGTAAAAAAATTGAACCGTCAAATCCATTTGGTTTCCGTATATAATGAAGTAAATTGTTATATCCTGTATGAAAAACATCTGATGGTTGGGCTTAGCCTTTGATCTGCGGTATGCAAATAACTTTCCTCTAGACCTAGCTGCTATAGAAATTCAATCCATAAATGGAATGATAGTGAACTATGGTAGAAATCAGGTAGAAATGAGTAGAATGGGTCGAAATATGGTAGAAATGGGTCAAAAATAGTAGAATATGGATTAAAAATGAACTTTGTGTAATTTTACGTAAACATACTAGACATAACAACATTTCTCAAAATAAATTTAATCCATTCAAATCAGTGAGGTCAGTCATTAGAGCCAACTGCAGAGCTCCGCTTCTATGCTTATATGAGGCTAATGCTGACCGTATAATGACTTATTTCATTAAATGCATATTCCATCATGAGTTTTACCATACTTGAAATAAAGCCGGAATCGGGAGGTTCGGCAAGCAACACGTATGATAAGGAACCTCTGTGAGGTAAATGCACTAATGATCGAGCATTTGGGGTTGATAAATGATTTTCAACACGATTTTAAGTGATTGAATATCAATGATGTTTATTTAAAGTAATTATAGTGTTTAACCATGATTATTATAAAAATTGAAAAACCGGATTAACTGATTAAACTGGATCAAACAGGATTGAAAAATAAGAAACTACAATTTTATAATAGGTTTTTTATTGTAAAAAATTCGAGCCGTAAAATCCGTTTGGTTTCCAGTTATAATGAAGTAAATTTGTATTCCCCGTATGAAAACATCTAATGCTTGAGCTTAGCCTTTGATCTGCGACATGCAAATACTTTTCTCTAGACCTAGCGGCTGTAGAAATTCAATCTATAAATGGAATGATAGTGAACTGTGGTCGAAATCAGGTAGAAATGGGTCGAAATCGTGTAGAAATGAGTCCAAAATAGTAGAATATGAATTAAAAAGGAACTTGTTACCCTTTTACGTAAACATACTAGGCATATCAACATTTCACAAAATAAATGTTATCCATTCAAATCGGCGAGGTTGGTCATTAGAGCCAACTGCAGAGCTCCGCTTTTACGCTTGTATCAGGCTCATGCTGACCGTATAATGACTTATTTCATTAAATGCATATTCCATCATAATTTTTACCATACTGGAAGGAAATCCATAATCAGGAGGTTTGGCAAGCAACACGTGCGATAAGGAACCTCTGCGAGGTAAATGCGCTAACGATCGAGCATTTTGGGTTGATAAATGATTTTAGTTACGATTTTAAGTGGTTGAATATCAATGAGGTTTATTTAAAGTAATTATAGTGTTCAAGGATAATTATTATTGAATTTAAAAACCGGATTAGCTGATTAAATTGGCTCAAACCGGATTGAAAAATGACAAACTACAGTTTTATAATAGTTTTTTTATTGTAAAAAATTGAACCGTAAAATCCGTTTGGTTTCTGGTTATAATGAAGTAATTTGGTATTCCCCGTATGAAAAATGTTTGTTGGTTGAACTTAGCCTTTGATCTGCGACATGCAAATAACTTTTCTCTAGACCTAACTACTAAAGAAATTCAATATATAAATGGAAAGATAGTGAACTGTGGTAGAAATATGGTAGAAATGAGTAGAAATGGGTCAAAATCGGGTAGAAATGAGTCCAAAATTGTGGAATATGGATTAAAATGGTTCTTGGTATAATTTTACGTAAACATACTAAACATATCAACATTTCACAAAATAAATGTTATCCATTCAAATCAGCGATCTCTGTCATTAGAGCCAACTGCAGAGCTCTGCTTCTACGGTTGTATGAGGATTATGCTGACCGTATAATAACTTATTTCATTAAATTCATATTCCATCATGAGTTTTACCATACTGGAAGGAAAGCCGGAATCAGGAGGTTCGGCAAGTAACACGTACGATAAGGAACCCCTTCGAGGTAAATGCACTAACGATCGAGCATTTGGGGTTGATAAATGATTTTAATTAAGATTTTAAATGATTGTATATCAATGATGTTTATTTAAAGTAATTATAGTGTTCAATGATTATTATTATAGAAATTGAAAAACCATATTAACTAACTAAACTGGATCAAACCGGATTGAAATGACAAACTACAGTTTTATACTAGATTTTTTATTGTAAAAAAATCGAACCCAAAAATCCGTTTTGTTACCGGTTTTAATGAAGTAAATTGGTATCCCTGTATGAAAAACGTCTGATGGTTGAGCTTAGTCTTTGATCTGCGACATGCAAATAACTTTTCTATAGACCTAGCTGCTCTAGAAATTCAATCTATAAATGGAATGATAGTGAACTGTGGTAGATATTAGGTAGACATGACTAGAAATTGGTCGAAATCGGGTATAAATTAGTCAAAAATACTGGAATATGGTTTAAAATGGAACTTGGTATAATTTTATCCATTCAAATCAGCAAGGTCTGTCATTAGATACAACTACAGAGGTCCGCTTCTATGCTAATATGAGTCTCATGCTGACCATGTAATGACTTATTTCCTTAAATGCATATTCCATCATTAGTTTTACCATACTGGAAGGAAATCTTGAATCGGGAGGTTTGGCAAGCAACACGTACGATAAAGAACCCCTACGAGGTAAATACTCTAACGATAGAATATTTGGGGTTGATAAATTATTTTAATTACGATTTTAAGTGACTCAATATCAATGATGTTTATTTAATTAATTATAGTGGTCAAAGATGATTATTATAGAAATTGAAAAACCGGATTAACTGATTAAACTAGATCAAACCGGATTGAAAAATGACAAACTACAGTTTTATAATAGGTTATTTATTGTAAAAAAAATCGAACCGTAAATACATTTGGTTTCCGGTTATAACGAAGTAAATTGGTATTCCCCGTATGAAAGACGTCTGATGGTTGAGCTTAGCCTTTGATCTACGACTTCAAAATAACTTTTCTCTAGACCTAGCTGCCATAGAAATTCAATCTATAAATGGAATGATATTGAACTGTGTTAGAAATCTGGTAGAAATGAGTAGAAATTGGTCGAAATTGGGTAGAAATGTGTCCAAAATAGTAGAATATGGATTAAAAAGGAACTTGGTATAATTTTACGCAAACATACTAGACAAATCAACATTTCGCAAAATAAATGTTATCCATTCAAATCAGCGAGGTCGGTCAATAGAACAAACTGCAGAGCTCCGCTTCTATGCTTGTATGACGCTCATGATGACCATATAATTATTTCATTAAATTCATATTCCATCATGAGTTTTATCATAATGGAAGGAAAGCCGGAATCGGGAGGGTTGGCAAGCAACACGTAAGATAAGGAACTCGTGCGAGTTAAATACGCTAATGATCGAGCATTTGGGGTTGATAAATGTTTTTAATTACAATTTTAAGTGATTGAATATCAATGATGTTTATTTAAAGTAATTATAGTTTTCAAGGATGATTATTATAGAAATTAAAAAACCAGATTAACTGATTAGACTGGAACAAACCGGATTGAAAATTGACAAACTACAGTTTTATAATAGGTTTTATATTGTAAAAAATCGATCCATAAAATCCGTTTGGTTTCCAGTTATAAAGAAGTGAATTGGTATTCCCCGTATGAAAAAAGTCTGATGGTTGAGCTTAGCCTTTGATCTGCGACATGCAAATAACTTTTCTCTAGACTTAGCTGTTATAGAAATTTAATCTATAAATGGAATGATAGTGAACTGTGGTAGAAATGGGTCGATATCGGGTAAAAATGAGTCCAAAAAAGTAGAATATGGATTAAAAAGGAACTTGGTATAATTTTACATAAACATACTAGACATATCAACATTTCACAAAATAAATGTTATCCTTTTAAATAAACGAGAACGGTCATTAGAGCCAATTGCAGAGTTCCGCTTCTACGCTTGTATTAAGCTCATGCTGACTGTATAATGACTTATTTCATTAAATGCATATTCCATCATGAGTTTTACCATACCGGAAGGAAAGCCGAAATCGGGAGGTTCGGCAAGCAACACGTACGATAAGGAACCCCTTCGAGGTAAATGTGCTAACGATCGAGCATTTGAGGTTGATAAATGATTTTAATTACTATTTTAAGTGATTGAATATCAGTGATGTTTATTTAAAGTAAATATAGTGTTCAATGATGATTATTATAGAAATTGAAAAACCAGAATAAAAGATTAAACTGGATCAAACCGGATTGAAAAATGACAAACTACAGATTTATAATTGGTTTTTTATTGTAAAAAAATCGAACCTTAAAATCCGTTTGGTTTCCGGTTATAATGAAGTAAATTGGTATTCCCCGTATGAAGAACATCTAATGGTTGAGCTTAGCCTTTGATCTGCGACATGCAAATAACTTTTCTCTAGTCCTAGCAGCTATAGAAATTCAATCTATAAATGGAATGGTAGAAAACTCTGGTAAAAATCAGGTAGAAATGAGTAGAAATGGGTCGAAATCGGGTAGAAATCAGTCAAAAATAGTAGAATATGGATTAAAAAGGAACTTGGTGTAATTTTACATTAACATACTAGACATATCAATATTTCACAAAATAAATGTTTTCCATTCAAATCAGCGAGGTCGGTCATTAGAGCCAACTGCAGAGCTCCGCTTCTACGCTTGTATAAGGCTCATGCTGACCATATAATGACATATTTCAATAAATGCATATTCCATCATGATTTTTACCATATTGGAAGAAAAGCTGGAATCGGGAGGTTCGGCAAGGAACACGTACGATATGGAACCCCTGCGAGGTGAATGCGCTAACGATCGAGCATTTAGGGTTGATAAGTGATTTTAATTACGATTTTAAGTGATTGAATATCAATGATGTTTATTTAAATTAAATATAGTGTTCAAGGATGATTATTATAGAAATTGAAAAACCGAATTAACAAATTAAACTCGATCAAACCAGATTGAAAAATGACAAACTACTGTTTTATAATTGGTTATTTATTGTAAAAAAATAAAACCGTAAAATCCGTTTGGTTTCTGGTTATAATGATGTAAATTAGTATTCCCCATATGAAAAACGTCTGATGATTGAGCTTAGCCTTTGATCTGCGACATGCAAATAACTCTTCTCTAGACCTAGCTTCTATAGTCAATCTATAAATAGAATGATAGTGAACTGTGGTAGTAATCAGGTAGAAATGAGTAGAAATGGGTCGAAACCGGGTAGAAATGAGTTCAAAATAGTCGAATATGGATTAAAAATGAACTTGGTATAATTTTACGTAAAAATACTAGACATATCAACATTTCACAAAATAAATGTTATCCATTCAAATGAGCGAGGTCGGTCATTAGAGCCAACTGCAGAGCTCCGCTTCTATGCTTGAATGAGGCTCATGCTAACCGTATAATGACTTATTTCATTAAATGCATATTTCCTCATGAGTATTACCATACGGAAGGAAAGCCGGAACCGGGAGGTTTGGGAAGCAACACGTACGATAAGGAACCCCTGCGAGGTAAATGCGCTATCGACCGAGTATTTGGGGTTGATAAATGATTCTAATTTTGATTTTAAATGATTGAATATCAATGATGTTTATTTAAAGTAATTATAGTGTTCAAGGATCATTATTATAGAAATTGGGAAACATGATTAACTGATTAAACTGGATCAAACCGGATTGAAAAATGACCAACTACAGTTTTATAATAGGTTATTTATTGTAAAAAAAAATCGAACCGTAAAATCCGTTTGGTTTCCGGTTATAGTGAAGTAAATTGGTATTTCCAGTATGAAACACGTCTGATGGTTGAGCTTAGCCTTTGATCTGCGACACCCAAATAACCTTCTCTAGACCTAGCAGCTATAGAAATTCAATCTATAATTGGAATGATAGTGAACTGTGGTAGAAAGCAGGTAGAAATTAGAAGAAATGGGTCGAAATCGGGTAGAAATGAGTCCAAAATAGTGGAATATGGATTACAAAGTAACTTGGTATAATTGTACGTAAACATACTACACATATCAACATTTCACAAAATAAATGTTATCCATTAAAATCAACGAGGTCGGTCATTATAGCCAACTACAGAGCTTTGCTTCTACGCTTGTATGAGGCTCATGCTGACCGTATAATGACTTATTTCATTAAACGCATATTCCATCACGAGTTTTACCATACCGGAAGTAAATCCTGAATCGGGAGGTTCGGCAAGCAACACGTACGATAAGGAACCCCTTCGAGGTAAATGTGCTAACGATCGAGCATTTGAGGTTGATAAATGATTTTAATTAGATTTTAAGTGATTGAATATCTGTAATGTTTATTTAAAGTAATTATAGTGTTCAAGGATGATTATTATATAAATTGAAAAACCAGATTATCTGACTAAAATGGATCAAACCGGATTGAAAAATGACAAACTATTGTTTTATTATAGGTTTTTAATTGTAAAAAATCAAACCGTAAAATCCGTTTGGTTTCCGGTTATAGTGAGGTAAATTTTTATTCCCCGTATGAAAAACTTTTGATGGTTTGGCTTAGCCTTTGATCCGCGACATGCAAATAACTTTTCTCTAGTCCTAGCTCCTATAGAAATTCAATCTATAAATGAATGATAGTGAACTGTGGTAGAAATCATGTAGAAATGAGTAGAATGGGTCGAAATCTGGTAGAAATGGGTCCAAAATAGTAGAATATGGATTAAAATGAACTTGGTGTAACTTTGCGTAAACATAGTAGACATAACAACATTTCACAAAATAAATGTTATCCATTAAAATCAGCTAGGTCGGTCATTAGAGCCAACTGCAGAGCTCCGCTTCTATGCTTATATGAGGCTCATGCTGACCGTATAATGACTTATATCATTAAATGCATATTCCATCATCAGTTTTACCATACATGAAATAAAGCCGGAATCGGGAGGTTCGGCAAGCAACAAGTACGATAAGGAACCCCTGTGATGTAAATGCGCTAACGATTGAGCATTTGGGGTTGATAAATGATTTTCAATACGATTTTAAGTGATTAAATATCAATGATGTTTATTTAAAGTAATTATATTGTTCAAGCATGATTATTATAGAAATTGAAAAACCAGATTAACTGATTAAACTGGATCAAATTGGATTGAAAAATTACAAACTATGGTTTCATAATAGGTTTTTTATTGTAAAAAGTTCGAACAGTAAAATCCATTTGGTTTCTGGTTATAATGAAGTAAATTGGTATTCCCCTTATGAAAAACGTCTGATGGTTGAGCTTAGCCTTTGATATGTGACGTGCAAATAACTTTTCTCTAGACCTAGCTGCTATAGAAATTCAATCTATAAATGGAATGATAGTGAACTGTGGTAGAAATCAGGTGGAAATGAGTAGAAATGGGTCGAAATCGTGTAGGAATGAGTCCAAAATAGTAGAATATGAATTAAAAAGGAACTTGTTCTAATTTTTCATAAACATACTAGACATATCAACATTTCACAAAATAAATGTTATACATTCAAATCAGTAAGGTCGGTCTTAGAGCCCAACAGCAGAGCTCCGCTTCTACGCTTGTATCAGGCTCATGCTGACCGTATAATGACTTATTTCATTAAATGCATATTCCATAATGAGTTTTACCATACTGGAAGGAAAGCCGGAACCGGGAGGTTTGGGAAGCAACACGTACGATAAAGAACCCCTGCGAGGAAAATGCGCTATCGACCGAGTATTTGGGGTTGATAAATGATTCTAATTTTGATTTTAAATGATTGAATATCAATGATGTTTATTTAAAGTAATTATAGTGTTCAAGGATGATTATTATAAAAATTGAGAAACATGATTAACAGATTAAACTAGATCAAACCGGATTGAAAAATGACAAACTACAAGTTTTTAATTAATAGGTTTTTTATTGTAAAAAATCGAACCGTAAAATCCGTTTGGTTTCCGGTTATAATGAAGTGAATTGTTATTCCCCGTATGAAAAATGTCTGATGGTTGAGCTTAGCCTTTGATCTGCGACATGCAAATAACTTTTCTCTAGACCTAGCTGCTATCGAAATTTAATCTATAAATGGTATGATAGTGAACTGTGGTAAAAAAATCAAGTAGAAATGGGTCGAAATCGGGTAGAAATGAGTCCAAAATAGTAGAATATGGATTAAAAAGGAACTTGGTATATTAAAATCATTTATCAACCCCAAATGCTTGATCGTTAGCGCATTTACCTCGTAGGGGATCCTTATCATACGTGTTGCTTGCTGAACCACCCGATTCCGGCTTTCCTTCCAGTACTCTTGGAAATAAAATTCATGTTTTGATGATAATTCATCATATTTATTCAAAGTATTATTTTAACCTCATTGATGAAGTGTTGAAGCTAGCTGTTATAGTGAAAAGCTAAAAGATGTCTAGAACTGAATGTTTAGGTTTTACTATAGTCTGATATTTGTATAAGTTACATCAAACAAGCACTGTAATAGTTAGTGTGTCGTAAAACTGAAAACTGGAAGTCATCTAGAAAACTAGAAATCACTAAGACAAACAAACTGACTCATAATACACCAGCATTGAAATGAAGAAAATAAGTTCGCTGAGAGACACAGACTCAGTTGGATTATCTAGAAGACTGAAGAACTGAGGGTTCAAACTCAGTTATTGAAGACCGAAGAACTGAGGGTTCAAACTCAGTTATGATGATTACAAGTCGAGACTATGAAGTTAGACTTCAGGCAAGATTGTGGTGACCAGAACTGACTTTATGGATCTTTAATGAAGACCTAAGATTCATAAGGACAATGAATTCTTAGAAGTTATTTGCTTATGGTGTACTATGATTAAGTCAATTATAATCAGATGAAAATGGAGTACTGATATTTGAAGAAGAGTTAAAATCTCAATTAATGCTCCAAGTCAGTCAAGAAACTGATAACTGACATTCTCAGTATAAAACTGATCAGGAACTCAGTTTTATATGGCAGCCATCCAACAAACTGATAGTACGGTCGAACGTTACAAAGGAAGCGATTTTATTGGATAAGTTACTGACAGATCAGAACGGTCAGAAAATATAACCGTTACAAGATAGACGTTGATACAATTCGAAATGAACGTTGGACCTCACACTATAAATTGAGGACTTTGCACCAAGGATTAAAATGACATATACAATACAGAGACTTAACAAGAATTAACAAGCATTTTTGTGCATTAGTGTGTTTATTCGAATTGCTATCATCACAGTACTATAACAAGATCATATCTAGAAATTCTTCAATTGTTCAAGCTACACAGGATTTATCAAGAATCAGACACTTTGAAGAACCACAAACAAGAATCAATTTATTGATTCTCGGCCAACTTTGATTCTACATCAAAGGTTTAGATCGTGAAGCAAACCGGGAAGGTTTTGCCAAGGACAATTGTTACAAGCGATCGGGTAGGCTTGTGTTTGTGGTGGTAGCGGTGAAGAGGCATACGTAACCCTTCAAGGACCGGTGTTCAAGCAATTGAAGAGCAAGACAATTCTACCCGTTCTACAACTTGTTTAGATAGTGAAGCTAGGGATTAGCCAAGGACTATTGTTTAGGACTTTTTGTAACAGTTCACCTCAAGAAGTTCTAGTGGAATTTTCCTCCGCACCACAAGGGAAGAGAGGACGTACATGATTACACCACCTGGAACCTCTATAATACTTGCCTTATTTACTTTACGCATTTACTTACTTACTTAGCATTTATCTACAGCATTTTGATAATTGATTGTTATACATTTCACAGCTTACAAACTGACATTCTTCAGAATTCAGTTTAACACGCTCAGCTTTCACATAGAATAACAAGATCAAGAAAAAGGCTAGAATTATATCCGCTGGCGGTTGACTCAGTTTTAAGCTTAAGTCAGTTTGACTTGAACTCAGCTCAGTCAGCTAAACTCCACACAAGTTTTAACTGAATCTTAATTTGTTTTAAATCCACTTTTTAGGGATAAGTTTATTCACCCCCCCTCTAAACTTGTGTTAGCCTTTCCAAGGGACCAACAAGTATGGTAAAACTCATGATGGAATATGAATTTAATGAAATAAGTCATTATACGGTCAGCATGAGCCTAATACAAGCTTAGAAGCGGAGTTCTGCAGTTGGCTCTAATGACCTATCTCGCTGATTTGAATTGATAACATTTATTTTGTGAAATGTTGATATGTCTAGTATGTTTATGTAAACGTCTTGTGTATTCGAGAGCCGTCTCCTTTTCCTTCTGTTTAATGGTGAGAATGTGGGTTGCGTTCCTTTGAAAGAGCCTTGTCGTGATGAAGACTTAGACGAAACATCTTGCCAACTCCTCGAAATAACTGATAGAGCGAGGTGGCAACCTCTTAAACCTTTCTCTTGCATTCCACGTGAGAAGGGTGGGGAAAGCCTTGCATCCCATTTCGACTATGTGCTTCACAACATCATGTTTTGAACATAATAATGTAGATGATCTTCCAGATCACTGGTTCCATTGTATGAATCAATTTTTGGTAACTTGAACTCAGTGGATCGTTGATATTGTTCTTTGTAGGAAGTAAAAAAATATATATTGTATATCTCTATCCATGCCCCCACCATGAGTCTATCTACCTCATCTTGGCTAATATATTCATCCTTTGATGATGCGAGCTTTCATCTTGCTTGTCTTTTGTCTTCTGTCTGGTGCTTCAGAAGACTATTTAGTCTCTTCAGGCTAGTATGGATACCTCTACCCTCTTGGGAATTTCTGGGAGTCCAAGATCCTTCACGATTACTGCCCGATCATATAATGTGGCAAACGTATCTGGATGGCTAGTGGTTGGGATATATGTATTTTCTTCTACCCCATCTTGGACTCTGAAGAGAGTCGGCTTGATTTTTATTCGTTACATCCTCCTTGGTGGAGTTTGCATGGCTTTGGCATTTGACAACATTCTTTTTGCCATGGTATTTCAGAGGCATAATTGTCAGTTTTGACAATTTTCTCTAAAGGCGTAATGTTTCCGGCCCTCGTTTTAGTGCCAAATGACGATGATTAAAATCATCACCAAGGAAATCGGGTCACCAGGTTATCAGACTTTGTGAAGGGCATCCGACTATTGTAAATGGTGGATTATAGTTGGTCCAATACGGGATTGACTGCCTACTTACCCATGTATTGTAACGGATCAATCTTTTGTAACGTAGTTCTGACGATGGAGGAGGATGATCCATTTATAGGTCTTATGCATGGAGGAGTCGATTAGACGACCATTCAAGATGTGGTCAAAGGCATGAGGCAGTCAAGGGCGGTCATGGTGTAATCATGACCTCTGTATGCATTGATCATAGAACCGTTATAAGATCGTGGCTTTATACCCAACTGATTCTGTATGTGTCGTCTACGCTCATCAAGACATATATTGAGCTATGGGTACTTAGACCTAGGTGAGCATGCACCATGCATGTCCATGGCACAAGCTGATAGGTATTCTTCTACCGAACTGACTTTGGTTTATTAGCAATGACCTGGGCTGTATCGATGGCTTAGGAGCATTTTCCCCTTAGGGGCGGCCGTCTTGGTGAGATCGAAGAGTATCGATTTGAGGTCTGAGGCAGGACTGAGCTCGGTAGACCGGCTTTACTAAAAAGATCCAAGCTGTATGGGTGACGCGTATAAAACTCGGTTCATACCACATCAATATATATACTCCCTCCGTCCCAATTTGTTTGAGACATTTTGAAACTCTAAAGATTTAAGGGAACATCATTTATTAGTTTGCCTAGTGATTAAAAACATGACTACTTTAGAATAATATCCTTCTTTCATTGTGCTTAATCTTCTTAATAAATGTAGTTAGGTGGGTATTTTAGGAATTTAAGAAGAATTTTTTAGTTTAAATGCTAGTTATGGGACTTGTTTTGGGACATCTATAAAACGAATAAATCCCAAACAATTTGGGACGGAGGGAATATATATATATATATATATATATTGAGGTTAAACGGCTAAGTTTATAACTACGGGTTTTGTTTTACACTGGCACACCATATCTCCTTGTTGGGAAGTGAACAGCCATGAGAATAAATATACTAGTGATTACTCCAGCCAGTTCTTTTGTACTCGTTTACATTTGTAAATTGTAATACTGTACCCAGAATTCTTAATCAGGTTTTTTTTTTTTTTTAATTTTTTATATATTTTGTTTGTGTGTGTGAGAGAAATAAGGAGTTTTTTTTTTTTTTTTTTTTTGAAGGTAAAGATACTATAATTTATTAATCGCAATCGGCGAAACAAGCACGAATTACATTATTAAGATGGTGGAGATGGGCCCCAATCTTTATAACCAACAAGATTTAGGCCTTCCATAGCTAGTATAGGAGCTGGTATATTACCTTGTCTTTTGACAAAAGAAAAAGATAAAGAAATAAAAGCAGGCACAAGCTTTCGGCAATCCTCAATAATACTTCCTACAGACGACAAGTTCTCAGACTCGTTTGTAAGTCGTTGGTGGATAGTGAGAGAGTCTCCTTCTATGATAACGCGAAAGAACCCCCAGGTAAGGGCATACGTCAATGCATAATACACTGCTAAGGCCTCTCCAATTAAAACTTTATAGTTCACTTCTAATTTTTTAGAGAAGCTCCGGATGATTTTCTCTTGATTGTTGCGAAGAAATAAGGAGTATTTTATTTGAGATTATTTAACTAATGAAACAAGTGTTCGATCAAGATTACAACTATTCTGCATATGGTTTAAATATTTTTTTTTTAAAGGAATTTTGCTAAATAAAAGGAATAATAAGGGCCGACCCTATAGAATTTGGGTCCCAATTATAACAAGCAGCAAAGATAGTACGTATTAATGTTTTGATCGAGTCGTTGATCATTGCCGTTCACCATTGATTGTTGTGGTGCTCACTAAGTGATTTGAGTGTTTTATTTGATATTTGAAAATGCAAATTGATAGGCTTGTCTCTCTCTATCTATCTATCTATATATATATATATGATAGAAATTGTAAAACAACGGTGTTTAATCTTCAAGTTTGGTGGGGCGGCTCTAGGGTTTCTTGATCAATTTCTTTCTTCCTTCGCAGATTTGGTGGGATCTCCTGTTTGTGCATCAATCCATGATATAACTTTGTTTTATTCTTTTGGTTGTTGCTTTTTTCTTTTTTCGCTTTTGGGTACATTTTACTTACCGGCGGCTGTGTTGATTTTTGGTCAATTTACTTTAAGTTCCACTTTTTGGTTCTGTCCTGCTCGTTTTTTCTTCTTCGCATGTTTTTTCTTCAGCGTTTTCGGGTTCGGTGTCTAGAGGTTCTAGCTTCTTCGGTACTCTTCGTTCAGCGTTTCAGGTTTTCCTAGGGTTCTTTGTCTTTTGGTGTTTTTGGGTTTCTTGCTCGCCAAGTTGGTCACGGTGCTGCCATGGCGGACCCGCCAGGGGTCCCTCCAGGACCCGTCCTTCAGCCTGATACCACCTTGCAACCGTCTAAATCATATGCAGCAGCGACTAGCGGTACTAAGGTAGACATTCCTGACTTTGGTGTTTATGGTACGTGTAAGGGAGAACCGGCCTTTTTTGTCTCGAGAGGTGAGCTTGATATTCTCGCCCGGCCTTTTGAGAATGCTCTAGTTGCACGTTTCCCTGATTTTCGGCCTAGAATAGACGATATACGTAAATTTTCGCTAGGCTTGATTTAAAATTTGCATGTAAAATTGGACTTCTTGATGCGAAACATGTGCTTGTTCATCCCGGTTGCCAGGAAGACTATAATCGTCTTTTTACGAGAAGAGAATGGTTTATGGGTCCTAATAGATTTGTGCTCTCTAAATGGACGATTGATTTTCATTGTAACGCTGATTGTTCGTTGGTTCCTATATGGTTTGAATTTCCTGGTTTGCCGTTGCCTTACTTTAACCCTAAATATGTCAGTAAAATTGGTGGTCTTATTGGAAGACCGTTACAAACTGATGCAACCACTACAGATATGAGAAGGCCATCTGTTGCTAGAGCGCTTGTTGAAGTGGATATTCTAAAGCCCCGTTGTACTAGAATATGGTTAGGTGAAGATGTTCATAAGGGTCACTGGCAAGAGGTTCATGCTGAATATTGGCCGGCTTACTGCACTTTTTGTTCTCGGATTGGCCATTCTGAGGAAAAATGTTTAAGGAAGAACCCTCCTACATAAAATACTAGAAAGAAATCCAACCCGGATGGAGGAGCTTCAACCTCAAATGGTAAAGGGGGTAACGGTCCCACTCGAAAACAGCACCAACATGTTTATCAGGTTAAGCAAAGCGGTACCTTATTGATTATTGAAACTCCTTTGATTAATGGCAATGATACTAATACTCTCCCCGTCCTCACTACAGATGATATTACTCCAACTCCGGCTTTGAGCCCTAGAACCACTTCAAACAAAGATAACCACAACTCTTTCAATGTTCTGCAGTCGCTTAATGATGATGATATATTGGAAACTTCCCATCAATCACTTGTAAAAGAAGACAAAGTCAGACAGATGGATAATAGGCCGAGGTCGGCCGGTTTCGATTCTGTGCGTTCTATTGCTTTGCCAGATTTGATGGACTTCCATACCACTTTAGATCAAAGATTGATAAACTCTGGTATTGTGATTGAGGTGGAGAAAATGGATGTACTCCCTACGGACAATGACAACACACACAGGCCCGTTACTCAGCAACTCAACCCAACTATACCTGTCGAGTCTAGCATGACAGAAAATTCTACTATCAACACGGAGCTATTACAATCTAATCAAGCTAAGCAGGACGGTAATCTTGTTGCTTCGCAGCAAGACGAGATTTTGATGGATTTAGCCGATAAGGAAGAAGAACCACGTCTAGGTTCCTTTGGTGTTGATACGGCTGCTATTAGCACAAAGAAAGTCATGGCAGAGGGGGCTGATTCTAAGTCGAGCGGCCGCCCACGTTACCAGTGGCTCAGCCTGAGAGCAGTGGCAAGGTCGACGTCGGCTCCACTGTACCGGTCATTTCCAATACTGCGACTCACAAAAAGGGGAAGAAAAAAGGGAAGCTCACTCAAGTAACACAAGATACGGTAACCTCTCAAACTTATCATTTACACTCTTCCGATGTTTAGTCCGATCAAAATTCTATTTTGGAATGTGCGTGGTGTAGGCAATGATAGAACCCAAACTTGTATTAAGAACATTTGTAGACAAAATAATATTAAAGTTCTTGTTATTATTGAGCCTCTTTGTTCTGCGAAGTTCATTACTAGCATTCGTCTTAAGCTGGGGTTTGATTTCTCTCATTCTATTTTGCGAGGGAAAATTTGGTTCTTTTGGTCGGGGGTCGATTGTTCTCTGTCTATGGATTGTGATTGATGTGCACGGCTGCGGTTACGGATCAGAATGGGGATAATTTTACTGTGTCGGGATCTATGCTAAGCACAATAGGCTTGCTAGAGAGTCGCTCTGGCATGCGATTCAGGCACGAGCTCAGAATAACAGTAGGCCTTGGTTGGTGGGTGGTGACTTCAACATTATTCGTCAGGCTAAAGAGAGGAAAGAGGGCGGCCCCCCTAAAGGAAATGACATGCAAGACTTTAACGACTGTATTCACAGTGCTAATCTCATTGAAGCACCCTTTGAGGGATCTCAATTTACGTGGTATAATCGTAAGACTTGGCAAA
Source organism: Gentiana straminea (assembly GCA_036785695.1). Classification (NCBI taxonomy): domain Eukaryota; kingdom Viridiplantae; phylum Streptophyta; class Magnoliopsida; order Gentianales; family Gentianaceae; genus Gentiana; species Gentiana straminea. The sequence goes on from JAVUPR010000183.1 coordinate 11,542,197, forward strand.
GATTGGATAGTGTTTTCTTCAATGATAAGTGGATGGAACAGTTTGATGTTACGATAGTTTCTCATCTGCCCAGGGTTCATTCTGATCATTGCCCTCTCTTAACTACGTGTGGTTCGACGGCTCCGGGTAAGTCTTCCTTTCGCTTTGTTAATGTTTGGACGGAAGCTGAGACTTTCCTTCCCCTTATAAAGTCTATCTGGGAAGAGCTTGAGGAGGGTCAGGGCTTGCGTCTTCTGGTTAGGAAGCTCAAGAAGCTGGCTTTTAAATTATCTGAGTGGAATCGTGGGGTCTTTGGGAATATTTTTGATAACACTAAGAAGGCGTTGATGGTGGTTAATGAGAAGACCATTCGATATGAGCAGGAGGGGACGAATACGGCTAAAGAGGATCTTGATAAAGCTATCCTTGAGTACGAGAGATGTAATGTTATTGAGACTAGGTTCCTCAAGCAGAAAGCGTTGGTGAAGTGGATTGAGGCCGGTGACGCTAACTGCAAGTACTTTCACGCTATTTGTAAACAGAGAAGGAATCAAAACTTTATTCACCGGATTAGGGCGGAAGACGGCAGCTTGATTGACAACCAGGAAGACATCCGCGCTTCCTCTGCTCTCTTTTATGAGAATCTTTTCTCCGACGATAGGGAAGGGTTGGGCACTCCTCTGGTCAATTTCTCCCTCCCTCAAATATCTCTTGAACAGAATGAGTTTCTTATGGCTACCCCTAATTTGGAAGAAATTCATAATACGGTGTTGTCTATGAGCTCTGATAGTGCGGCTGGTCCTGATGGCTACACGTCTCATTTCTTTAAATTGTGTTGGCCGATTATTAAGCAAGATTTGGGTAATGCGGTTGTGGATTTCTTCTCTGAAGGTCATCTTCCCCGTTATTTTTCTACGTCCACGATTATTTCGCTTGCCAAGAAGAAAGGGGCGGATAAATGGAAAGACTTTCAGCCTATTAGCTTATGCACGGTCTTCTCCAAAATTATTACCAAGTTAATCATGCAGCGTTTGAATTCTTTTCTTCCCGTGCTTATAGCCGATCAGCAGACTGGTTTCGTCCCGGGTAGATGCATCACCGATAACATCCTTCTTGCCCAGGAGCTATGTAAAAATGTGAACAAAAAACTTCGGAACCCCAATATTATGCTTAAATTAGATATGGAAAAGGCCTATGACCGTATGAACTGGGGCTTCATTATGAAGATGCTGCGGATGTTTGGTTTTCAAGAAACTTTTGTAGACCGCATTTTCAGAACTCTTGCGGATAAGTGGTTCTATGTGCTTCTGAATGGCGTGCCTTCTTCCCGTTTTCACGCGACCCGTGGGGTTAAACAAGGTGATCCTCTTTCTCCGGCTCTTTTTGTCTTAGCGGCCGAGTATTTTGGGAGGCTGATAAATGATTACATGTCTCAGAATCCGGGCATGCAAGTCCAATCCAAAGTTAAGGGGATCCATTATCTTGCCTTTGCGGATGACACGATCATTTTCAGTCGATGTAACAGGAAAGGGCTAAGGTCACTCAAAGAGCTTTTTCATCATTATGAGCTTGTTTCAGGGAAGCGTATTAATGCTACTAAGAGTATGTTCATTGGGCAAAATTTAACTACCACCAAAACAGTCTGGTTGCGTAACATATTGGGTTTTCTACGCGAGAACATGCCTTTTCGTTACTTGGGAGCACCCCTTTTTCAGGGGAGGAATCGAATTTGTTATTACCAGGACATTATTGATAAGGTGCAATGGAAGCTTCATCATTGGGGGAACAAGATTCTCTCTTTTGGCGGGGAAACTTATCCTTCTCAGGCATGTCTTAACGTGCATGCTGATCTATATTCTCCAAGTGCTAGTGCCTCCGAAAGAAGTTCTCAATCATATCCATCGCATTTTCAAAAAATTCTTATGGGACAGTGGACCGGACGGTAATCACATACATTGGAGAGCGTGGGATAAATTGTGTGCTCCGACTGAGGAAGGAGGGTTGGGTGTTCGTAATCTTTTTGATGTGGTCGACACTTTTGCTATCAAGCTGTGGGTCTGCTTACGGCAGAAACAAGGGATTTGGGCCAAGGCCATCTCCAACACATACATAATGGATAAGTCTCCGCTGGATGCGCCTGAACCCAAGGCTTCTAAACCTATATTGCAAAGAGTGTGGCAAATGAGAGATACTGCCGAGCGATTCATCTCTTGGAAGGTTAACACAGGGAAAATTGACTTCTGGAGAGACAATTGGATGGAAGTTAACATGGGGGACCCCCCAGATGACTTGGTTCGGAGGGTTAGCAATTTTTGGGTAGGCGATCAGTGGGATACCCAGCTTTTGCATTCTTATCTTCCCAGTCACATCGAAGAGGAGATCACTCATATTCCTTTCAGACGAGAGAAAGATGATGAGCTTATTTGGACCCTTAGCCCTGACGGTCGTTTTACTACTCGGTCTACGTGGAACATGGTTCGCACTTCTTATTCCTCCAACGTTATATTCAAGATTATTTGGAACAACTTACTTCCTCTCAAGATTTCCTTCTTTTGTTGGAGGCTGCTTCATAACATTCTCCCCACCGACCAGAACATTCAGCGACGGGGTATAACGTTGGTGTCTAAATGCTTTGCATGTCAAAATGGGGAAGACCTCCGTCATACTTTTATTGACTGTCATTTTGCTCATTCTGTATGGACGTACTTTATGAATCACTTTGGATTGCGGTTTACTCCTACGTCAGGGATTGTTCCTATGCTTCCTTTCTGGAAGAATTCTACGGCGAGCATCTTCATACTTCGGCTTATAGTTCCGGTTATTGTTTGTTGGGGCATTTGGTCTGAGAGAAATAAATGTAGACATGATGAGGTCCAACCCTCCATACATCGCACCATCATTCTTATTGAGCGGAATATTCGTCAGCTCGCCTTCCGCAAGGATCTGGCTTCCAAATTTCTTGGAGCTAATAGAGGGACCCCTTTCTTCCAGCCTTTCAAGATCAAATCTAAGCCGATGAGGAAGTTAACTTCTCTGCGGTGGGTGCCGCCGTGTTCTGGTAACATAAAGCTGAATGTGGATGGGAGTGTCAGAAATGGGATAGCTTATGGTGGTGGTATTCTCAGGGATTCCGAGGGTGGGTTTATTATGGCATTCCACTCTTGCTTTGGTCAGGGGACGGTGCGGGATACGGAGATAAAAGCTCTTTTGTTTGGTCTTCTCATGCGTAATTATGATCAACCTTTGGAGATTGAATCCAACTCCCCTACTATGTGCATCGCATGGTTCGGAGAGAGTCTTTGGAGGATGGCCCCCATGTGTATCTACGTCACTCGGATTGGTGCTTTCTTACGCAAGCGTTACACTATCCGTCTCTCATATCTATAGGGAGTGCAACGCGGTCGGCGATGCCCTTGCAAAGACCTTGGAGGGGGATGATCACTTATTTATGCGCACCAGGGAGGTCCCTCCGCGCATCCTGAAGTTACTTCATGATGATATACATGGCCCAGTTCATTTTCGTTACACCGCCGACAATCCGGGAAGCACTCTTCACTTGTGAAGGGTGCAAACAGGTCGTGTTGTTCATCTCTTACACTTTGTCATCACTACTAGATTTTCTATATATACTGTGTATCACATGATGTGCAGACCGATGGAGTTTACCAAAGGTGGGGCTGGCCGAATTCCTGGATCTCCAAGCGGGAACTACAAACAGTGTTTCCTCAGCCGGATGCACCCCTCCATCTTTGGTTGGGTGCAATTCAGGTGTTTTTGTTCCATTTCTCTATTGTTGCCTGGAGGTTGCTTGCTGGGTATTGTACTCCCCCTTTGTTTTTCTTGCAGACAGATTATCAACGCGTAGCTCGCGTGCTATTCATCTCTGCGTTTGGCTTTGAGGATCACGTTAGCCTTTGGACGCACCCCTACCGCTTTTCTAGGGGTGCAATCCAGATGTTTTTGTTGCTTTTAAGGTCTCTCATTGTGCTCATGTTACTTCTGTTGTTTGATACACTCCCTTATATGATTGGTACAGCTTCTACCTCGGCTATTGCTGATCACTTTACATACCGGTCATGTCGGAATTTCAATCCCAAGAAGATGCGGAGATCGAAGAAAGCTCACACGAGGATACGACGGGGAGAAGGGCATTCTTCTTTCACTTCCAATTTGAACTACAGAAGAAAGAGAACCACCATTTATTTCATCCTGATTTCCACTGATGTATTTATTTTTGGAGTAGGATTTTTTTGGGAATGCATAGAGCGAGTACTCTTCCCTATGTGGTGGATTTTCCTACACTAGGTTTGCCACACATAGGGTTTAAGGAGGCCATGCTATGCATTTTATCACGTAAACTTGTGGCGGGCCGGGATATGGCGAATACTTTGTAGCTCTTTATTTCATCTTTTAATAAAATAAAATAAAGTTGCTTCAATATATATATATAATATATATATATATATATATATATATATATATATATATATATATATATACATATTGAAATATTAGAGTTAGGTGATTGACATAAGAAAGAGAAACCAATGTTTTGATATGTCATAATAAAAGCTCCGCATATAAGCCCATCAAAAGATGGGAAATTCTTATCCGAGGAATCATCGCGTGCACCGCCTGTTGGATGCGCGTCATTTGTATAAAAAGACAAATATTAATTTGTCTTCTTGTACACATGTCGCGCATGCAACAGATCGGTACACGTGAGGAGAGTACGGGTAAGAATTTCCTTCAATAGAGGATGCAATTAAAGTGCCAGACAAAGAAAAGGCTGGTACGAAGTACGATCTGATGTGCAATTAATCTTCTGGCTCAAGCTCAAAAGTGCTTCAACACAGGAATGCCTCATGTTATACGCAAATCTTGGAGCTGGAGGATGTCAATCAAATCAAGTATTTCAAGCTTGAGGTCCAAGTTTTTAGCATCAAGAGTATAGACTTCTGAGAAACACAGACAAAAAGTCAGCTACAATGTTTCTTTCTCTATATATGTGTTTAATAATTGATTCTGTAAAGATTGAGATTTTTCGCATTGTAAGTCTTGAATATCAAACATGTATCTTCAAGGAGAGGAAAGACAATAATGTATTGTTTTAATAAAAGTAGTATTTTCTTACTAATCCTTTTATTTGCTTATTATATGCATCTAAATGACAATGCAAGAAAATCCCTAGGTGTTCATTGTGTAACCATAAAACTCATTACATAAGAGTTATTCATATAAAAGTTGAATTTAAGGTGAATTACATTAAATTTTAAGTCAATGGTGAAACTAACTAAAGTTTGGGATCTTAGAGTCAAACCACCGTTAGTTCCCCAAAACACTTAGAGTATGATCGTCTGATCCGGACCGTCGGTGTTGGAAACCTTAGTTGTTGCATTTTTATGTGAAAGAGTTCGCATAGGAATGAACTGATTCGATATGACGATCACATACTAATTCCTTAATGGGAGATTCAAACTGAATCATTAGATGGCCATTTATGGACTCAATCAAATCCTAATATGCTCATATGCTAATGCCGTTTTTTGGGTGACATTTAATTTGGCAATATGGTTAGCTTAGTGAAGCTTTCCTTAATCTTGACCATTTTGGCATCACTCAGAGATTGGTATCCGGGAATGTAAGTACAATGATGGAGTCCACTATTTCCTTGAAAGGGGAATTAGAAAGTCGGTTTCCTCCTTTGTTAGTTCTTGTATTGATCGATTGTGCGCACCTATGAAAAGATCAAGGATATCGGTCACTAGTGAATTAGTGGTAGATCGAGGATAAGATTTTATGGATAAGTCTTACGGACAATACCTTGCTACATATACGAGCTGTGTATGAAGGGTTTATCATATCAATGGACTCTTGCTAACTATATGTATCGTAGAGTAATGATGTTATATATTCTGAAAGAGTGTATTCTTGGCTTTATGGGGATTAATGAGGTGGGTGATTCGATAGAAGTGTTCGGTCGGTTATTCAAGTCATTGAAGCTTCCGGATATAGGCCTATTGATGAAAGTCAACTTGTTCATGAAATTCATGATGTTTTATCCCCATTTATGATAAACATTTGAGCATCAATGCACCTGTTCGAGCCATTATTTGCTTAGTTTCATCCAAATGTGTAGATAGTAATCATTATATAAAATATCATATCTTGATAGGTTTTGTACCAGATATTGTAACCGGAGTGTCATTTTAGGATTACACTAGGTAACCGGATTGTTTAGTGCAAGGATTATAGGTTCACCAAGATCCCGATGGATGACACGTGTTAAGTATAAACACGACTATTGAGGGCGATGAGAGTATGCTGGAAGCTACCGAATGCAAACGGATCATTTGTCATTAGTGCTTCTACCGTTGCATGTCTTCAACCGACATTTTAATCTCTTCATAGGCATTTACTGTTGGAAGTAGTGCCCGAAAGACAATTGATGTAATTGTTTTTATAATTAATAAATGACAAATTTATTCTCATCTTATTATATGCTTCGTGCTCATAAGTAATTCACTACTGAAAACCTCAAGTTGTATCATATGTAGTCATATAACATAGTGTGTGTCACACGCGAGGATTAAGTTTATGGTGATACACTTGAACTTTTAGTCCGTGGTGAACTTAATCAAAGTATGGGGTCTATTGATTAAACCACCATTAATGTGCCCAAAACACTTTAAGGTGTGACCGTCTTATCTAGACCGTAGATATTGGTTATCTAAATGGGGCATTTATATATTACGTAGTCATATAGGACTGGACCGATTTAATCTGCATTTATTAGATAATTCCGTGATTGAGAAATCTTATTGAATCACATGATGATCATATATGGATTAACCTTAATCCTGAAGCGATTGCAGAATCATGTTTGTTTCAAGATAGGGTTTGATGTGTTCGTTAAGGATTGCTAAGAGGCGCGGTCCGAATCACTTTCACGTTGGTACTATCGGGAATGGGTAGCTGGGAATGTGTCTCACAGATACGGGATCCATTCCTTCCTGCGGGAAGTAGAAAGACAATCCCCTTATTTGTGGCGAAGTTCATATTGGTTATGAACTAATTGGTCACTAGTGGGTTAATGGTAAATAGGGATAAGATGTAATGAAGAAGGTTTACGGAAACATTTCTGCTTCATTATGGATAGTCTATGGAGGGTTAGTCTACATGTAATGAATATATCAATGAAAACTTATTGACTCGACACTTTGAGAATAAGGTATATCTATAATCGATAGAGTTCAGTTTCGATGGATTAACAAATAAGGGGATTGTCTTTATTCAATTTAGAAATATTCCGGAATTAATAAGTTGAATAGAAATGTTATGTTCGATGAATGTTTTATTCAATTTATTGTAGCTACAGGTTATAGGTCCATGGTCACCGGGTTGGCTCCTAACACGCGAGTGAATTCTCGTATTATGGAACCTCGAGATAAAATTAAATAGTTGGTCTATTTAATGAATATGCGGAATATTATTTATTCGGTAAATAATATGTAAAATAGAAAATACATTTTCTATTCTGCAATGGCACATAAATGGCGGCACATGTGGGAAAATTGGGAAAAGAAATTTCATGAATTATGTCACATGTGTAATTAATTAATTATTTGTTAAATAATTAATGGATAAAAGAATGGATTGATTTTATCATTTTAATGAAGATTATCTCATTTATGGTGATTAACTCTTATTTATGGAAAATATCCTTTTCTTTGGGAAAAAAGATAAATGTCTTGTGAAAAGGATAGCCCTCAATTGCTCGGTTATTTTCCTACATAAAGAGAGTTCCCAACACATTTGAGACAATATAATCTACGCCCCATTAGAGGAAAAAGGATGAAAAATTAGTTTCTTGCCTTAGCCATTGGGAAGAAGAAAAACTGGAGTTTTTCTTGGAGCATATTCGAGGAGGTTCGAATGCGGGACCGACGTCCACCAGTCGTTGCTTGGAGATACAACTCGGAATATCACGGCTTGTCTCTCCGTTGGGTAAATCTACTACCCTTCTTGTAGAGTATTAATTAAATATGCGAATCATATCGTGGTAAAATTAAAAACGATTTATTTCGTTGCTTCCGTTGTGCATGATCGAGTGTCTCTATCGGTGCTGTGAATTATATTTGAAGATCTGAAGAAAAGGGGAAAACTACCGCGGCAGCTGCGAGCACCCTTGCTGCAGCTGCAGGAACCGGAAAGTTTTCCAGATCCGGTTTTTCTGTGTTTTGGATCCTGATTCGGGTTCCTGTATATCCAGCATTTACCGGAGAAGACTTATTCATGAGAGTTGTAGATTGAGAAACGATCTTTCCAATGCATCTTGAATCAAATCAATCGGAGGTCTACAACTCAACTTATTGTTATTTTACTGAATTGCTGTGAAGGTTGGTAGGCACCAGGGCTTATTGTGGTGCCTGCCATACGTTGTTAAAGATGTTTTGGTCTCAGATGTTAGTTGGTGCCCACCAACTTATAGTGGCGTTCGCCATATGTCGCAGAATGTAGTTATTCTGCTTATAAAGATTTTACCATATCTCTCCAACACCCAACTACACCCCAACTCTCCAAGTTTGAAGACAACTTCTCTAAGGGCTCTATCCCATCCTTAGCAATATTTTAGCCACTAGTTTTACTTGTAGTCTTTGAATAAATCCTACTTGAAGCTTTTGGAGTTGATTTTGCGAAGGAAGTTTATCTCTTTTGATGTAATCTTGCAATTATTCATTCCCTTGAAGAATCAATGCAATTATTCTCTTTTAAAGGTCTTGCAATCTTGTTGGTAAATTCTTCTCTTATTACCACTAGTCTTATGTTCATAGTTATGGAGTTATTAAGAGAATTTGAATTCCATAGCCATGGAAGGCTAATCTTATTACTTAGCCAAGATAATGATAAAGTGATGGTATTTTATCATAATAGTGGATTGGGAATGACAAATCTTGTTGCAAGTATCTTGTGTTGGTTGATTTTCTCTCCTTATTTGAGTTGATTATTTATTCGTGTTGGATTCGTGACCTAGCACTTACACACACACACAAATTTAGATGAGATCAAAGGAAGACTCTTTGTGTGGAAAAGGGGATAAGGAGACCGATAGGTAAAACCGACCTTAAGTGGAACTCGGTTTCTTACGTTGGGTTTATAGATTGTCTATGTAAACTTAGAGCTTAATCATATTGAATCATTATGTTTAAAGAATCTTTAAACCAATGAGGAGACATAGAGTAGTTGCATGCACTCAGATGAGGGGCAATTACTAGAATAGAGGTTAGCACCGTTAACACAACACTTGATCACTAATGGATGGTTGGTAGGTAATATTCATTCCCATGAAACTATAGGAGATGTGACTTGAATATTGCATTGTTTTGACTAGGCCTTTTACCATTTAATCAACACCTATGTAGTTTTAGTTTCTAGTTCGATTGAGCATCATGGTTTGATCATTCATACCTTACTTTATTGTCTATTGTTGACTTGGACCAAAATAATATATCTTTCGGTACTTAACCTCACATCCCTATGGATGAGATTTTGTCCCTCCCTTGCTCGACTACAATTGATCCGATATAATTATCGGTGATTTTGAACACCTAGAAAAGGCGGACCACCTATGTTTCCTGACTTGTATACTCGTAAACCACAAGTGTTCCTTCGATGTCTAAGTATAATTGGAAAATAGTTTTTCACTAAATTTAATATATAGTCATGGATAATTTATGTGATAAATAATAAATTACACAGTGTAAATAATATTTACGTAATTTAATATGAGTATTAAGTGACAAAACAATCAATGAGGAAATAGTTTACTACATGGGCTAATTATTTAGTCTGATTAAATAAGGCTTTTCTAAACTGACATCTACTTAATATGATTTAGTTGGTAGATCCTAATAGGCCTATTACCTAAAAGGATTAAACAGCCTAAAAGGGCTTAGGATAGTCTTATCAGAATCACCATATTTTATCTCGAAAATAATATAAAATAAAAAAGCCCTATTTTGCAACATCCCAATTCAAAAATTTCCACAACAGCATCTCTATCCTTACCCCTATAACACTACTAGAAAAGGCGTTTTTTGGGACTATGTTTTTTGGGACGACATCCTGTCGTCCCTAAAACAATGTTTTTTGGGACGACAAGGCATCTCAAAAGATACTATCCGGGCAAAGTCAAAATTTTTGGATTTTTTTGGCGGGAAAAAGTGGCGGGATGATTTTTTGGGACGACATGTTGAACGGAGGGAAATTTGATTTTTGGCGGAATTTTTTTGCGGCAAATTAAATAACTCTTTTGGGACGATACATGTATTTTTAGTGACGACGTATTTCCAGACTGGGTGCCACGTGGGCATTCTTATTTTTTGGGACGACAATTGTCGTCCCTTTAAATAGTCACAATTTATTTTATAAAATTTGATAAATCCACGTGGTGTGGCCCGGTTTTTGGGACGACAATAGTCGTCCCTTTAAAGATTCTAAATTTTTTCCCAATTTAGTTCCAATTAATATTTATTTTATAATATATAAGTTTTGATTAATAATTTTGTAATAGTGACAATTTATTTTATAAACTATGCGAAATGAAAGTGGGCTATCCCCTTTTTTGGGACGACATATTTTCAATTTTTTCCCATTTTCGTACCAATTAATATTTATTGTAATATATGTTTTGATTAATAATTTTTAATTAAATGAATGACTTATGTTTTTTTTTATTTTAAAAAATTGATAATTAGTCCATTTCTAATAACATACGTCTTTTTATTTAATAATTTTTATAGGTTTTTGTCGGGAAGGACAAAATAATAAAGAAACCAGGATGCAAGGACATTGCTAATTAGAAAGGACAAAAACTATGTGACTTTCCAAAAACACCCTTTTCCTATAAATCTATAAAATAAAAAACCTTCCTTCTAAAAAAAAAACCCGCAACAAAAACCTATCCGCATGGTTCGAGAAAATTCATGGCCGCCGAAAAAACCGCCGAAAACTCCGTCGTCCTCTTCTCCAACCCCCAACAAATATTTTCACCAATTTTTCTTTTCGGCCCAGCTTATTTTCCATCCTTCAATCAATTCTCGCGAAGAGATCGGCCGTGGTAGAGTCGGCGTTGTCTACCGTCGCTTTTCTCCGGCTACCGGCGAGTCATTTGCATGTAAATCGTTGACAAAAGTCTACTTTTGGATTCCACCGACCGTGAGTGTCTTGATAAAGAGCCCAAGATTTTGCGGCTCGTCATCGGCCATCCGAATATTCTTCGGATCCATAAAATCTACGACGAGGAGGATCATCTTTATTTGATTTCGAGCCGTGTCCGGCAGGGGACGCTTTGTTTGCTCGGATTTCTTCTCGGGATCCGTTTCCGAAACGGAAGCGGCATTAATTCGAAGCAATTGATGTATGCAATTAGTCATTGCACCATTTAGGGGTTGCCCATAGGGATATTAAACCAGACAACATTCGTTTGATTCAAGGTGAAGGTTGAAATTGTCCGATTTTGGTTCAAACCGAGTGGTTTATGATGAATTGTGAAAGGGGTTTAATGAGTGGAATCGTTGGCACCCCTTATTACGTTGCGCCGGAGGTTTTGGCCAGAAGGGATTACAATGAGAAAGTTGATGTTTGGAGCGCCGGCGTGATTCTGTACAGGCCGGCCGGAGGAGACAAGGCCGCCGGAGAAGAAAACCTGCGTATGGAGGATGTTTTTTTTTTTTTTTTTTTTTTTTTTGAGAAAGTTTAGGGTTTAGGGTTGTTACTATTACGTTATTACATTTTAGGGGCGGTTACTACTTGTTTATGGGATGTTACGACTTGTTTATGGGATGTTACGACTTGCTTATGGGATGTTACTACTTGTTTATTAGCCGTTACTATTTTTTACGGGCTGTTACTACTTGTTTTTAGGCTGTTACTACTGTTTAGTGGCTGTTACTATTTTTCTATTGGATGTTACGACATTTTATGGGCTGTTACTATTTGTTTCTTGGCTGTTACGACATTTTATGGGCTGTTACTACTTGTTTTTAGGCTGTTACTATTTTTTCATTGGAATTTACGACATTTTATGGGTTGTTACTAATTGTTCCTTGACTGTTACTATTAAAATTATAAAGGGGTATTTTTGTCACTATATTAGCAATTTGTCCTTACTAATCTCTGATTTTGAAATTTGTCCTTCTGGACCCATTTATCATTTTTTTGTCCTTGTAGCCCCTTCCCCCTAATTTTTAATTATATAACTTAATTAAACGAGTAGTTATTCAAACTCGAGGTTCATTATTGAGTAGTAATTTCAACCTGGGCTCGTTAATTAGTTGATTGATCACTTCAAACCTGAGGTTTGTTAGTTATTTCAAGATTTCAAACACGAGGTTCGTTATTGAGTAGTATATTTCAAACCCGAGGTTCATTATTGAGTAGTGAATCAAACTCGAGGTTCATTATTGAGTAGTGAATCAAACTCGAGGTTCATTATTGAGTAGTGATTTCAACGTAGGCTCGTTAATTAGTCGATTGATGACTTCAAACCCGAGGTTTGTAAGTTCGTTCAAGATTTCAAACACGAGGTTCGTTATTGAGTAGTAGATTTCAAACTCGAGGTTCATAATTGAGTAGTGATTCAAAGTCGATGTTCATTTTTGAGTAGTGATTTCAACCTAGGCTCGTTAATTAGTCGATTGATGACTTCAAACCCGAAGTTCGTAAGTTCGTTCAAGAATTCAAACACGAGTTCGTTATTGGGTAGTAGATTTCAAACTCGAGGTTCATAATTGAGTAGTGATTCAAAGTCGAGGTTCATTATTGAGTAGTGATTTCAACCTAGGCTCGTTAATTAGTCGATTGATGACTTCAAACCCGAGGTTTGTCAGTTCTTTCAAGATTTCAAACAGGATGTTTGTTATTGAGTGGTAGATTTCAAACTCGAGGTTCATAATTGAGTAGTGATTCAAAGTCGAGGTTCATTATTGAGTAGTGATTTCAACCTGGGCTCGTTAATTAGTCGATTGATGACTTCAAACCTGAGGTTTGTAAGTTCGTTCAAGATTTCAAACACGAGGTTCATTATTGAGTAGTAGATTTCAAACTCGAGGTTCATAATTGAGTAGTGATTCAAAGTTGAGGTTCGTTAGTTATTTCAAGATTTCAAACACGAGGTTCGTTATTGAGTAGTAGATTTCAAACCCGAGGTTTATTATTGAGTAGTGAATCAAACTCGAGGTTTATTATTGAGTAGTCATTTCAACCTTGGCTCGTCAATTAGTTGATTGATGACTTCAAACCTGAGATTTGTTAGTTATTTCAAGATTTCAAACACGAGGTTCATTATTGAGTAGTATATTTCAAACCCGAGGTTCATTATTGAGTAGTGAATCAAACTCGAGGTTCCTAATTAAGTAATGATTTCAACGTAGGCTCGTTAATTAGTCGATTGATGACTTCAAACCCGATGTTCGTTAGTTATTCCAAGATTTCAAACACGAGGTTTATTGAGTAGTAGATTTCAAACCCGAGGTTTATTATTGAGTAGTGAATCAAACTCGAGGTTCATTATTGAGTAGTGATTTCAACCTAGGCTCGTTAATTAGTCGATTGATGACTTCAAATCCGAGGTTCGTCAGTTCGTTCAAGACTTCAAACACGATGTTCGTTATTGAGTAATAGATTTCAAACTCGAGGTTCATAATTGAGTAGTGATTCAAATTCGAGTTTCATTATTGAGTAGTGATTTCAACCTAGGCTCGTTAATTAGTCGATTGATGACTTCAAACACGAGGTTCGTTAGTGAGTTCAAGATTTCAAACACAAGTTTCGTTATTGAGTAGTAGATTTCAAACATGAGGTTCATTATTGAATAGCAATTTGAACCTGGGCTCGTTAATTAGTCGATTGATGACTTCAAATCCGAGGTATGTTATTTAGTTCAACATTTCAAACCCGAGGCTCGTTATTGAGTGGTAGATTTAAAAAAACATAATTTTTATTCAAATTAATGTTTTGATATAATTTAAAATTGATTTTTTTTAATATGTTATGGTTTAATGGGACGACATCTGTCGTCCTAAATAAGCATCCGCCGTCCCAATAAACATTAAACCTAAATAAATCGGACGACCTCCCCCTCCTCCTTCATTTCATCCTCGCTACTTTCTCGGCTTTACGGAGATCCTCTCCTCCTCATTGAATCGAAGGCGGCAACGGCAATCGAAGGCGGCCATCAATATAAAGTGGTTCGGCCGGCCATCAATCGAAGGCCGTAGCAGCGGCGGTTCGGCGGCATCGGTTCGGCCGGCAATCAACATTTTCAAGTAACCATTTCATCTATTGCACCTGGGCATTCAACCATTTTGTTTTTGCTCGGTAGATTCTCTGCCATTTTTTACTTGATTGATATAGCAAAGATCGATATAGCTATAATCTGAACATAAATTTATCATCATTTTAATGAAAAGAGCTTCGAAAATCTTAGGGTGCCGGGGTCACCCGATGCTTTGGATCAGTCCCTAACTTGGAGTATATGTTAAGATTATAGCTGCTTATTGGAAACTAGGGAATAGATGAAATTGAAGAATGGAAAGTCTTGAATATCCGTATCTTCCGGGACATTTTGATTAGATATCTTTTATTAGAGAATAGAGACGGCTCTTCTGTAGAATGAATTGCTCTGTACGGTTGTGAGTTGTTTTTCTACCTGAATTTTGTTTTTACTGATTAAACAGATTAGCTGTCACAACGAATGAATTGCTCTGTACAAGTGTTGAATCCAGCGCCTTGGGTCTGCAATAACGAACTGTATAAACACATGTCCCTACTTATCCCAGGACCAGAATCCCCATGCAAGGACTTTGATTTTTTTTTAGGCCATTGGTTGATGAGTTGCAAGAATTGTGGTTTGAAGGGATGGTTGTGCGTGATGCAGCTACAAATTCTACCTTCAAAATAAGAGTTGCACTTTTGATGACCGTGAATGACTTTCCCGCTCGTAGTTATCTCTCAGGTTGGACTGGTCAGGGTTATAAAGCATGTCCCACTTGCAACGACGACACACCTTCGGTACAATTGACGCATAAGATTGGATATGTAGGACATCGTAGGTGGCTTTGGGCGAATCACCCGATGCGAAAGAATAAAGGGTTTAACGGTCAAATCGAAACATTAATGCCTCCACCTCAGAAAACCACAAAGGAAATACTCCAACAAATTAGTAACCTACCTGAATGCATGCCCGGGAAACACCCATAATACGGTCTGAACAAGAATAACTTGAATAAACGTCCTGACAGCTGTTTAAATTGGTCGAAAGACAACATATTAAGGAGGTTGCCTTATTGGAACATGAAGAAACTCCAACACAATCTAGACGTTATGCATATTGACAAGAAGGTGTGCGATAGTTTATTGGGTACGGTTTGTAGTATTGATGGTAAGAACAAGGACACTAACAAGGCACGCCGTGATCTAAAAAATATAGGCGTGAGAAAAGAACTACATCTGATTAAACGAGGCGATAAAGATGTGAAACCGCGTGCGGCATTCACGTTGAGCCAAGTAGACCGGACAAAATTCTATGAGTTCTTAAAAGGCGTTCGTTTCCCCGATGGTTTCGCAGGAAACTTGCACAAGAATGTGACTGGTAAAGACAAACTTAGCGGGTTAAAATCTCATGATTGTCATGTCATACTACAAAGGCTTTTACTAATCGGGCTACGACCATTCTTGAGAAAAGACATTTCTAATACAATCACTAATTTAAGTGATTTTTTCAGATTGATTTGCGCACGCACGTTGAGGTTAGTGATTTAGAAAATGCAAAAGAGAAGGTTTTGGAAATCCTGTGTAAACTAGAAACAATATTCCCACCAGCTTTCTTTGACATTTTGATACATGTTATAATGCACCTTCCTGAAGAAGAGATTAGAGGTGAACCTATTCATTTGAGATGGATGTATCCCATTGAACGATTTCTAGGTAAGCTAAAGAAGTACATTAGAAATTGGGCCAAGCCGAAAGGTTCTATCGCAGAGGCATATGTGGCAAATGAAACCCTCATATTCTGCTCGTTGTATTTTTCGGGAAACGAGACTAATTTCAATAGACCTGACAGGAACTGGGTTGAGAACGAAGATCCAAGCAAGAATAGTATATCCGTATTCAAGACTCTTTTCTGATCAATTGGTTCGATGACAAGCTTGACATTCAAAACTGATGAGAGACTGAAGGTTCAGTGGTATGTATTGCAAAACTGCCCAGAGATCGATAAATACCTCGAGTAATTTAAAAATACATTCTTAATACTTTTTCTTTTTATTACTATATTCCGGCTAACTAGCCTTATAAACATGGACCGGTGAACATCGTGCTCACCTGTCAACTTATTGCTCGATACACAACATGGAGAAAATGCACCGTCATGAATTTCCCGGATGGTTTTATTTAAAGGTACCACATAACACATCGTGAGTTGTATGTATGAGTTGTATAATTATTTTTAACTTATACATGGTACATTATGCAGATGCTTGAAATCTGTAAACATAGCCCATCAAACTTAAATGACCAATTGTTAGCACCAGCAACCGGGTCTTTAACAACGGTCAAAACCTACCAGAGTTGTGTGATGAACGGTGTCAAATTCACGGCACACAAACGGGATCTCACACGAACAACTCAAAACAGTGGGGTTACTGTCAAGGGGACTGAAGGTATTACATGGTATGGAGTGTTAGAAAACATCTACGTAGTAAACTATCCAAATGGTAACATGGTTGTACTTTTCAAATGTAAATGGTTCGATACTAGTAGAAAAAAAGAAGGGTGTCCGTGTATATAAAAACGAACAAGCATCCGCACTAAAAACACATGGTATGACGACAAGCCATTCATTCTTGCCTCACAAGCGAACAAGTGTTCTATGTAGATGATTTGTATAATGGATGTGATTTGGAAAGTTGTTGAGCATTTTCAACATCGTCATATCTTAGACCCCGCAAAATGCGATGCGGTTGTTGAAGATTTGGTAATTGATGAAACCGTCCATGAAAATTTCCAATTGTTCGTTGAAGCGCCACCGATGGAACCGGCAAGCATGAGTGCAAATGATGTAGATGTTGGTGAAAATGATGATATCGAGGAATTAGATGATAGCATCGATCACGAGTATGCATCAACGGATTATGACGATGATAATAATAGTGTAGATATATATGACTCGATGCCACCCACCAAAGGTGTAACCGACAATGAATGATACTATAAATCTGACGTCCTTACGTGAGTTCATATTTGTGTTGTGACTTAATATAAAAAATCAATCTAGCATTAACACAGATACATATTATTAGTGTTTTAATCATACTATATCAATATATATATGTTACTTGTATAGATACTTGATCATACATGGCATGTGCGGGATCTACAGGTGGCTCTAGACCACCTCACGAGCATCATATTCGGCTACCTTCCAATTGTGAGGAAGGTATGTAACTTTCATTTTTTTTTCTAGTGTGAACTTTCTTGTATTCGTTGTATTAACATTCACATGTACAATATAGACTTCATGGATGATGACATAGAGGAAGATCCTGGCCAAGCTCCTTCACAGCAAAAAAAAACAAGGTGAACGTGGGATTGCAAAAGGCTTAAATGTACGGGCTGAGCTTAGAAAGCTAGCGGGATCCAAGATCCCGCTTACATGGGATCCAAGATTTCCCAAGGTACGAAAGGCGGTGGGTAAAAACTCATCATTTTTAGATTCTGAGATAGGTAGGGTCGTGCGGATCCGATGTCCCCCTAGCACCGAGAACTGGCGAAAAGTCGACGGGCAGGCCAAAGAGCTAATTTGGCGAGAAATTGAGGTATATTTAACTAAATTTAAGTGCTCAAAACTATCTCATTATACATTTCATTCTATTAGTTACCAAACGTTTGGTTTTATTGCGTTTTCAGGACACTTTTACACCTGTTTATCGCCCAATAGTGCTAGCAGAAGCTTCAGAAATATTTAGAAAATGGAAGACTAAGATGGCCACTCAAGTAAACGACTACTTGAAAAAAGGGGGAACTTGGCCTCCTCCCATTTTAGATGAAACCGTCGCAACACAAGCGGATTGGGAGGCGTTTCTCCGATATATTCAATCTGAGAAATTTAAGGTGAACGTTTTATTCTAATATACGTGTTACATTTATTCAATCATTATTTCTTGTATATTACTTGAATCTAATCGAAAAGCACATTTTATTGCAGAAGTGATCTGAGCAGAACAAAAAAAACCGTGCTAAAACTAAATATACGTGTTCTCAAGGACGGACGTCTATGCCTGCTATTCGATGGAAAGATGTAAGTATTAAATTTTAAATCCTTATAACTTCTTCGATCCTTTATTTTTAATTCTTCAAACTAATACTACATATGTATTTTCTAGAAAAATCCACTTGAATATCCTTTGGGAGATGATCCTATCGAGATATGGGCCGCGAAGCATCAGAACTCGAAGGTCAATTCATTAATGTAGAAGCGGAGGAGGATTTCGTAAGTGATATACCTTCTACACACACACACACACACACACACACACACACACATATATATATATATATATATATATATATATATATATATATATATATATATATATATATATATATATATATTGTGAACATTTTATTCCTCAATTAACTTAATTACAAACGTTTTTTTTATATATATGTTTAGAAAAGGTTGCTTGAGTTCAAGGAAAGGATTGCTCCCGGAAGACGAGAAACTCATGAAGAAGAGGAGCAAATCTTTGCTCAAGCCTTAGGTTCAAGGCGAGATTATTTGATAGGCCTTGGACCCACTCAACCTCGTCAATTGCTCGCTTCGCAACAGTTTGATGCCTCAACATCGGCATCAACCCAAAGTCGGGACATCAAATTTGAAAAGATAAAAAAAGTCCCAAAATCGGTTAAAGAAGAAAAACAAATGGTTAACGGCTTGTTTGAAGGGTTTGTTTGAATCTATGAAAAGTCGCGATCCAACCATACACATGCCGGACATGCCAGAGCCTTCGATGATGATGATGATGATGATGATGTTGATGATGATGATGATGATGTTGATATTGATCTTGGTGATGATCAGTAAGGTTTGTATGCATGTAGTACACTTTAGTAAACAGTTAGGTTTGTATGCATGTTTTTAAACATTATGGTTTTTATGAAACATCGTATGTTTTGTTTGGTTTTGGTATGGCTTTGAATATGAAAACATGTATAAGAATATGGAATGAGCATGGGAGACCATGCAGAAACAAAATTTGTATTTAAAAAAAGGTTTTTTGGGACGACATAGTCGTCACAAATGCATATTTTATATTTTTTATCCGAAAAATTATTACCTGAATATATATATTAAAACACCTTTTGGGACGAATTTTCGTCCCAAATGCATATTTTAAATTTTTTTATTCGAAAAGATCATAATGTGAAGATATTAAAAACACCTTTTGGGACGACAATCCGTCCCAAAAAACACTTTTTATATATTTTCTTATTTGATAAAAATTAAATTAGAAAATTATACAATGTTTTTTGGGACGACATGTCGTCACAAAAATTGTTTTATTATATTTTTCGGTTAATATTATTTAATAATTTAAAAAATTAATAAATCGCTTTAGGGACGACAAGTATCGTGCCAAAAAACAGTTGCCACGTCAGCTAACATGAAAAATCAAAGCCACGTCAGCTGCCACGTCATCACATTTTTAAAGGGATGACTTTCCGTCACAAAAAAGTTTGCTCGTCATCACTGACTTGTCCCACGACACTTTTGGGACGACTTGTCGTCCCTAAAAACAACTTTTGCGACGACATGTTGTCTTTTGGGACGACTTTTTGTCGTCCCAAAAAAAGAGTTTTTTGGTAGTGTAACATTTCAAATAATATTAAATAATACATATTCTACCTCTCAACTCTATTCATACGCATTAAATATTTATTATTTCACTCCAACAGTATCTCTATCCTTATCCCTATAATTTTTAATAATTAAATATGTTTAGGGAGTGAATAGTGCATCCTCACAAGTAGGGATGCACTGTTCATATCCCTAAAAATAAATAGGGATAAGGACTCTACTGTCGGAGCTATTTGGGGTAAACTCTATTTTTTATCTTCATTTTAGGGATAGGGCACCATATAGGGCTTCTGCTACGAATGCCCTTAAAAGACCATTTCAATTGTTAGCCTTAGAAAATGATCTATATCCTTCCACTAATGCCTTAAATAAGCCTATGGAAAGGGAGCATTCATGAGATGAAAAACCCTAATCATTCCCAAAATATTTTGGCACCACTTACATCACAAAAGTGGGGAAATGTTAAAATAAACTGCTTAGTAGATTCTTGAGCTTAATATTGGATCTTTGGATCTTGATTCTTTGGAATAATTCGTAGCATGCTAGGATAAAGATTGCACCATTTGTGTAGAGGAAGCCTTACCGGAAGATTATGGAATCTACTAGCTTTTTCATTATCTCCATTGTTTGTATAAATCTTTACTAACCACATTTGTTAGATCTAGTTTATATTTAGTAAAATGTGTTCTAAAATTCGTATTATGATGTTTCATAATATTGTTTCTGATGCTACTCTTTGTGTGATGAAACAATAATATTACTGGATATTCCCAAAATGTATCGCCACTACCGAAGTTGTAGTGGCGATATCGCATATGCAGCGGCACCGAAGATGCGATCCTGGGGCCATTGATGCGGTGGTGCTGATTCTAGGTTAGACTCGATTTTTGGGTCAGTATATTGGGTATATCAAAACCAATATGTGGTATCAGAGCATATGTTGTTTATACGAATTTAGAATGGTATTTTTTACTAAATAATACTCCCTACATTTTTTTTATCTGTCACATTTTAGAATTTGTTTTTTATTTATTTATCTGTCATTAGAAATTTCTAATGCATCATTTATTGTTTTTTTCTCCTTTACTAATAAAATATTTACATCTCCAATAAAAAAAAATACATTTACAATACTGAAAACTCATTTACCAATAAAGTATTTACATCTTCAATAAAAAATACATTTTCAATACCATATTTTAGACATATTAATTATTTTCTTAATACGTGTTGTTGAAGAATCAGCGGTGTCAGTACCGTATTGCAGCATGTTGAATAATCAAGTTTCAGAATGTTGTAGACGGGTCCAACAAGTTTGACAGAAATTGGAAAATCAGGTCGTGTCAGATCTGACACTTGAAAATCAGGTTGTGCCTTTTCTGACATGAAAATTATGGTAAACGTAGAGATCCTTACGTTAAAACGTAGGGTTCTCTACGTTTAAACGTAGATAAGTTTAAGTCTTACAAAACATTGCGAGTTGACCTTTTCTACGTTTAAACGTAGGTTTTCTACGTGTAAACGTAAGGATATCTACGTCTAAATGTAGAAGACCTATGTTTAAATGTAGGGAAAGTCAACTGGGATATTTTGAAATTAGCTACGTTTAAACGTAACAAACTCTACGTTTAAACGTAGGTTTCCTACGTTTAAACGTAGAGTTTGTTACGTTTAAACGGTTCAAATTCATGCATTTCCCTTTTATCTTCCTTCTTTCTATCCCATTTCAAATTTTCATTGGCGATTGTCGATTTTTGGTGCGATTTTTGCAAGAAAGTTTCAGAGTGCTTTTTGAAGTCGAATTTCACAATCTCTCTAAGTGCAATGGCGGTTGAAAGCGAAAGGGTATGTATTTTCCCTAATATTCTTTTATTGTATGTCCGAAGCTTTTAAATTTAGTATGTGCTTGATTTCACTATAATATGTGCATGATTTCCGAATATATAGTTTGTGGTGGTCCTTGATCCGTTGATTGTGATTGTATGATTTGTCTTTTTTCGGGTTTAAGAAGGGTTTTTTGGGTTTTTTGTATGAAGTTTCATACGTTTGGACGTATGAAGGATGCATTATGCGTTTGGACGTAGAGATGTCCGGGTCTCTACGTACGAACGTAATATTTCTACGTTTGGACGTAGAGATCGAATTTCTCTACGTCCGAACGTATCTTGTCTACGTTTGGACGTAGGAAAACCGCATTTGTACTTTATATTGAATTTAATGTATATGTTTTTCATATTGCTATTCGATTTGAATTAATGGGGCTAATTCTATTAAAATGAAGTGTAATGATATGTATGATAGGTTTTTAGAAGTAAATTAATGTAAAATTATTAATATGTGAGAATATGTATGATAGTGTTATAATTTTTGATTTAATAATGTAGTGTAATTTATGATATTGAATTTGATAGAAAAAATGGGAAATGGAAGCATGTGTACGGTGTTACATTGGGATTGATAATGTATATGTTATTTGATTGTGATTTATGTTTACTTTCATTTTAAGGTAGCACGATAGTAGTATTACTAATGACCTAATTATGCCCTTGAAAGTATGGCTAACACGGGGAACAATAAAAATGCCCTTGAAATTATGGCTAACAAGTATGTGAATTAAAAAATTGAAACAAACAACAAACTACTGTTGTTTGAAAATCCAAAAATCAATATCTTGGACTGAATTCCATGGTACGCCTCGGCCTGATGAGGTTCTTAGAATTGCATGCTTTCCCTAGGGTGTTTTCGATTCCTTCTGATCCGCTGTGTCATGCCTAAGCTCCAGGCTTTGTAATGGGGCTCCTGGTAGGTAGCTCGTAGAAAATTTCATTAGGTCTGCTCAATAGAGCATCTTTTCTTGTCCCCAGCAGCCTGGTAATCCTCAGCCGGAAGTGAGGCACCCTTTAGATTGAAAATATAAGGTCCGTTCCGCCGGCTCCGTACGGCCTCTTGTTCTCCCTCGTCATCATGAAGTATTCTATGACGTGGTAAAAACCATATTATCTTCTTCTCTTACCCCCTTAATGTTACAACAAAACAGAACACAACACAAAACAACGATGTTTCAAAGAACAAAAAAGAGATGATAAGACATTTCGCGTGTATATACAACACATATATCTATATGTGTATATATATGTATACATATGTGTCTATATATGGGTATATACATGTACATATATATGTAGATATATATCTATGTATGTGTGTGTATATATATGTATACACACACATACATAGATATATATCTACACATATACATATTGGAGTAAATAATTACATATATAAGTACATATATATACACATATATCTATTTGTGTATATATATATATACTTATATACACACACACACACACACATATATATATATATATATATATATACACACATATATATATATAGTATATCTATATGTGTATATATATATACACACACACACATAGATATATATCTACATATATACATATTGGAGTAAATAAATCCTATATAAGTACATATATATACACATATATCTATATGTGTATATATATACACTTATACACACACACACACACACACACACACACACACACATATGTATATATATATATATATATATATATATATATATATATATATATATATATATATATATATATATCACACACACATACACACACACACACACACACATATATATATATATATATATATATATATATATATATAGAAATGAGTTCATATACATACCTATTGATCCATGCTTACCGTACATACTACTAAAATAGTGCATCGATCACTATTTTAGTGCACACGGTTATTGTTTGAGTGCACCTAGTTAATGAAGCGGGGGAAATCGCTATTAGGTAATACTAGAAACCTAATTAGAAACCTCGCTCCTCAATTTGTAGTTGCACCGAAACAATAACCGAGTGCACTAAAATAGTGATCGGATGCACTATTTTAGTAGTATGTACGGTAAGCATGGATAGTATGGTATGTAGGGGAACCCAACCCTATATATATATATATATATATATATATATATACACACAAACACACATAGAAGGTAAGGGAAAAGTATATATACATATGTTTGTGTGTGTGTATAAGTATATATATCCTATTTACAATGTATATGTTCATGTTGACAGTTGGTTGGCCCTCATGGTACCGATGTATACAAGGTAAGGGAAAATTTGACATGGACTTTTAGAGGGAAAAGTCCAAGCTCACGCAACTTCTCGAGATCCACATGAAAAGGATCGGATTTGAAGACACATTGAAAAATGGGGTTTTTAAAGAATTTATTCAAATGTACGAGCACTGGCAGTTCTCCTCCACAGTCTGCCAATATGTATGTTTCAAGGCTATATATCCGAATATGCCTAATGAGTTGCAGTTTAGATTCGGTGGTACGACTGCAAAATTCGGTAGGAGGGAGTTCAGCATGATCACCGGTTTACCGTTTGGTGATCTCCCAGAAGATCCCCAACCTTATTCAAGGTGTTTTGAAGAGGGGACATACGGCCACATCCATTTTCCTGACAATAAACCGATAACCATACCGGATATTGAGAAGTGGTTATTGGATGAGCAGGAGGATCCTGAAGTTCTCCAACGTGTCGGTTTAGTCTACCTTATTAACGGGATAATGATGGGTCACGATGAGACCATAGGGTACCCCGTTCGCTTTCTATTTGGTGGAGAATGTAGAAGACATAAACAAGTATCCATGTGGCACTTATTTGTGGGACCGGACTTTTAAGAAGATATGTCATTTGATGAACACATACAAGGACGCTTCACGGGCGGGGTGACCGTACGGGGGGTTATACATGCGTTACGGTTTTGGGCTTACGAGACCCTCCCCGACATTCTTTGTTTCGATTTGTTGCGGCCACCCTTAGAGATCATAATGCAGCTCCTCGGATGTTGAGATGGAGTTGCAAAACTACCCCTCCCGCGGTGGAAAGGATTAGCGGCGAAGCGAGATAAGGTAATAAGCTTAATAAACATTGTTATTGTCTTTTAATTATATCCGGTTATCGTAAACATTTTGTTATTCTTAATTGTAATGTAATATACATTGTTTGCGAGTCGTGTGATAGGGTATCGATTTGCAAGGGAAGGCGATAGGCGATTGATGCTAGGTAGGGGCATGGTGGATGCCGAGATTAACGAGCCGCCACGTGTGATCAATCGCCCTGCAGTTATTGCACGTCCTCCACCTAGACAGCAGTCACGACCTGCTACACAGCAGTCACGACCTGCTACACAGCAGTCACGACCTGCTACACAGCAGTCACCCCATGCTACACAACAGTCACCCCCGCTTCAACACCTCCTACTTCTAATCCCGCTCATTACCATGCCTCTTCTTCACGGCGCGTGCCGCACACTTCCTTCGTTCAGATGCTAGAGGATGAAGATGACCAATCTGATGAAGAGGAAGAAGGCGATGGCCTTTATAGAGCTCGAGGAGAAGGATTGATAGTGGGTTGAATGAGCTTAAGGAGGAAATTCGCCGGGTGGCTCGGCGTCGGAATGAGCATGGGACGATACTTCTTGAGCGAAGGGGATGATGCAAACGTTGTTATCCGAGAGATCGGGTAAAAAATTATATCATTGTCAAATTTTTTATGCGATAAATTTATTTGTTTGTATTATGATACTAAGCTGGGCCACATTTTTTTCGGACTACCCCTCATCGGCATCCATCTCATCCACCTCCTCCATTTTCTCCACGGGTAAAAAATTATATCATTGTCAAAATTTAGTTATATGTATTATGATACTAAGCGAGACACATATTTTTCGGACTACCCCTCATCGGCAACCATCTCCTCCACCTCCTCCACCTCCTCCACCTCCTCCATCTCCTCCACATGATACCTACCGGGATACACATGGTCGGCATGATGATCGGGCTGCGACGACCGGACGTTGACGTTCGGGTTTGATAAGATTCTTCTTTGGAGTTTCCGAGCCCGTTGAAGAGGGAGTGCATGGGGAGGATTTCGTAGACGATTTATTGGTGGACGATCCTTATATGGATGCGAGAGACCGGCGATGCTACGGCCTCTCCTACTCCTCACGAGACTACGGCCTCGCTCCTCACGAGGCTACGACCTCTCTACTCCTCACGAGGCTACACCCTCTGCTTCTCACGAGGCTACGACAGGAGGCTCAGCTACGACCATCGACCAGGCATCGTCTACGCTTCAGTATAGTAAGTAATTTGAATTTAAAATTCAAAACTATAGTAAGTTATTTAAATTATAATGTGAAAAAGTATATAAGTTGATCATTTATTGAATTTTGTGTAGGCGGGGGTCCAAGTGAGAAACAATTGGGTAAACGAAAAGCGGACGATGCTTCGATAGAAGATTGAGGACACGTCGGTGTGACCCGTCCACGTTATTTAAGCGATGGGTCGCACATAGTCGATTTTCCCGGAGATACCGTTGTGAGGTGGACACCGCGAAAAAAGTTTTCGGACGAGTTTGAAAACAAGTTCATCAAATGGTTCAATCAAGAAAATCCGCCCCCAATTGAAATTCCCGTCGGGATGTCGGTGGTTTTCGCACGACTCTACCGCTTCCCAAGGCTTGGTGGACACGTCTCCGCGGTCCACTTATGGAGTTGGAGGCTACGGTATATTCTTTTGACTTCACTTGCATATTTCTTATTTCATTATCTCTAACTTCAATTTTGAATACGTACGGCATGTGGATGCGTATATGGACTTGGTAGAACGCCAAATGGAATCATATCCGGCATGCTTCACACCACATTCGGCCATTGCGTACTCGGATTTTGCTTATTATTGCGGATCGGTTGATGCACTCACAAATGCGAAATTCCGGTGTTTGTGACTCGGTACCTTCGAAGTGGGATGAAAACAACGTGATATACACTCCCTGGGCCATTACTACATCTCCTTTGGGCAGCCGTGGAAGTGTCTATTCCCCGATGGAAGGTTAGGTTGTTTGATTGTACGTCGGGTCAAAAGTACAAGCCGATGTAGAAGCCGACATCAATAGGTTGGGAGTTTCGTTTAGGAAAGTGTTCGAGACCGATGCACGATTATGTCAACTCCCAAAAATGGTTGATCCGGCGAAGCCTCCTTTGGAAGTGAAAATAGTAGAAGGCGTACCACAAATGCCAATTCCGTAAGTGTTATAAACTTCTAACTATTTATCACATTATATACAATACACTATTCGACACTATCCATTTTATACGGGGGTGATTGTGGGTTATACACGGCAAAATTCATTGAGCATTTGTTGCACAAGGAAGATTTTTCGCTCCTCCATCATAAGAACATGCCGTTGTTCCGGAAAAAAGTTTATGTCCAACTTTTTAATCAAATAGTACGATTGTAAACTAATTTGTATAAACATTGTTTTGATGTATGTTAATTTTGGAATTTTTTGGTTAATTTTTGGTGTATGTTATATTTTTGGTATTTTGTTGTATGTTGGTAGCCATTTATATTTTTGGTGATGTTGTTTTGATGAGTATTCAATTTGTTTAAAAAACAACTCAACTTAAAATGGATAATGATCGTTCTTTAAATATAAATGTATGGCTGCAACATTCCCTACGTTTGAACGTAGATAATGCAACATTCTCTACGTTCAAACGTAGAGAATGTTGCATTATCTACGTTCAAACGTAGGGAATGCAACATTCCTACATCCAAACGTAGCAAAGCAACATTACCTACGTTCAAACGTAGGTAATGCAACATTCTCTACGTTCAAACGTAGGGAATGCAAGTACTAGTGTGGTACATGCAATTATTGTTGTTGTACAAGTACGAGCCCTTTAAATGATTTCTTCAAACTACTCTTTTAAGTAGTGTAAAGAGAAGCACTTCTTCACCTTTCAATTTACACTTCTTCACCTTCAAACTCTTTGAAATGGATAATGATCGTTTCTTTAAAGTTCTTGATGGCGGTTTCGCAACAAGTTTGGTATGTCATTATTAATTTATTTACTTTTATATCACTTGTATTATTATGATCAAACAAACGTGAAATGTTTCTTTTTTCATAGACACTACCTCCAGCATACGTTAATAGGTTGAACGACACGGCGAGGAACTAGATAGGGCCGTTCTCAAAAGCCGATTAGGGACATGGGAAGTGAGAGTTGGAGCCACGGACAATGGAATTCTTCGTTTCTTTGGGGAAGGTTGGGAGGAGTATGTGGCGGCTCGTTACTTGAATGAGAGGGAGTTTATAGTGTTTGAACACGGGGGGATTTCATTTTCGACACTCTTCTTTATGATCACACTTCTTGTCGAGAAGACTTTTACGAGACCGATGATGCGGATGATGATGCGGGTGATGATGCGATTGATGATGCGGGTGCGGGTGCGGGTAACCGAAATCCCCATTTTCGGACGAATTTGCGCAAGCGGGTATTTTCACATGGTTGTTATTATGTGGTGAGATATTTAATATATTTTTAGTTATTTTCTTGTTTGATATTATTTTCCCCATTTTGAAAAAGTTTTTAAATTTGTTTCGATTTGTAGAGTATTCCAAAGGCATTTGCGAGAACAAACGACATGTTGCGAAACAAGTCCGTGGAGCTGCGAATTGCCACGGGGGAATCATGGCTGCTAGAATTGTCTATATGGCAAATGAAAAAGTTCGTTTAAGCGGGTTGTATGATTTCATTACGGACAATGACCTAAATGCGGGAGATGAATGCAGCTTTGAAGTCATTGATCAACCTATAGAAAATCACGTCGTGTTTAATGTGGTGATTACTAAATATTGAAGATCATTTATTTAGGCGTCATCCTATCCTATTTATTGATCACCCTTAGTTTATTTAAGCGTCATCTTATTGTTAACTCAATGTATAGTTTACTCTTTTTTCTTGTGTGTAAACCCCGTAATAATTCTTGTTAGTTTTACGAGAGGTAGTGTAATGCAAGACAAACTTGATACCGATTAATAACCGAATACAATCATTACTACAATCCATTAATAAAATACTACATAACAAAAATCAATAACAATCAATAACAATCCATTCTATACCACCATAACAAAAATCAATAACAATCCATTCTAATAACAATCCTACCGGTATTGCGTGCAACTAGCTGTTATGTCCTGGATGTTTACGGTTGCTACACACATTCGATGGCACTGGACGTTCCCATTCGAAGGGATTCTAGTGGTATTAATTCTACCTCTTCTTGGTGCTCCACGGCATCGGGCGCATATCTCATATTAGGCACTCCGACTTTCATGTTTCTTACCGACTACGGAACATCCCAATCCTCTCTGTTAGGAATTGGATATATGCTAGCCATGTAAATCTCTTTGAAACATTCGGCCTATAATACGGTGAACGAGTTCGGGTGGACTAATTACGCGTGATCTTTGCGATTTGTATAGCATGCGTACACGGTATTTCCATTTTACGGAAATAACCACAATAACACTTCCTCTCTCGTAGATTTACCACCCCGTGAAGCAAGTTATTTCCATGAATCTCAAATTCATCGGGGTTAACGAGCTTAACCACGAACTTCCTTCAGCGGTAATATTCGAAGCCCTTATTTCATCGATCTCCGGTGCTAACATAGTCGCACAATCAAGCGCCTTACGTCGTCTATCATTATACCATCTCTGCGGTGTAGCTACAATGAATTCCAAGAGGCTAGGAACGAGGCCAACGACGAGCTCCTCTACAATCGCACGGTTGAAACTTTCGGCGTAATTGCTTGTCATTAAGGCGTATCTTTTCCCGGGGAAATTTGGCACGCGCCCGCGTTCAACACCTATTTCTTCAAGTTGTTTATATGCGCCAAGACATTGTGCCTTAATCGGGCGAACTTTCGGAGAAATTCGGCCTCCGAAAATGCATAATTTGTTTGATAGAATGTATCTTCACAAAAACCGTGATCTTTCCATTTTTTGGTCATATTGCCTTTTAAATGATGATAGCAAACACCATGATATGCATCGGGAAATACACGAACAACCGCATTTCTAATAGCACTGGTGTACGTCGGAAATAAAGCTCAACTTTTCATCATGGATACCTCCAATGGCCAGCCTCAAATGTCTCATGAAATACCCCCATGAATCGTTGCATTCTTTTTCAGCAATACCGAAGGCTACAGGGAATAGGTGGTCACCGGCATCTACAGCAACAGCAATAAATAGTTGTCCGGAGAAACGGGTTTTCAGATGAGTTGCGTCCACACACAAAATAGGTCGACAATACTTGAACCCACGACGGCTTGCTCCCAAAGACATGAAACAACTGTCGAACCTTCCCAGATTATCAAGCTGAAAGTCAATATAGGTCCCTTCATTGGCCTCACGCACCATCCACAAGTACGAGGGTATCGCGTTGTAACACTCCGTCGGTGAACCTCTCACCATCATTCTCGTCATCTCGTGAGCTCGGTATGCTTGGTCATAAGTCAATTGTACACTTGTAAGTTGTGAGCATGTCCTCCGTAATTTATACGGGCTTATACTCGTTGCCGAGTTCTTCCATTTTTCGACTTAGCGGACTCGCAATAACAATAGGTGTTGCTTGTCGATTGTCATTATCCGAATTACGAGAGGCACAAGTATGGACATCATTCAACGTTGTGATCTCAAATGTACGTGTGACATCGTATTCACCTTCACCCGTTTCGCCCTTACATGCCATTTGCATGTATCGTTAAGACATTTGTAATACAAGCAACGTGTGTCCGACCTACCCAATCTCGTCGAAAATTGTTCGCAACCGCATACGATTTTATTTTCAAATTAAAATCTTCTTTTGAATCGTATTTCTTCCCGATGAACAATTCGTTCACGTCATTCATATGTAACGTACCGGTGGATAAACACCTCGGTAAATCATCATCTTCAAATGTGGGAATCCTCATGAATAATCTTCTCGTACGCTTGCCCTAGCACGTGCACCACGATTATTGTTGTCAACTCTGCCGGTTTGATCGGTTTGTATTTGAGGTGCAAACGGAGAAGCCAAAAAACTAGTTCTTGATCCACCAAACATATTATATGGTTTGTTGGATGGGTGGAACACGACTACTTGAAGGTTGGTTAGGAGGATCTTGAAACGAATGGTGTGGTTGGTTTGTTTATGACAATATTACGACTACTTGAAGGATGATTTGACGGATTATGACTTGGTCTTCTTGGTTCATACCGAAACGGTTGGTCCGAAGCTTCACCAAGCCTTTGTGTAGCAACATTGTTTTCATACCCACTACATCCATATTGTTGCTCGAACGGATTAAAATTTGGATATGTGGCAAGTTCTTGTACCGGAGAAGGAAATTTCCAATCTTGTAATCCGGAGTATTGTTATCATCCGGGGCATTGCAATCTTCATTTAAATCAATGCCATCATCCTCATCATTTAAATCAATGCCATCATCCTCCTCATTTATCGGTTCATTGTTTGCCTCCGCTTTGGTGTGGCATTCACACAAAAAATTACATTCTTCTTGTCATAGGCCGCTTCGATGTAACCATTTAAGGTCTCGTCGTCTAAGATATCATCGGGTGGTATATTTCCCACACTACCGTAGGTAAACAAAGCTTTTAGGTTGAGCTTTGAATCGGACCTATCAATACCAAGCCTCAAATGCACTTTATCCAATAACGCATTCAATCCTATATTCTTTGGAACAAATAATGAGAACATCGATCCATTTACATGATTCCACTGTTATAGATAGAATCATATGTAAATTCTCCGTTGAACGAGACAACAATCATAGTGTTGCGATTATACATTTAAAACAAATAAAAAAAACGATTCAAGTCGGTATGAACTAAATCATTATCAACTTAAAAAAGATTGTTTCCAAAAAATAGTAAACATGATATACTCAAAACAAACATTTCGGTTAAATAAATATCATTACTTACACTAAAACCTAGTAATTGAACCACTAAGAAAATACTTAAATACACTACTTAGATGTATAAACATTACATAAATAACCTACTTAAAACACACATTTTGGTATTAAACATATGATTACTACAATATAAATAACATACACACATTGAGCACTTGAATTAAGCAATAACTTACCCATTTTAACACTTGAATGATGAGGAAATGGACTTGAAAGATGAAGAAATGGATATTAGCTTCAAAGCTTCAAAACCTCTGCGTGAATGAGAAAATTGCCGTTAATGTGGTTTATATTCAACAAGGACCTTACAACATGTTTAATATCTATCTACCCTTTGTCAAAACGTAGAAAATCTACGTTTAAACGTAGTAAATATACGTTCAAACGTAGTTTCAATTACGTTTTAACATAGGTACTTTTCAAATGCGAATAGTTATGTCATTTTGAATTCCAAACCGTCAAACGTAGGAAATCTACGTTTTAACGTATCAACCCTACGTTTAAACGTAGAGTTTATTACGTTCGGACGTAGATAAATTTCAAAAAATCTCTTTGGATTACCTACGTTTAAACGTAGGTTTTCTACGTTTGAACGTAGAATTACTTCGTTTAAACGTAGACAACCTACGTTTAAACGTAGGGAAAGATCAGCTGCACCTGGTTATGTTATTTACATTTCCTTACGTTTAAACGTAGATATCTACGTACGAACGTAAGGATCTCTACGTTTACCGGATTTTTCACGTCGAGAAAAGCGCACACGATTTTCGAGTGTCGGATACACGACACGATTTTCCAATTTCTGCAAGTTTGAAGTTTCATCAAGATGTTTTTCTATTAATTTTGTAATATATAAATAGGAGCACCAATCCAGTCCGGACATCACATGTTTTTTTGTGTGATCAGTACGTTTTATCTGCTAGATGTATGGCTAGTAACAAGTTTGTCATGTCATGCTTATCCCATTTTTTGCATCAATGTAGAATAATGTTATATAATTTTCTCAAAAAAATAAATAATGTTATATAAGATATAATATTAGGTCATTAATTTAAAAGTTTACTTAATGTAATATTATTTGAGCCTCAAATATCATATAAAATATGGGTTAGTAATTATTACCTGGAAAAGAATAAAAATCGATGGTTAAATTGAATCAAACGAATGATAATAATATGTGCATAAGGCTCATCTCAGGTGGTTAGCCACCTAGGTTTTACCCTGGCCTCAGTGGGAGGATCAGGGTTCGAATCCTCCTTTCCCCTTCCTTTCGTGTCCGGAAGAAAAAAAAACGAATGATAATACAATTTAGAAAACCGCATTATTTTCTAAGAATTCGAAAATAATTCAATACATTTGCATTTAAATGGAATAGATTTTTGTCCATAAAGACAAAATTATCAAAAAATCGGGATAGAAGGATATTGTAATTTAATCAGGACAAAAGTAACAATTATGAAGTAACAAATATGAAGTAAAAATGTGGAATAAAGTAAATATGAAGTAACAATTGTGAAACACAAAGTAACATTTTACTCTATCGTCGGCTGAAGTACCATGAGAAAAGGATGACGCCTCGACAAGCATGTAAGCAACAAATACAGTATCAAATAAGATTCTGATACACTCAACCTGTCCACGATCTTACGGATCCTACAAACGACCCGAACAAGGGTCCTACCTATGCGGTCAACCAAGATCAGCCTCGGTCTACATACTTGACGGACCGAGCCATAGGATAGTTGCTCGGGCTACCCACAGGCTACACTACGCTGGGGGCCGAGTCTGATCTCCCTCAGCTCGTGCCCGCTCAAAAGGCGAACGGGGTTCATACGTGATATTAATAAGGACAAGATCGGCATGTGATCATGAGAAGGTTTACTACGACCGCTGACATACCTGCACGGTGGATATCCGCTTAGCTCATTTGGTTGTACTTAATTATATCACTTCAGAGTTATTTATGTCTTGTCCTCATTACCCTAATCATCATAAATAATCCGCCTATATATATGGGCAACTTGTAACTCATAAGGGATCCGAGAATGAATACAAAAGCAAACACACTTTACCAATTAGTTTTTTTACCGTGTTTACACCTTATAGCCTTTGGTCCGATTTCATATGTTCATCATCACCACCATCAATTACCAAGGAAATCATAAATAATCAGCTAGATATCCACAAAAAAAGTTGGACTACACCTTTATTGATATTTCCGACGATATCAGTTGGCTCCGTTACCGGGAACATCAACAAGGAAAGCCTACTCCGATAGCTCACACCACTTCGAAATCTTCCTTCACGGCGTCTCCGACGAGCTCGCCATACATCTTCAAGTTTCGGGATCAACAAAGGCTTTGGTTTTTCGGGTTATACGGCCTAGAAATCATCGTCTCTAACTTCTTCGGAATAAGTTCAACGACAATAGCATTGATTTCATGAATCTCTGCGTCAATCTTCGTCAAAATATTCTCAAATTCGATGAACACCTTCGACACCAACGCCAAAGCTTGCACACGAGTCCTTCATACTTTCCCAGGTTGGTAGATATTTGAGCAAGCTCCGCTCTTTATACACAGTAAAGGATTCATACACTCAACACTTGTGGGAATCGTTTGAGAATTGTACAACTTGACCCTTCCTTCGGATTCTGGATTTAAAGTCTACTCCGATCGGCACCATTTAAAGCTTACTTACTCTACAAGTTACCTGTCAAATCAACATGACTAGTGGGAAAGATGTAAATCCTACCACACCTGCCAAGGTGGCATATCAAGACGCTCCACGTGGCAGCTCATCACGCCATAGTGGATGAAGTAAGGAAGGACAGTCCGCCCGAGATAATGGTGGACAGAGGGCCGACCCTGATATGCGAGGTGTATTAATCGAAAAAGCGAAATCCAGAGAGTTAGAGGAGGCGGCTATTGGGAAAAGCCGTGAGAAACATGTGGGCGATACATCTCGCCAGAACTTCGAACAGCGGACAAACCTGGCTCTGGAAGCGGAGGCAAATCCCAGTCTTCATGTGATAGCACTGAGAGCCCACATGGAATATCTGGAAGACATGCGACATCACAACTTACAAATTATAACCGAGGGATTTACTCCCGTACCGGTTAGCAAATTTGTCTCTCCAACACCAGCTCGAACAGAGGTACATCTGATCATCGCGCATTACGTCGATTATACTAGCAAGAGTACTAGGTCAAATTATAGCATAACAATGGTGAATCAAGGTCGATCCCACAGAGACAATGCAACTCGAGTATAAATGAATCTAATCTAATTAAAAAGACAAATATGGTCATTGACCAACAATAACATAGAAACGAACTTGGTATTCCTCCCCCATCCCCACCTATCTTCTAACTTGGTATAGTTAATCCTTATGTTTACTTCCACACATAATTTCCCTAAATTAATTAAACATTTTAATTCATTTTAGCTACGGGTGCAATCTCATAACCCTATCTAATTCCATTGTAAGGACAACAAAAAATCTATATGCAACTAACCTCCTTCGTTGGTTGTATTAGTCCATACGCAGTAAGTTTTAGAGATACCGGCACGAGACCGAAAACCTCCCCAAGCAGCTATCGACAATGACTAGCACATTCATAGGGTCCATCAAGACTATGTCCAAACTAACACTTCACCTTGCAAGTCCTTCGTGTTAATTTACGAATACAATAAGCAGATTGGCCAGATCTAACCTACTGTTAATTAAATTTGTCGATCAACGTAGCTGACGCCGAATCTCCAGATTAGGGTTCCTAAATATCGCAATTAATCAATATAGACCGCCGATTAATCGGGGGTGTTGGTTCCTATTCTAGAATCTACATTGCTTCGAATTGATTAATTCAAGTAAATTATGGGGTTGTTAAACATGCAGATTAACTATAACATGTAAATACAAGTAGATCTACCATAATAAAGACATAAAGGAACGTTCAAAGCTTCATACCTTTGGATATGGAGATCTATCTTGATCTACTCAAGCAAGAGATGGCATGGAGGGAAGGAAACTAGAAAATAAATCACAAAAGAGCTAAAGAAACTTTATTTCATCAAACTTGATCAATGTATATGAATAGTTATGAAAGTATATGATGGTATATTATTACAATCGAATTCTGACACTTTATATAGGCTCAATGGACGACTTAAGACTCAATAAAACCCTAACCGACCTAGTAGGTGCGGAAGACTTCAGTTTCTTGTCCTTCGAGGCTTCGATTAATCGTGGGCTAGGCCCACGATTAATCGGGCCAGTTTTTCTTCCTTTTTTCTGGCTTATCTCTTATTGGAATTATCCTCTTGGCCCAATACTCTCTCATCGGTCCAAATCCATTCCTAGCTGCTCCAAATTTCGGTACATCCTGAAAAGTGTACAAAACAAGGCGAAACAGTACCAAATCCACGGGATAAATAATGCAAATGCAGAATCATAAACCTCGGAACATGCACTTAGTATTTATCACATATTCCTCACAATAATAAGCCTATCTCTTTTCTCTCGAGCATAATTCGAGGTAAATAAATGTTCATTTAATGGTAGCATCTAGAGCGTTATCAACTACCACCCACTTAGCTTTTTGATCGTCCCGAGAAAAAAAAAGCGGAAAGGAAACAGTGCCTCACATTGCTAGAATAAAAATCGTTCCCACTCATATCCATCATTAACACATTAATCAACATTCATATCATGAACCAATGTTTGTGTACAATAACCCTCAAACAACAGTAATGCATACAGAATCAAATTATATCAACAAGGACTTCGGGCCGAACATAGGTCGTCATCACTGACCAATGCATCAATGTGTCGTGTGATAAAGCTTATATGATGGTGCATTCAAGAAAATAATGAAGTTATAGAGACCCCACAATCCTCACTTATCAGTGAGAACACTCGCTCCTCTTGCCTTCAGACTCAGGCAAACAACATGAAACCTTACTTGGGATAGGCTGACTTGGGGACCGAGTATTACTCTTAGGTCCTCGTTTGTTTCTCGTGATGGTGCTCGTGTTTATATTCTGATTTTATGTGGATGATATTATTATTACTGGGTCGTCGTCTTCTCTTCTTGAGTAGGTTGTCTCTTATCTTGGTCGACACTTTCCGGTTAAAGACCTTGGTTCTCCGTCATATTTTCTTGGCATTAGGATGCTTCCTACCTCCGATGGGCTATTTTCTCACTCAGCGCAAGTATATCCTTCAGCTTCTGCAACGTGCCTCCCTGGACAAGGCCAAGCCTTGTCGGTAACCTATGTCGGCCTCTACCCGTCTTACACTTGACGATGACCCTCCCTATGACGATCCGTCGCTTTACCATACTATTGTTGGGGGTCTACAGTATCTTAGTTTCACTCGACCTGATATTTCCTTCACGGTCCACAACGTTAGTAAGCACATGCATTCGCCTATCGAGGCTCACTGGGTTGCCGTTAACATATTCTTCAGTATCTTAAGCACACAATATCTAATGGTCTCTTCTTCTCCCGCCGGTCCTCTATTTCTCTCCGGGCTTATTCTGACTCTGATTGGGCCGCTGACACAAATAATCGATGTTCTGTTGGGGCATATTGTGTTTTCCCTGGTGAGAATCTCATTAGTTTGCGTAGTAAGCAACACTTGACGGTTTCAAAGAGTAGCACTGAGACCGAGTACAAGACTCTTTCAAACACCACCACCAAACTTCAGTGGCTTTACAGTCTTCTTCGTGAGATGTAGGTCACGTTGTCTTCCCCGCCTATTCTTTGGTGTGATAATATTGGCGCCACTTATCTTGCTAACAATCCGGTGTTTCATGCCTACACTTAGCACATAAAGATCGACTTCCACCATGTCTGTGAATTAGTTGCAAATTGCAAGCTCGGCATCTCTTTTATCTCCTCAAAGGATCAGTTAGCCGATGTCCTCACCGAACCGTTGGCTCAGCCTCGTTTTGCAAGTTTAAAATACAATCTCCGTGTTCAGCCACTTTCCAAGGATTGCGGGGCGTGTCGAGAAATAATATAGTTTCTATATTATATTTACTTTAAATATTATTATTGTAGTATTTATCTTCTAATTGACTTATTGACTATATTTGTACTATATCCGTTCAGTTGAATCAATGAAATATGATTATTCTGAACGATGATGTTCATTTTTTTTTATGCTTCTCCTCCTTAGTGGGCTTCCTAAAGGCTCACTCATTTAATTTTCCTTATTTCCCTATAAGAAGATTGCAATTTGAAGATATATTTCCAAGATCGAGGATGATCAGCGGTTAGCTTGGGATTATATAGTGAAGTTGCTTACTTTGTGTGTGAAACTTTATTTTTAATTGTTATTGACTTACACGTCAAAACTATAGTGATTATATTTAGTAAGTTTATGCTAATATGTAACGTCCCGTTCCGGACACCGAGTCCTTATCCGGAAAGAGCGCTCGGCACACATATTATCAAATAAAATTCAATAATATATGTAAGCCTTACGTCACATATCAGAACTAAAACGACGCGGAAGACAAAACGACTCGGGAAATAAAAGATCGAACACACGGTTTTCAATGCTGTAAAACTAAATCCAATAAAGAGAACTAAAACATCCACATTCAAATCCGAAAGAACTCAAATGGAACTAATCCAAAAGAAAGACAACATTGTTTGAACTTGAATCAACAACATTACTGAAAGAAAACAAAACTAAAGAAACTGGGTCTTCAAAAGCTCCATCTCACACATCTCCATCAAAGAACTCATCATCATTAGCAACCCGTTCATCTTCTTTGAGGAAAGAGAAAGACAAACACAAAGTAACGGGGTAAGTACATAAGTACTTAGTAACGCGTAGAAGATCGTATAACGGCGGTCTCATAAAGAAATAAAAGCAACGCCGTCTTTTATTAATTCATTCGTTATTAACCCTAGCTAACTATCACATTATGTTCATAGCATAACATGAGGTTCCAAAGTTATCTAACTTAGCTCAAGTTTGTTACATCATGAATAACAAGGGCACTACGCTTAGTAATAGGATGTACTAAGACAACTAGGTGCAACCTACTTAGAGACACGCTCTAGTAGCCTCGGGAATATCTGAGTCCCGATTGTGTGATGACCGGCAGAGTGTACTAAACGCTTTATCTAGCCAATCAATTGACCGGCATGGGTACAGTCTACTTTGTCTGGTCAGAGAACACATCGCGATATTGTACTATGCCTTACCAAGCATTGCATGATGTTTAGGATTATTAATCTAGCACATACGTTTGATTAGATGTTTAACTAGCCACCTAAGTTGATTCACATAAAAGGCTCACCTATCAGTCTACTCCCTCTTCTTAATACCACTAGACTCTAACAAAACCTAGCACATACACAGACATCGATAAACCCTAGCTTATCGAAGCACTAGGCAAATCCAAAGCTTTCGACGGTCCACACTTCTTCTTTTTAGGGAATCCATATGGTGCCGGAACTAAACACATCAAAAGCTAATTCAAGGCTTTGTCACATAAGGTTAAGCAGTAAAACATGATTTTGAAGCCTGAAACCAAGCTGACACAATAAAACAGTATAAATGGAATAAACAGGTCAAACGCCCGTTTGCCTCCATGTAAACGCCCGTTTGCCTTGAACGAAAGTCCATTACCCCCAAACACCCGTTCGCAAAAATCAGCCACATCCTATATCAAAACCAAACCCTCAAACGCCCGTCCAAAAACACCCAAACGCTCGGTTGAGCTGCCGCTACCGCAAACGCCCGTTTGCCCTTGTGCAAACGCTCGGTTGCCTGGGTTTTTCCCCAGAAATCTGCAACCTTCAAAACACGATTTCTAACCCAAATCCAACCCAAACTCCAACCAAAACAGAATCAAAACAACGAAAATAAGCATACAAATTGCTCTATAACATTATGACACCTTAATCATACGATAAGAATACCACGTTACCTTAAATTGCGAGCTACTACGACCCACGCTACCAAAGCCTTGAAAAGGTTAAACCTTTAACTTCAAACCTATAGACGATCAATCCAAAGACGATCACTACGATGTTTATGCTCAAAAACGCAACTAGCAACGATGATGAACTAACCCTAATGACAAGAACAAGGAGGGAAAAACTTACGTTAACGGATTCAGGGATTGTTGATATCAAAACGATCCTCGCCTCACGGTGATCCTTTCTCTCTTGAGATGTCTGTGTTTTTTATCAACGGATTAGCCTAGAGATTCAAAAGTCTCTCCTCTTCTTTTTTTTTCTCCAAACTTGCGTTTTCTTTTTATAATCCCAATTAAATCTAATTATTCCCCCCCCCCATAAAGGAGTATTTTTTTACGTAAAACAACAACTAGGTTAATTTATGATTAGTTTTCCTTTTATAATCCCAATTAAATCTAATTATTCCTTATTAATTAAATCCAATTAATCATTTTCCTTTTCTTTTCCCCTTTTATTTTAATCCGTTAAAACAAAACCGAATATTCAGATTTTTCGTGAAGGGACAAGGATGTCCTTTTAGAAAAATCGGGATATTACATAATACATGTGATATTAGAAGTTGTAGCAATTGTACATTTACTTATTGATTAGCATATATTTCCAAGTTTTTTTTAGGTGTCATTAGTTGTTTCCGCAGTGATTTAAGGCTCCGTTTGTTTTTTATTGAAGTTTTTTTTGGAGTTTTTTTTTTTGGTTGTTTTAGATAAAATGATTGAAGTAAAGATTAGAAAGTTAAGATGTTTTTTTTCAAATTTGTGTAGATTATGAAATGATTGGTGAAAGAAATTAAAATAAAGTAGTATAATGAATAAAATAATGATAAAAAAGGTTATGAAGTTGATAAAGTGAAATGATAAGATATTATTTAATATTTTTTATTTGTAGTTGAAGAAATTATTGGTGAAGTGATATAAAAAACTCCAAAAAAAAACTCTAACGAAAACAAACACAAGCTATGTTTTAAAATACGTTAGAATGTCGTGTTCCTTAAAATATACTATTCCGTCCCATAAAAGTGTCCACCTTTTGTGATGCACATAGATTAATTAATGTGTTGTATTTTAAATAATGATGGACAACTATACCCCATCAAATAATAAATGCTATTTTGGAATATGAAATAAATATATAATAATTAAATGTTATTATAGGAGTAAGTTTGGAAAAAGTCCATGAAATGATGTATTGGTTTTCTAAATAAACATTTTTATAGGATAATTTATTTTTTAAAATTAGACATTTTTTATGAGACGGAAGTGGTATATAGTTAAATGTATACAGTTAAGTTAAGGGCTGCATGCCAAGCAGTCCATTATCGTTTCGTGGAAGCTAAAGGCCTAAAGCAAGAACATTCTCAAGAATATATATCATCCAAAGTTCCGACAAAAGAATTGGGCAAAACTTGTTGTGTTGTGTCCTATAACTTTCTGTCAAATTTTAGAATTTTTTTCTTTTTCAATTTCTGTTTGGTAACAATAATGCATACGGCAAAACCGCAAAAGATAGCCAAATAGCATATTATCTTCATTGGCGTCTGGACTTTGTCTCTTTTCTTGACCAACTCCCATCGCCAAACTATTCCTTGTACAATCAATGTATCATGGGAAAATACTTGTGTGGAGAGAGGGATTTTGATGTGAAATGACGGGTGAGACGATCAGAACCAAACAGTTTAAATACAGAAAATAAAACTGTGTGGTTCATACTGAACCACACGGTATCTCCACACGTGTGAAGACACCACACAAGTATTTCCCGTATCATGTGTCTTTTTTTAGGCGACATTATTTACGGACCAAGATCCTCTCAAGTAACTTAAGGATAAAGTTAGTGTTTTTACATATAATGAACTAAACTACGTAGTTAAAAAAGAAAAAGTTAATCGATAGGTAGATGTTTTACGTTTTTGGGGTGTGTGGTTGGATCACGTACACTTGAAAGAATATTTCCTGCAAGTTACTTGAGAGGATCCTATTCCCATTATTTACACCGTGATCAACCTACCGAGCACCACATCAGAACGACCTTTCAAAAGTCGATTCTCGACTTAAGAATCGACTTTTAAAAGGTCATGAGTTAATCAACTTCCTGAAGGTCATTTTGATCTGGTGCAAAGGTAGCTTGGCTTATATGGTGTAAATAAAGCTTTTTTTTGTGGTGCACTGTGTGAAAATACCCTTTTTATTTTTCAAATCCTTTGAAAATGATTTTAATAAAATGACTATTTGTTTTTTTCTGACCGTGTATATCAGAATGGACTAATGGTGGACCGTATTATCAATGACAATGACAGGGGTTCTAAAGATGCCTTCATATACATATATTAGATCATTGTCACAGTTGAATTTGCATGCAACCATTGGTAGCATAAAGGTTAAAAAACATCGCAATTTTTATAAGGATTATACACAAAACTCGACCCTCCGAAAACAAATTTCAACCTCTGCAAATTCAATTTTTTTTTTCCGAAGTGTGGTGTCCGGGCAGATCGACTGTGGTGCCATAAACCTTATTGACATACGTTTCAGAATGGCCTTCTTCCCAGGGGCGGCTTTAAGTGTTGGGTTTGGGGTGCACTTGACCCCCTTATTAAATAAAAAAAAAATTTTCCTAGGTATATTTATATAGATAAATAGAAGAAGACATAACCGACCCCCTAATTTTCAATTGGCCGACCCACCGTTTCGCTTTCGACCCCGCAGTGTTTCTAAAAAAAGATAAAACTATCGTCTTACGACGGCTACTCTCGATCCCCGACCCCCATCCCGGAATTCCTGCAGCCGCCCCTGCTTCTTCCTCTATATAAACTCATGCAATTTTCACTTTTAAAGCATCCCTTTTTCTTGTAAAAATTTCTAAAGTGGGAATAGCTTTGGGGTCCTGTGGATGAAGACACTCTCTACATTGCTGTTGGTGCTGCTTTTGGCTACTACAAGGTTGGATACAAGTAGTTGTAGTGCTGCTGCAAATAACAGAAAAGAGAGAATTGTGGCGGAGCATGGTGCGGTGGCGGCAGATGACGGACGGTGTTCGTTGATCGGAAGACAAGTTCTTAAAGAAGGAGGACATGCTGTTGATTCAGTAGTTGCTGTTTCTCTTTGCTTAGGTGTTGTTAGCCCGGCATCTAGCGGCATCGGTGGTGGCGCTTTTATGATCGTTCGATTGGCTAATGGGAGTGCTAAAGCCTTTGATATGAGAGAAACTGCTCCTCTCATGGCTTCTCAGG
Organism: Gentiana straminea; assembly: GCA_036785695.1. Taxonomy (NCBI): domain Eukaryota; kingdom Viridiplantae; phylum Streptophyta; class Magnoliopsida; order Gentianales; family Gentianaceae; genus Gentiana; species Gentiana straminea. The sequence goes on from JAVUPR010000183.1 coordinate 11,585,229, forward strand.
TTACTACTTTTATATACTACTACTTCAGTTTGCTCTCAGATTTATTGTGACGCCCATATAAGCGTGAGACATAAAGGTCTTGTTAATTCGGGTTAGCCCATTTAGACTAAACGAGGACGACGGTCTAAGCAGTTGACTGGATCATTTATGACTCTTAGCGCTACCAGGCTCAGGGTCTAGGGGCGTTACAGAATGTATTCAGAGCCGATTATTAGACGGACCTAAATGCCACACCGTGAGACGGTGGGGGCCACCTCTAGACTCCTTTGGAATGGACGAAACTGGGACAAGTCCTGGCGAGGACTCCAGTCCCTTATAAGGAAGGAGAATGTGAAGTCCTTGTAATGTAATAGCATGTTCACCCATATAAGTGTGAGACATAAATGTCTTACCAACTCGTGTTAGCCTTTTTAGACCAAACAAAGACGATGGTCGAAACAATTGACTGGATCATTTATGACTCATTTAGCGCCGTCAGACCCGAGTTCTGGGGCGTAACATTTATTCTCCTAGTATTGTTCACTAATTAGCTCTTACTTGTATTGTAGAACATGTACAATGGGAATGAATCATTAAAAGAAACAGGGCCACTTTCGGTAGCAGTCCCTGGTGAATTATTAGGCCTTCATGAAGTATGGAAAAGGTATGGAAAGCTAAGCTGGACAAGACTCGTGATGCCATCTGTACGTCTTGCACGATACGGATTCAGAATTTCGCCGTATCTATACATGCAAATGAACTCAACAAAATCAGCTATCATGGCAGATAAAGGACTTCGAGATGTTTTCACAACCAATAATGGCACTAGTCTTTTACAGGTAGGAGATATGTGTTATAACAAAAAGTTTGCTATAACACTGGAGATAATCGCAAAGCATGGAGTGAAGCCTTTTTACAATGGTAGTATAGGTTATAATTTAGTTCAAGATGTACGTAAAGCCGGTGGGATTTTGTCAATGGAGGATTTGAAACGCTATCGAGTTAAGGTAACTGAACCGATATCTGCTCATACATGGGGATTCAAGATTCTTGGCATGCCGCCTCCTTCGTCTGGTGGTCCTGCAATTGTTCTTGTAAGTAACAATCTATATTCATCCCATTTTTTTTCATTACTTTACGGGTTCATCGATCCTAAACGGATTATTCTTGCCGATTCTGTTTTAATTAATTCCTCAGATACTAAACATTCTTGCACAATATGGAAGTTCACTCAACTCATCAACTCCATTGATGACTCATAGAGTAATTGAATCCTTGAAACATGCATTTGCTGTAAGGATGAACCTCGGTGATCCAGATTTCGTCAACACAAAGGATGTCGTAAACGATATGCTTTCCCCAAAATTCGCGAAACAGTTGCAGAAGACCATCTATGATAACATGACTTTCAGCCCTTCTCATTATGGTGGCAAGTAAGTATACATAAAGCTACTAAATGACTTATCAATATCTCTTCAAATGTTTAAGCCATTGTTTTGTTTGTTTAAATACAGGTGGAATCAATTGCTTGATCATGGTACCAGCCACTTATCTATTGTAGATAATGAAAGAAACGCGGTCTCCATGACGAGCACTATAAATTCATACTTTGGTGCTGCCATGCTTTCGCCTAGTACCGGAATAATCCTTAACAATGAAATGGATGATTTCACAATGCCTGAAAAAACTTCAAGTAGTAGTAGTAGTAATGTTCCTCCACCAGCTTCTCCCAACTTTATCCAGCCAGGGAAAAGACCTCTGTCATCCATGTCCCCTACCATTGTCTTAAAGGTACTTAAGATTAATCATTACACCGTTAAACGAAAAACGAGGTATGTTGTGATTGATTCGATTTGCTGGACATGACATCAGGATGAAAAAGTGAAGGCTGTTCTAGGGGCAAGTGGGGGTGCCCTGATTATCGCGGCCACAACCGAGGTATTCTTGAATCATATAGCAAATGGAATGGATCCTCTAGATGCTGTCATGGCTCCTAGAGTTTATGATCAGGTGCATACACCTAACCTAACATAAAAGCTCATTCCATATAATCATAATGCATCAGGACTAATTTAACATCCCTTTTTCTACATGGAAATCTTTCTGGTTTTTGTAAAAAATGCAGCTGATTCCAGATGTAGTGCAATATGAGGATTGGAATACTGTGACAGGGGATCACATTGAAGTTCCTAAAAAACAAGAGATTTCCTTGAAAGCAGAGGTCATGTCCTGAAGAGCCTTTCTGGAGGGACAATATGCCAAATGATAGTTCAAGATTTGACTTCATCAATGCCTGTAGGGAAACTTGTGGCAGTTAGTGACCCAAGAAAGGGTGGCTTTCCTGCTGGTTTCTGAGTACGGACAACACTAATTCAATTTTTTGTTTTTTTTTTTTTTTTTGTTTGTGTCTTTGAATGCGTATATTACCATGCCTCTTAGGCAATTAAAATTGACTTTCAAAGTTGATTACATGGTATATTTATTCGACTTTTCAAAGTCGAATATACATTTTTTTTTTTAGTGTCTTTAAAGGAATTTTTTTTTTTTCCTAGAGAAAAAACAAATAGTTTTCAATCCAATTAATGGCTGTATTTTTATTTATTTGTTTTGTTTTACCATGTCGATGGTTCAAGTCAACCAAAGAATGAATAAAAAAACGCAAAAGAATTTACAAAAGGGGTTGAGAATCAGCTCACGCTTACACCATGTGGTGGGGCATGAAAACGAACCTACATGAGTTGATGCTTCTCAAAACATAAACTTAAATTATTACTCCTTCCGTTCCGTAATAGTTGAGGCAGTTGTCAAAAAGATTTGTTTTAAAATAATTGAGACTGAATCAAAAAAAATAATAATAATAATTGAAGCAATTACATTTCCAATTCAACATTTATTGTATTTTTCCTACCTTTAACCTTATTTATTAAGGACTGAGAGATTAAATACAATATTGTATTAATTAGACTAAGAGTTTTTAGTCATTTTGGCATTCTAATTAAAGCATTAACCCACATCCTTTATATGCGTGTTATTGGCAACTGTCCCAGTTATTTCGGAACGGATGGAGTACTATAAAAAAAATCTCGAAAACATAAACTTGACTTGGAAAATCTTGGATAGACATTTCGATTAAAACGTGATTGACTATGAAATACTCTCTCCGTTCCTTATTATCTGTCGCATTTGAAAAAGACACATAAATAAAAAACATCGCAATTTTTATAAGGACACTCTAATCGGCACCACAATCGATCTTCTTTTGGGGCACTACACTGAAATTAGATCTATCCATGGTCCGAAAGCAAAGTGAAATTTGATCTATCCATGGTCTGAAAGCAAATTTCGACCTCTGCAAATTCGAAATTTTCCGAAATGTCGTGTCCGGGTAGATAGACTGTGGTGCTATAAACCTTGTTGACATACGTTTCAGAATGGCCTTCTTCCTCTATATAAACTCATGCAATTTTCACTTTTAAAGTATCCCTTTTTCTTGTAATAGTTTCTAGCTTTGGGTCTTGTGGATGAAGACACTCTCTACATTGCTGTTCGTGCTGCTTTTGGCTACTACAAGGTTGGATATAAGTAGTTGTAGTCCTGCTGCAAATAACAGAAAAGAGAGAATCGTGGCGGAGCATGGTGCGGTGGCAGCAGATGATGGACGGTGTTCGTTGATCGGGAGACAAGTTCTTAAAGAAGGAGGACATGCTGTTGATTCAGTAGTTGCTGTTTCTCTTTGCTTAGGTGTTGTTAGCCCAGCATCTAGCGGCATCGGTGGTGGCGCTTTTTTGATCGTTCGATTGGCTAATGGGAGTTCTAAAGCCTTTGATATGAGAGAAACTGCTCCTCTCATGGCTTCTCAGGTTACTACTACTATATACTACTACTTCAATTTGCTCTTTGATTTATTGTGACGCCCATATAAGTGTGAGACATGAAGATCTTGTCAATATATTCGGGTTAGTCTTTATTGACCAAGCGGGACGACGGTCAAGAGTTGACCGGATCATTTACGACTCATTTAGCGCTACCCGCTCGGGGTGCAGGGGCGTTACAGAATGACATTCAAAATCGAGTATCAGACGAACCTAAGTGCCACACTGTGAGACGGTGGGGGCCACTTCTAGACTCTACTGTTATAGACGAAACTCGGTCAAGTCCTGGCGAGGACGCCAGTCCCTTAAAAGGGGGCGAGAACGCCGAGAAGAATGTAAAGTCCCACATCTGTAAAGTAATAGCCTACTCATCCATATAAGTGAGAGACATAAATGTTTTGTCAACTCGGGTTAGCCTTTTTAGACCAAGCAAGGACAATGGTCTAAGCAGTTGACCGGATCATTTATGACTCATTTTGCGCCGCCAGTCCCTAGGGCGTTACATTTATTCTCCTAGTAATGTTCACTAATTAGCTCTTACTTGTATTGTAGAACATGTACAATGGGAATGAATCATTAAAAGAAACAGGGCCACTTTCGGTAGCAGTCCCTGGTGAATTATTAGGCCTTCATGAAGTATGGAAAAGGTATGGAAAGCTAAGCTGGACAAGACTCGTGATGCCATCTGTACGTCTTGCACGATACGGATTCAGAATTTCGCCGTATCTATACATGCAAATGAACTCAACAAAATCAGCTATCATGGCAGATAAAGGACTTCGAGATGTTTTCACAACCAATAATGGCACTAGTCTTTTACAGGTAGGAGATATGTGTTATAACAAAATGTTTGCTATAACACTGGAGATAATCGCAAAGCATGGAGTGAAGCCTTTTTACAATGGTAGTATAGGTTATAATTTAGTTCAAGATGTACGTAAAGCCGGTGGGATATTGTCAATGGAGGATTTGAAACGCTATCGAGTTAAGATAACTGAACCGATATCTGCTCATACATGGGGATTCAAGATTCTTGGCATGCCGCCTCCTTCGTCTGGTGGTCCTGCAATTGTTCTTGTAAGTAACAATCTATATTCATCCCATTTTTTTTCATTACTTTACGGGTTCATCGATCCTAAACGGATTATTCTTGCCGATTCTGTTTTAATTAATTCCTCAGATACTAAACATTCTTGCACAATATGGAAGTTCACTCAACTCATCAACTCCATTGATGACTCATAGAGTAATTGAATCCTTGAAACATGCATTTGCTGTAAGGATGAACCTCGGTGATCCAGATTTCGTCAACACAAAGGATGTCGTAAACGATATGCTTTCCCCAAAATTCGCGAAACAGTTGCAGAAGACCATCTATGATAACATGACTTTCAGCCCTTCTCATTATGGTGGCAAGTAAGTATACATAAAGCTACTAAATGACTTATCAATATCTCTTCAAATGTTTAAGCCATTGTTTTGTTTGTTTAAATACAGGTGGAATCAATTGCTTGATCATGGTACCAGCCACTTATCTATTGTAGATAATGAAAGAAACGCGGTCTCCATGACGAGCACTATAAATTCATACTTTGGTGCTGCCATGCTTTCGCCTAGTACCGGAATAATCCTAAACAATGAAATGGATGATTTCACAATGCCTGAAAAAACTTCAAGTAGTAGTAGTAGTAATGTTCCTCCACCAGCTTCTCCCAACTTTATCCAGCCAGGGAAAAGACCTCTGTCATCCATGTCCCCTACCATTGTCTTAAAGGTACTTAAGATTAATCATTACACCGTTAAACGAAAAACGAGGTATGTTGTGATTGATTCGATTTGCTGGACATGACATCAGGATGAAAAAGTGAAGGCTGTTCTAGGGGCAAGTGGGGGTGCCCGGATTATCGCAGCCACAACCGAGGTATTCTTGAATCATATAGCAAATGGAATGGATCCTCTAGATGCTGTCATGGCTCCTAGAGTTTATGATCAGGTGCATACACCTAACCTAACCTAAAAGCTCATTCCATATAATCATAATGCATTAGGACTAATTTAACATCCCTTTTTCTAAATGAAAATCTTTCTGGTTTTTGTAAAAAATGCAGCTGATTCCAGATGTAGTGCAATATGAGGATTGGAATACTGTGACAGGGGATCACATTGAAGTTCCTAAAAACACAAGAGATTTCCTTGAAAGCAGAGGCCATGTCCTGAAGAGTCTTTCTGGAGGGACAATATGCCAAATGATAGTTCAAGATTTGGCTTCATCAAAGCCTGCAGGGAAACTTGTGGCAGTTAGTGACCCAAGAAAGGGCGGCTTTCCTGCTGGTTACTGAATACTGACAACACTATTAAATAATTATCTTTGTTTTGTTTTGTTTTTTTGTGTGTGTGGGGGGGGGGGGGGGGGGGGAGGGGGGGGGGTAAATCTGTTGTAGGATTTCCTATTAGAACGGATTGTCGGAAGACTACCACGTGTATAAACAAACAAAATAATTTTGTCTTTTTCCAAATATGATAGTCATCCGACGGTCCGTTCTAATAAAGAGTCTCTGCATCAAAATTTTCTGTATGGGTGTGTGTGTCTTTGAATGCATTACCATGCCACTTAAGCAATTAAAAATGACTTTCAAAGTTGATTACTTAGTACGTTTATTCGACTTTTTAAAGTCGAATATACATACTTAGGTATGTTTCTTGTAGTGTCTTTAAGAGCATATTTGGTATAAAGAAAAACAAAGAAAAGAATAGTGATGAGAATAGAAATGAGAAAAAAAAAACTGAGAAAATAAAAGGAATTTATTAAAAAAATGTATGAAAATATGGATTTTTTTATTAAAAAGAACAAACAATATTTTTTTTTTTGTTTTGAAAACTAACCTTTTCTTTTCTCAAACAACTTTTGTCAATGGTGGGGAGAGAATAGAAATCTTAAAAAAGAATGCATTTTTGAGAAAACTTGAGAAGTTGAGAAAAGAAACGTTTCTTTTCTCAGTTAACCAGACATGACACTGTTGAGAAAAAAATACAAAACTTTTCTTTTCTCAAGTTTTTTCTCAGTATCAAACATGCCTTAAAGGTTTTATTTTTCCGGGAGAAAAACAATTAGTTTCCAATCAATTAATAGCTGTATTTTTATTTATTTATTCTGCTTTTCTATGTCAATGGTTCAAGTCAACCAAAGGATGAATAAAAAAAATAGCAAAAGAATTTACAAAAGGGTTGAGAAATCAGCTCACAATTGCCTCAAGTATTAATGTATGTGGTGGGGCATGAAAACGAGCCTACATCAATTGATGCTTGTAAAAACATAAACTTAAATTATTATTATTACTCCTTCCGTTGAAAACGAGCCATTTACATCCGACTTTTATATGAAATATACTATGCACTGTAAAAACATAAACATTTGGAGACCAAAAATAATTTAATTATAAAAAAAATATTAAATAATTTTGTTATTTTGAAAATACTAAATATAATGAAAATACTAAATAAATAAACATGACTTGGAAAATATTGGCTAGACATTCCGATTAAAACACGGTTGACTTTTAAATAAACGATTGATTTTCACTTGTAAAATATTGAATGCAAATTCAGTTAGATTTACATACTCTATTGAATTTTTTTAAAAATAAAAAAAAAACAAATTGAGCCGAGAGGCCGTCTATGGTATTTGGAACTGGCGAAACAAGGTGATTCATAAAAGTGATGAGGAACGGCCTCCGGCTTTCGTCTTAGTGAACAACGCGATCGAAAGAGCACGCAACCTCAGGCTTGCATGGGACATAGACCAGTAGAATTTTTTTTTCCTCTAGTTTGCTGCATGTTGGTTAGATTAAGTAGTTGTTTCAATTACCTGCTGCTTAACAATGTACCGTTCACTTTTTGGAAGCCACGTTGGCTATGTTAATAATATGTTCCTTTTTCTAACCAAAAAAAAACAAATTGATACTTTTTTGTCAAGCAATTAAGTAGAATTATTTCTTCACAATATATGCATTATGAACCTTCTTTTGTTGGTACAAATTTTTTTAACTAGGTTATAGTGACTACTAGAGTAGTCTAAACAAATATAATATGCACCGTCATAATGGTCATATTGACAAATCTAAGATATGGACCACTAGACCACAGTGAAAAAACTACCGAAGAAAGTTCGTTTCGCTCTAACATCAATGAGTCACATGATGTTAAAAACTATCAGGGGATCACATTCAAGTTCCTTAAAAAACAAGAGATTTCCTCGAAAGCAGAGGTCATGTCCTGAAGAGCCTTTCAGGAGGGACAATATGCCAAATGATAGTTCAAGATTTGGCTTCATCAATGCTCGTAGGGAAACTTGTTGCATTTAGTGACCCAAGAAAGGGTGGATTTCCTGCTGGTTACTGAATACTGACAACACTATTAAATGGTTATCTTTTTTTTTTTTTGTGTGTGTGGGGGGGGGGGTAAATCTGTTGTAGGATTCCCTATTAGAACGGACTGTCGGATGACTGTCACGTGTATAAACAAACAAAATAATTTTGTCTTTTTCCAAGTATGACAGTCATCCGACGGTCCGTAATGAAGAGTCCCTGCATCAAAATTTTATGTATGGGTGTGTGTGTCTTTGAATGCATTACCATGCCACTTAAGCAATTAAATATGACTTTCAAAGTTGATTACTTAGTACTATATTCGACTTTTTAAAGTCGAATATACATACTTAGGTATGTTTCTTGTAGTATCTTTAAGGGCATATTTGGTATGAAGAAAAACAAAGAAAAAAATAGTGACGAGAATAGACATAAGAAAAGAAAAGCTGAAAAAATAAAAGGAATTTATTAAAATATGTATGAAAATATGGATTTTTTTATTAAAAAGAACAAAGAGTCTTTTATTTTTTTTTTTTTTTTTTTGAAAATTAATCTTTCTTTTCTCAAACAACTTTTGTCAATGGTGGGGAGAGAATAGAAATATTAAAAAAGAATGCATTTTTGAGAAAACTTGAGAAGTTGAGAAAAGAAACGTTTATTTTCTCAGGGAAACCAGACATGACACTGTTGAGAAAAGAATACATTTTTCTTTTCTCAAGTCTTTTCTCAGTATCAAACATGCCTTAAAGGATTTTTTTTTCCGGGAGAAAATACAATTAGTTTCCAATCCAATTAATGGCTTTGTTTTTATTTATTTATTTTGTTTTTCTATGTCAATGGTTCAAGTCAACCAAAGGGTGAATAAAAAAAAAAACCGCACAAGAATTTACAAAAAGGGTTGAGAATCAGCTCACAATTGCCTCAAGTATTCAATGTACGTGGTGGGGCATGAAATCGAGCCTACATATGTTGATGCATTTTAAAACATAAACTTAAATTATTATTATTATAATTTTTTTTTGAAAAGTCTAAATAAATAAACTTGAATTGGAAAATATTGGCTAGACATTCCGATTAAAACACGATTGATTTTTAAATAAACGATTGATTTTCCCTTGTAAAATATTGAATTCAAATTCAGTTAGATTTACATACTCTATTGAATTTTAAAAAAAATGAAGCGAGAGGCTGTCTATGGTCTTTGGAACTGGCGAAACAAGGTGATTCATAACAGTGAATAGGAACGGCCTCCGGCTTTCATCTTAGTGAACAATGCGATCGAAAGAGCCCGCAACCTCAGGCTTGCATGGGACATAGACCAGTAGAATTTTATTTATTTTTTCTATGTAGCTGCATGTTGGTTAGATTAAGTAGTTGTTTCAATTACCTGCTGCTTAACAATGTACCGTTCACTTTTTGGATGCCACGTTGGCTAGGTTAATAATATGTTCCTTTTTCAAAAAAAAAAAAAAAAAATTGATAATTTTTTGTCAAGCAAGTAGAATTATTTCTTCACAATATATGCATTATGAACCTTCTTTTGTTGGTACAAATTTTTTTAACTAGGTTATAGTGACGGCTAGAGTAGTCTAAACAAATATAATATGCACCGTCATAATGGTCATACAGACAAATCTAAGATAGAGACCACTAGACCACTGTGAAAAAACTACCGACGAAAGTTCGTTTCGCTCTAACATCAATGAGTCACATGATGTTAAAATTAGGGGTGAAAAAATAACCGGAAATCAAACCAACTGGTTGAACCAAACCGGAAAAGCGTAAACCATGGTTTTTTTGTTGGTTTTTTGTATTGTAAAAAACCAAACCGTTAAAAACAATTTGGTTTTGGATTCTTAAAATAAAAACCGGACAAAACCGGATATATATGTATATATATATATATATATATATATATATATATATATATATATATATATATATATATATATATGTGTGTGTGTGTGTGTGTGTGTGTATATATGATTATAGGGGGGTTTAATCAAAGTTGGTTCTCATAATACACACACAAAAGTCGGTTTCTTTGTACCGTAGTGCACGAGTGGTGCACGAGTAGATTACGTGTGGTTCAAATAAAATCTCCCTTAATTACCACTACATGTAAATAAGTAACATCTTAGACCATTATCTATTAATACTTCAATCAACTACCTCACACACGTAGGTTTTGGCCCAGCTTGATAGGACCTATGACAAGATGAAACAAAATAGTTTACATGGTTTTATATAATCAACCTAATTGGAATGTATGACAATATCATGTTGTGTGTATGTATACACACACACACACACACACACACACATATATATATATAGAAAGAATAAAGAAGACAAAAAAACCGGAACCAAACCGGACCGAATAAAATGGTTTTACCGAGTTATAGCGGGGGACAAACTGGGCATATTTTCTGTGGTCCAGGCGAACACGTCCCTAAACTCTTTCAACAGTTCCACCAACCGTCTCTTGTGTTGTTCGGGGATCCAAGATCCTATCTTCACGGTCAGGTCCTCTCGTCCTTCCCACAGGCTGACTTCCTTTGCCTTGTCATCTAAGGACCAGGTTTCCTCGTTCTCGGGCAACCACTCTTCAATGGGCACCGGTGCTGACATGGTGTCCCTATCGGTATCATATGAGTAGAAGCTCCTTACTTGGCCCGCATCGCCTACGATCTCCACCAGGCCTCTGGCGACCAGGAACTTTAAGCTGTTATGTGCGAGTGAGACAACAGCTCGTAGGATAATCAAGGGAGGTCGGCCTATGATAACATTGTAGGGGGCGGAGCTTTGACCACTGTTAGTAATATCATCCGTAACGGAAGCGATTTAAGGTTCTAGATCTATAAATTACACGTAATAAAATAACTAGATCTACTCTACAAGGGGGTTGTAGAACATACCTCTTGGATCTCAAAATCCAAGTAGAAGAACCGCAATAGGAAGAACCAAAGATGGTGTGAAGAGCACCACGATCTTCCGCACGTGTGATCCAAGCAAGTCCCGGTGGAAGGAAATCCTCGTCTCGAATCCTCCCGATATGCTACCCGGAAAACCTCCAAGATTTTCCTCCTTACTCCCTTGGCCGAAATTTTTACTTCTTCTCTCTAAGAGATGAAAGTCGAAATTTCTAGTGTGTTTTAGGCTTGGGAGAACTCTCTTTATATAGGAGAGTAATCATTGTCCTCCAAGGATTTTATTTTGCAAATAAATAAATCCAATAAATAAAAGATAATCCCATAATATTCTAGAACAAATCTAGAATAATCTTTATCTTTATTTCTTACCATAAAATATTTATCAAATAAATATTTTGTGCACATATCTTATTAATCCACAAGAAAACTAATTTCTTGTTCCATAATACAATGCTTTAGCCGAAAATTATCACTTGTGACCTAGTCACAATAATTTCAACCACACACATTAAATTGGGCCAAGATTATGAAAAATGTCTTTTTCACATATTTAATTATTTAGCCCAACTAATTCAATAGTCCACTAAACAATTAATTCACATATCGTTTTAATTAAATTCTAATAAGAACTAAATTAATATTATTAGGATTCGACGTCCGAGAATAGCTATGCTATATTGGAGGCACGTCGGGGACCATGGACTAATAATCCGTGGCTCCGATAAATCAAATAAATAATATCTTACGAACAGAATAATTATATTCGATAAATCAATCACAGGAATATGCCATCATAATCCCGTGACTGCGCTCCTCCAATTATAAGATTATATTTATCTCCTCACGAGAATGATAATAAGCGTCCATTGATATAATCATTACATATGGATTAATCATCCATAGACTGTTCATTCTAAATCGGGAAGTTACCGTTAACCCTTTTTGAAACCTCTTATCCTTATTTACCATTAACCCCCTAGTGATCAATTAATTCATACAACTCACTGGTAGCTAATCAGTGGAATATGAACTTCGTGAATCGATCAGTTTTTAGGATTAACAAATAAGGGAACTGTCTATCTACTTCCATAAATGGAAGGAATGGATTCCGTATCTGTGATAACACGGACTACTCACTCAATCCAAGTACAATGCCAAGATGGGGTAATTCGGATCACGGACTCGGTGTAATCCTTAACCGTCAAGTCAAACCTCATACCGATTCAAGAAGTTGACCGTGATCACCTCGGGATTAAGATATATCCATAAATATGATCATCGATTGATTCGATAAGACTTCTCGATTACGGAATTATATCGTGAACTCTAATCAAATCGGTCCACCCCTATATGATATATCTATCATATATAAATGCCCCACTAGGTTCTCTTAACCGAAAGTCCGGATAAGACAATCACACATATTGTGTTCTGGGCGCATTAATAGCACGTTAAAGGAGAGACCCGATACTCTCGATTAACTTCACTATGGGCTAATTGTATTTTAAGTACATCTTCACTAACTCAATCCTCCCGTGTATATCATACACTGAGTTAAGTGATTACATAAACGATATACTTTAGGATTTTCTGTAGTGTAAATACTATTGTCACATCGGTGAATATGAGAATAATAAATATGAATAATAATATCATTTCATTTATTAAAAAACAATTACAAAATTGTCTTTCGGGCATTACACCTAACAATCTCCCACTTGCACGAAAGCATGTGATTAATTGTTTTAGAGCACACCCTATTATTTAAACTACAACAAACTACATCTCCCACTTGCTCTAAAGCAATGGAGACCCATCTCGTATTCTAGTACCCATTAAGCATATCATAACCATTGCAGATGACAAAGTACACTCTGAGTGTGCCATCGTAGGATAGGTCAGTGACTCGGGGAGTACCTACATCTAAATATCATGGGTCTTAATGATTAGTCAGGTTGTCGGCTCGAGACGATCCATAGAATCGCAACGTTACCGGTCCATCTAATCATGTGGTACCTTCCCAATATGCTTTTGACCTCTAGTGATTTCGAAAATCCTTATAAGCTACCCCTTCATCGTTTGCACAATGATGTGGTATCGGCTTCCAAATCTAGAATCACTCCCAGATATGAAAAGGAAATCCTTAAGCTATATCGCCTCTCAGCTACTACAAAAGCCGCTAATCACCCAACTAGTTAAAGTCGAGTTGGCGTTGCTAGATTCCTCCAGGCAGTAGCTTCAACATAAGAGTAAACACCGAGCCCGAGATCGACTTAACGATCATCCTCAATCTGACTTAAAGTCAAAATCAGTGTATCACACATATCCAAATTCACACATGAATATGTCCGCATATTATTCCTCGTTCTCTTCAGATACTAAAGGACATACTAAACTTGCTTTGTTAACCGCCGAATCTAAGATTCGATCAAAGTTGATGTTCAATAACCTGACCATCTCTTACTAGAAAGAGAATCTATCCCATTTCTTTTGATCCGAAGATTTAGAGAGTCATTCCTGAGGCATAGGGTAGAACTTCCTCGTTGAATGTTGCATACACAGATGCATCATCTTAACCAATAAGATGGATGGGAAACCAGTGATTGATTCTAATGAATTCGACCGAGTCAAACTCTTTAGAATGTTGTCCAAATCTCTCGTTGCGAGAGAATTGTGGCATTGTCGATTTCGACTTCGAGATAACACACCCATGTTGATTCCAACTCGGTGCGGTGTTATCCTTCACAAACACTAATGTATATATTCACTACCGCACTAAAATTGATATCCGGTCTACAAAAGACTTATCAATATTCGGTCAAATCCACATATTGTAGAAATATATGACTTCCATTGACCGAGAGGTTTGCTTTTTATCCACAAAGGACATAAGCCTTGACAGTCATCCTGTCATAAGTTCATAAGGCAATACCCTTTTGTTCCGAATGAATCCAGACTCCGTTTGTTTGGCAAGAAAGTCTCAGGGAATCACCCCTATTTTCTGTTTTTGAACGAAATCATGCAATACTAAGTGGTAAGAGAGTCCAAGGTCTGATTAACTCTCTACTTCTTAGGGAATTACCCCTAGACCACTCAATCTTTGCTTTGAAAGATAAACTTTCCTATTCATTCTACTCTTTTCCGTGTAGATCCAATTACTCCCACTGGGCCTGAGACGCTCAGGTGGTTCTACAAGAGCATGAACGAAGCGGAGTACCGAACTCCATTCACGGGGTTATGGCTATTAAACCAACCTCTATTATCGAATCCTATCTTGCTCACAAAAGAGCCATAGGCCATCAATCGATCCTCGACTACAAAGTCCGAGAACCCGTAATGGGTAATGGATAAACCATACTCCCAATACTTACCGGGTGGATCGAAATTCGATATAGTTTAGTAGTATTTAGTGTTATCACCAACAACCGATGTTGGATGTGGTCGATTTTAATCGTTAGTAACTACCTTGAGTAAACGTACTTCAAGGTTCAAGGTTTTTTGTTTATGGACTCTATCGAAAGGATGCAACAGTATCACTGTCCCTTCCCGATTTCAAGAATCTAACCTTTATACACAATAGGTTAAAAGATATATCACGAATGGTCATTGACCGAACGTATGCGCGAAATTCCCAGTCTTACCTTCAAGCACCGTGTGCAAAATGCTTATATTTATGGAAGTGGGGTGAACCGAATCCACACCTTATCCATAAATTCCAAAGCATATTCTAGGTAGACTTCTCGGTCTTACATTTCAATGTAAACCGTTATTTCGCTTCTAATATCTTTATTGAGTTAAGCAGTGTATTGTAGCACATCTAAAACTATGTAATGCAATTTAACGGTTTCTTACTTAGTGAGAACATGTCACAATACGGCAGGCTGAGCATCAGTCTCGAGGACTATTAATGGCCTATTCCGAGTATTGAATACTCTATCTCTGTTGAAAACAGAGAAACCTCAAAATATTTTGGATAAACTTACCGGAGTGTTTGAATAGTTATCAGACAAGAAGTCACTACTCGGAAGCTCCCACTAGCTTGTATCTTTCATCAGACCCCGAAGGTCGTCATGAACAAGCTATGTTACTTCTTTATAACCATTATCCTTTCCCGATTGAAATGAAACTTAGTCATTGAACCTTTGAGACAATATAACCAGACTGGGAGAAAGGAATCACCCCGAGCCGTCTTCGGTCTTGTCTTTTAGGGACTATGCACTAACTATGGAATATGAAGAAGCGTTTATCTAAATATCGAAACCAATTGCTTTTAATAGTTCTTAAGATGTGTTTTATATACATATTTTCAAATAGTTCTAAGTGGTTTTGACTTTATCAAACAAAAGTCCGAGTCTTGGATTCGTACTACAAATAGTATATTCACTTTCTATACGACAAACAAATTATCGAATAGGAGGTAAATCCATTTGTTCCAACGAATCTTAAACCGAAAATAAATTTTCCGCGATATCCAAGGATTGAATCCGAGATTCATTTCCTTATATCACTCCCACTATTCTAGCTAAAATTAATTGCCCGTTGTTTACTCCTTTAATCGTTAAATGCACTGCTACCTTGTTCTTTCAAAGAACTTAGCTCGAGAAAATTGCCAAGGATTCATAGGTTGGTGATCCAAAATCACTGTCCTTATCCTATGATTTTCAGTTAATTAATTTTCGGTTCAGCCTTAAAGTTTTCTCAGTTTAGATGACTAACACTTTTAGACATATTCTCCCATTCTTGAGTTTCCGTGAATGGAAACAGTCTTGAACCAGCGGTTCGTTTGAGTAGACACTACTCTTGAACCGTGGGATGTCTATTTCGAGTGTTACTCGTCGGGACTTCTCGGATTTTTTAATATACCATAAAAAAAACAATAAATCATAACATTAAAGCTCCCACTAGTTTATCGGTTCCAAATACCGTCTAACGAGCAATGCTTTATTTTTATGATTTTCCGATTTTTTCGATTAGAAAATCTTTCGTACATAGTTCCAATGTTTCCTGAAAAACAACAAATCAAAGAACTCCCACTAGTTCATCGATTCCAAATATCGTCCAACTAGCAACATTTCATGACTTTCCTGTTTTTCAATTAGAACGGTTACGTGTGTAGTCAGTTACACTTTTCTAATGTTCTAGAAAAACAACAAATCATAAAGCTCCCACTGGTTCATCGATTCCAAATATCGTCCAACTAGTAACACTTCATGATTTTCCGATTTTTCAATTAGAAAATTACTCGTGTAATCACTACATACTGAAAATTCACTAGAAGAATTTCAAAGTCCGAAATCACCTTTAAGCAAACTAAGTTTTGTCTCCCGTTTGACACGAATGACACTAGTGACATACCTATATGTCACTCTGGTTTTTTAAAAGCTTAAGAGAAAATATCTCTTTCGAAAAATAATTGCATTATCGATTAACTATTTCAACGTCCTAGTTACTTTCCACTTTTTAACGAAGTCAATACTAGTCAATTATTAATTTTTAAGCAATTTAGTAAGGGATATAATGCTGTAAATAAAATGACATATATTAATTCAAGTTTAATACTACTATATGATTTTATTTTAGGAATTGTAAACTATAAGTAAGTCTACTCTACCATTCCAAGGTTTTAACCTCGCATCTCAGTGCCGCCTGACGGTTAAATCGAGACACTCTCATCAATGAATAACTTGTGAGAATCGAACATCCCACGAGAATCGAACATCCCTTTATTCATTGACTACCTTCCTTTTTTAGCCTAGATATTATCAAGAATATCCTTTATGAGTGTGACCTACTATATCGGATCTCTTAGGTACGCCCCGAGTATGCCGTCGTAGGATAGGTCAGTGACCCGACGAGTACCCGGAAATCCTATCCTTTCGGAGACCAAGCCATGAATGTTGATAGGGGTGAACACCATCCTTGTGGGGACGAAATCAAAGCGCCGCGAGGCGTCACCCTTCTCTCACTTACTTGTATCTATAGTAGAGGCCGTGGGGTTGGTTGTCGCCTCCCCGCTCCCACCCAATATTTTGGAAGTGGTGGTGGGTTAACTAACCACGTCTTTTTTGATGTTAACATAAAAGCACATCAAATCAAGGATTCCGAATGGTGTCGGTAACGTAGGCAAGCCTACCCATCCTATTCGTTGGAACATATGTGACAGTCGGACGAAGTCGGGTCAAGAGAGCCCCATTGAGATAAGAAGGAATCACCCCTCCGCTCGCCGATGTAGCTTAGTCTTGCCGGACCCCCGTGCATACATCACACTAGGAGGGTTAAGTCGGTCGAGCCTAGCTCAGTTGACCACCCAACCTATAGGCGAACCGTTTTCATCCAAGATTTATTGTTCTTTTACCATCATTCAATCTCGTAGACACTACGAATCGAAAACGTGATCTCATTTGGGCTTTTAAGGCGGTTCACCGAGAACACACACCGAAAGGCTTAACGATTTCATAACCCGTCCTCGGATCTTTAATTAGTTACTAAATTAATTAATTACCACGTATTAATTAAATTTCAACTAATTACGCGAGTTTGTATACATGCCTATTTTACTTACCAAAATTAATATTCTACATGTATGCATGGAGTGGATTTATGATATGATGCATGTCATGGCAATTCCGATTTTATATCTATTTTATGATCAAACACATAAAAAATAAATTGCGGAAAATTTAAACTCCGAGATGGATCGTTGGCACTCCCGTATCTAACTTATTAGAAAATAAATAACCAAACCCTAACTTGGGTTTACAACTTTCTAACAGAATCTGCAGCTATTCAAATTCTTCGATGATCGTGAAACCAAACGAACTCGGATCGTGATGAAACTTTGCAGACCTGTTCTTCACTCCTCGGGCTTCAATATGGACGGTTGGATCGGAGTTTTGACTTGTCAATTTTCTCCAGTGAGCCATCTAACATGCTGCTGAAACTGTCTCTTACAGCAGCGCACCATTGACTTCCCGAGGCCGATCGGGAATCTAGATGAAACCCGATCGATCTGAAAGTTTTATGGCATGTCTATAACTCCATTTTTATTAATCTGACCGGTTGGATTTGCGTTTCAACGGTCCAAACTCTTCCAAAAATTCGAGGAAGTCACAACTAGGGTTTCTGTGAATCCTGCGTTTTTCTATTACAGCAGCCACTTTATTGCAACGAACGAATATTGAGACGGACTCCGATCGACCCCAAATTTGGAGGGCTTGTTCTTCAACTTTTAACCTTAATTCTGACCGGAGGGATTGTCGTTTCAACGGCTCAATCAACGGCAAAAACGAAAATATCAAACAGCAACAAAACAGATCTACTTCTAGGAAATTAAAATTGCAACAACAAGTAAATTACATAATTTCCTATACTCATATAAACGAATTTTCTTCGTTTATATGAGTTTACAATAGATCTAACGGGTAAACAGTGCCAACCCCAATCCATCTTTTCAACCACAACAATTCATAACATAAAAAAAAATATGCATGCATCGGCCCCAAAAAATTTTGGGACAAAAAATCTACATGTTTACCACTCCTAGATCTAATATTTTATACGTATAAATATAGATCACCATGGCGACTGATACCACTGTTAGTAATATCATCCGCAACGGAAGCGATTTAAGGATCTAGATCTATAAATTACACGTAATAAAATAACTAGATCTACTCTACAAGGGGGTTGTAGAACATACCTCTTGGATCTCAAAATCCAAGTAGAAGAACCGCAATAGGAAGAACCAAAGATGGTGTGAAGAGCACCACGATCTTCCGCACGTGTGATCCAAGCAAGTCCCGGTGGAAGGAAATCCTCATCTCGAATCCTCCCGATATGCTACCCGGAAAACCTCCAAGATTTTCCTCCTTACTCCCTTGGCCGAAATTTTTACTTCTTCTCTCTAAGAGATGAAAGTCGAAATTTCTAGTGTGTTTTAGGCTTGGGAGAACTCTCTTTATATAGGAGAGTAATCATTGTCCTCCAAGGATTTTATTTTGCAAATAAATAAATCCAATAAATAAAAGATAATCCCATAATATTCTAGAACAAATCTAGAATAATCTTTATATTTATTTCTTACCATAAAATATTTATCTAATAAATAAGAAAACTAATTTCTTGTTCCATAATACAATGCTTTAGCCGAAAATTATCACTTGTGACCTAGTCACAATAATTTCGACCACACACACTAAATTGGGCCAAGATTATGAAAAATGTCTTTTTCACATATTTAATTATTTAGCCCAACTAATTCAATAGTCCACTAAACAATTAATTCACATATCGTTTTAATTAAATTCTAATAAGAACTAAATTAATATTATTAGGATTCGACGTCCGAGAATAGCTATGCTATATTGGAGGCACTTCGGGGACCATGGACTAATAATCAGTGGCTCCGATAAATCAAATAAATAATTATCTTACGAACAGAATAATTATATTCGAAAAATCAATCACAGGAATATGCCACCATAATCCCGTGACTGCACTTCTCCGATTATAAGATTATATTTATCTCCTCACGAGAATGATAATAAGCGTCCATTGATATAATCATTACATATGATTAATCCTCCATAGACTGTTCATTCTAAATCGGAAAGTTACCGTTAACCCTTTTTAGAACATCTTATCCTTATTTACCATTAAACCCCTAGTGATCAATTAATTCATACAACTCACTGGTAGCTAATCAGTGTAATATGAACTTCATGGATCGATCGCTTTAGGATTAACAAATAAGGGAAGCGTCTATCTACTTCCATAAATGGAAGGAATGGATTCCGTATCCGTGATAACACGACTACTCACTCAATTCAAGTACAATGCCAAGATAGGGTAATTCGATCACGGACTCGGTGTAATCCTTAACCGTCAAGTCAAACCTCATACTAATTCAAGCGGTTGATCGTGATCACCTCAGATTAAGATATATCCATAAATATGATCATCGATTGATTCGATAAGACTTCTCGATTACGGAATTATATCGTGAACTCTAATCAAATCGGTCCACCCCTATATGATATATCTATCATATATAAATGCCCCACTAGGTTCTCTTAACCGAAAGTCCGGTTAAGACAATCACACCTATTGTGTTCGGGCGCATTAATAGCACGTTAAAGGAGAGACCCGATACTCTCGATTAACTTCACTACGGGCTAATTGTATTTTAAGTACATCTTCACTAACTCAATCCTCCAGTGTATATCCCATACACTGAGTTAAGTGATTACATAAACGATATACTTTAGGGTTTTCTGTAGTGTAAATAATATTGTCACATCGGTGAATATGAGAATAATAAATATGAATAATAATATCATTTCATTTATTAAATAAAACAATTACAAAATTGTCTTTCAGGTATTACACCTAACAACCACTACATACTCAACTAAAAGAGTTCAACCTAGTGGGGGTCGGCTGAAGGTGGTGAGGAGGACAATGGTGCCCTCGGGATAGACCGGTGATCCGGCTAAGCCGAACAGGGGAGTTGTGGCCAGTGTTAAATCGGAATTTTCTAGGTGCATAAACTGTAAGGTAGAATAATATAATATACTAACCGCACTTCATGTGTCAACGCAGATACGCCTTACCAGATTCTGGCCCACCATGGCTTCAATCGTGAGGCCATCACTGTTAATCACCAAGGGAATAGGATCTCCGATGCTGTAAGTCACTTCTTCAAGGAACCGCCATCTTTTGCAGGGTGCAACAGCATCGGGATGTTGATCATCTTCCTTTCCCAGGATCCGGTTGCCATATCCTCCAGAGATGACGTTCACGTTCTTCACCCGATGACTTGTCATTGTGGTATCCTTTGAACAGATTGTCACTGAAAAGTGGCCCTCCTTCTAGCGCCAATTGACGATGCTGGAAATCGTCGGGTAATAAATCTGGGGCCTTTTTTCCTAATGACAACCTTATCAAGCTTTCAAGAACGACAACGATGGTAACGGGGTGGTTCTTTGTGGTGGTTTAGACTGCACTTGATGGTGATCAAGCTGACTACGTATCAAATGTGTGAATTAGAATCAAGTCTCCGTAGTTCCTTAAGGATGATTTATATAGAGGGGCTTGAGCCCTAAAGTTTGCGTGTAGCGTGTCCCTGATGGACTCTGATTGCCGTGTTCCCTAAGGAAAAGATAAGGATTATTTGATCTCCTTGATTTTAGGAGATAATTGCATGTATATTTGAATGTCATGATTAGAGTATTAAATGTGAAGGATTCTTGCCATATTTACCTGATTTAGAGCGTTCGTAGAGGGTTTGGTCCGAGGAGGAAATGGGCCGACCTATACGGTCGGGCACGAATAGGCTTAATCATAAGTATTAGCCGACCTGTAGGGGTCGGGATAGTATCTGTGCCTATATCGCTCGGAGGTCGGCTCTAAGCATTGGCCGACCTAGAGAGTTTGGGGAGAGTAGCTGAGCTACCCCACCTTGGCTGCTAGGAGTTCCGACCCCTTAGATAGCCTTTCTCTATCTATACTTAATGTGTGGCTACTAAAGATGTGACACGTGGGTAAATTCAATCCTGGACATCGTCATTTCACTTTACTGGACAAACTACCTAATATACAAATGTACATAATTTGTGTTTTCACTTTATTGAAAAACGGTGAAAAAGGACGAAAGACACATCAAATGACGAAATTACTCTTGTCGTATTTAACAACTTCAATTACACTATCAAACAAACAAACTAAAAATAATTTATTAAAACTTTTTAATATCAAACAATTCCATTAGAACAAGAGCAAAAAAAAACGTAAAAATGATATAATCGTCTCAATGGAATGATAATTTATCATTTTTTTTTACCAATTTTCAATTTCATAGACTAGATATCAATTAATATGTGAAATTTGTCTTTTTTAACATTTGCTTAAGATTTATTTACAACAATCGACCGGGTTGCTTCGTAACCGGTTGGGTCACGGTTCGACGGTCCAACCGTTGGGTTTTTCGGTTCTGGGTGGTTTTAGCTCCTTGAACGGTCGAATAAGGCGGAAATGGCATCATCAAGTGCATCTGCAGCTAACCCAATTCCACGGCCCATCATCGCTTCACAGCAAAAGAAGAAAACTTTTCGGCAATTTCAGTTTGAATTCAACTTTCCATACTATATCCTTTTGCCACTTCAAGAAAAACAGCAAAAGGGGCGACCAATTTTGCAAGCCATTAAGAGTAGTAGTATGCGCAAAACCCGTCGGAATTGACTTAGGGACGACGAATTCAGCTGTTGCAGCAATGGAAGCTCCTGCTGGTAAGCTTTCTATATTATGTGCATGTCCATATTTAATAGCAAGTTAAAATCCAAATTATCATTTAGATCAAAATGGGATGAACTGAATGGTGCAATGGTTGATCTGGGCACATATATTCCCATAATTTTGGCCTTAACACTTGTAAAGGGCCTTAATCTTGGAACAACCTTAATCTTTACAGGTATATACAATTTCCTCACAGGCGCAATTTATGGTCCCAATCCCTGTTCAACCTATGAAGTCAGCAGAAAACAAGGGAAAATCAAACTAATAGTTACTGGGATACCTTAGCTGAGGCCAAAAGTTAATCTTGCAAGAGAAATATTTAATCGCTTGGCCAATGTCCCGAATAGTATCCCTTCTCCAAACAAGCCTCAAGACCGATAAACCTCTTATGACTAGATCAATCCATGCCCGAATAATCAAATTCGGTCTTCGCTTAGACGTTTCTTTGATGAATAACCTCGTCAATGTGTATGCGAAATTCGGGTTCGTCTATGATGCCCATTGCGTGTTTGAGGAAATGCCGGTTAAAAACATATCTTCATGGAACACGCTCTTGTCTGCATTCTCTAAACAATGCTGGATTGATGAAGCACGTTCCTTGTTTAAGACCATGCCCCAACATGATTCTGTGTCGTGGACTGCTCTTATGGTAGGATATAATCAAATGCATTGTTATGCAGAGGTTGCAAGGCTTTTTATAGAGATGGTATCGGATGGAGTGATGCCTACGCAGTATACTTTCACTATTGTTCTCGCCTCTTGTGCTGCTATCAAGGCAGTTGGTGTAGGTAAAAAGGTGCATTCTTTTGCTGTAATACTTGGGCTAGGTGGTTGCGTTACGGTTGCTAATTCCTTGATGAATATGTATGCCAAGTGTGGTCATGCAAATATTGCAGCACTCGTGTTTGAGAAATTGGAGTATAAGAATGTCTCAAGCTATAATAGAATGATTTCTTTGCATATGTTGTCTGGTAGTGTTAATCATGCATTGGTTCAGTTTGAACAGATGGGAGAACGTGACTTAGTATCGTGGAACTTGATGATCACAGGTTACAATCAGCATGGATTTGATAATGAAGCTCTGGACATTTTCTCAAAGATGTTCCACCAGGATCCACCATTAATTCCCAACAGATATACTCTGGCTAGTGTGTTGTCGGCTTGTGCAAACATCAACAAGTTAATGTTGGGGAAGCAAATTCATGGATACATCATTAAAATCTTTTCAGATATTTCTAGAGCTGTCGAGAATGCATTGATTGCAATGTATTCAAAGTGTGGGAATGTGAAAATGGCTCAGAAGATTGTGGACCGAAGTGGAGCATCAAATCTGGATGTAATCGCTTTTACAGCTCTACTTGATGGGTATGTCAAGCTTGGTGACATTAATCCTGCAAGAGAAATATTTAACATGTTAAAGGAACGCGCCGATGTGGTTGCTTGGACAGCAATGATAGTAGGTTACCTGCAAAACTGTTTTCATGATGAAGCATTGGCGCTTTTTAGAAGGATGACTCATGAAGGCCCGAAGCCAAATAGTTATACTCTTGCAGCTATGTTGGGAATCACTACAAGCTTAGCGTCCTTAAAGCACGGGAAACAGCTTCATGCAGCATCCTTGAAATCTGCGGATGCATCGTCTTTTTATGTGAGCAATGCCTTAATTATGATGTATGCAAAGACAGGGTATATCAGCATGGCAAGACAAGTATTCTATATGGTACAGTGGAAAAGGGATACTGTCTCTTGGACATCCATGATAATAGCTTTAGCTCAACATGGACTGGGAGAGGAAGCCATACAACTGTTTGAAACCATGCTGTCATCTAGCATTAGGCCAGACCACATAACATATATTGGTGTTCTCTCTGCCTGCACACATGTAGGATTGGTTGACCATGGCCGTAGATACTATAAAATGATGACGGATGTGCATGGGATTATTCCTACCTCAAGTCACTGTGCTTGTATGATAGACCTTTACGGACGTGCTGGACTGCTACAAGAAGCACAAAATATCATTCAGATAATGCCAACTGAGCCCGACGTTGTTGCTTGGGGTTCACTTTTAGCTTCTTGCAGAATTCACAAGAATGGCGAGCTAGCGAAATTGGCAGCTGAAAAACTGCTTCTAATTGAGCCTGACCATGGTAGTGCCTACTCAGCACTTGCTAATGTCTATTCTGCTTGTGGGAGATGGCAAGAAGCAGCAATAATCAGAAAGTCAATGAAGGATAAACTAGTTAAAAAAGAGCAAGGGTTTAGCTGGATTCAGGTGACGGACCAAGTCGATGTACTTTGTGTGGAAGATGGACTTCACCCCATAGAGAATAGCTATCTACCAGGTAATTGAAAAAAATATGGGAGGAATCATTACCGCAGGACATAGAAGGAGAGGTCATAAGCGTCTATACCGTAAAATTGATTTTGGACGGAACGAACAATACATATATATGGTAGAATTGTAATCATAGAATACGACCCTAATCGAAATGGTGTGAGGAGGAAAGAGTAGAATTGGCGGGAATTCGTTGGGTAATTGGAAGAGGGGAAAGAAGAAAGGTGCTTGTTGTCATTGTTGCAGCCATTTTCAATGGTAGTGGCGGTGCCTGCGAGTAGTAATGCACATTGGGTGGCCATTTCTGAGCTTTGCTTTGAGCTTCTTCTTCCTAAGATCTTTTGCTTTCGGTGGTGAATCCGGAGAATACCTTTTTTCTCTGTGAAAAGATTTGTTGGGAGGAAGATGTCGGAGGTGGATGACGAATCGAAGCAGGTTTCCTATAGTGTTTTGAGGGATGAGAATGGAAATGTTAATCTTGATTGTCCTGCTGTTGGGAAGCAGTTTGCACCTGAAGAAATTTCTGCTCAGGTTGATTATTTTCTACTAAAGTTTCGGTTTTTAGCATAATATGTTGCTTTTCAATTAGTTTTGCATATGTGGTTCTTATACTATTTGTAGTCAAGTATCTTTTCGCTTTCTAGAATATATTTTTGGGGGTTCTAAGCTAATTTTTCTTATCCGGTGTGACACAATTAGCAAGCTTTTGGTTCTAATACATGATATGAAAACAAAGTTAATCATGCCTTTTCTTCAAAAGTCGGGTACTTGGGTGTTATAGACTTCGAATATGTATCTAAAGACGAAAATTTTAACTAAAAGATTGATGGAATTTATGTGTTTTCCAGTTAAGCTTTGATACCAGTAGCTTGTCTTTAGGTAATGGAGCTGTAATTTATGTGTTTACAAATTTGGAACTTACACGTTGCTTTTAAGTTTGGTGCATAAATGGTTCTTCCCCCAAAAGAACAAAAGGCATGGGCATTCGTTTTTCTTCGTGTTTTTAGTGGAGTCAAAACATGTCAAACAAGGGCCTTTAGTAGTATGCAGATTGCCATTCATTATAATTTCTTCCGATAAACTGTTCATGCCCTTCCATTATTTCAATCCCAATATAGTTTGTAGAATTATGTCCATGCAGCTTGTAGCTTCTCGAGCTTTTACATAGTTTAGAGGATTCTGATTAGAAGAAGAGATATCATAGTTTTGTATTTTCAAGTTTACCTTTGCGCGAGTTTTCTTGTCTTCCAGAAACTTTACAGACTATTGTTTATGTTGATACTGTTGAGCTTCTGCTTGATTTATCTATCGCGTTCTTGAACGAGAAATATATATCATACATCATATTTGTTGACTTTTACAGTACACCAGCATCTACATATCTTAAATTGTTTTTGTTGACATATCCACACCAAAAATCTGTTTTATCTGATTACATGACTGTAAGCAAGTGCTTGTTGACTATTTTCTATGACTGCGTATATGTCGCTTTTGATTGATCATGACTTCAAAGATGGAGGGTTACTTGCTTGCATATCCTATGCAGTTCAGTAGTTTGTGCTTGATTGCCTTCTATATTAGTGATGTCGTTCTTTGACGCTTTTGAAATACAAACTTTTGGCATTGACAATCAGTTTGGTTTTCGCTGTGCAGTTCTTGAAGTGGGAGAGGGGGGTCTTTGAAGTCCTTTCTACAACAGGTGACACTCATCTTGGAGGTGATGACACTTGATTTTAGTGCTTTATTAAAGTCCGAGGTTTTCTCTACATCTGCAGTTGGACAAACGAGTGTCGAAATTAACGTTTTACA
Organism: Gentiana straminea; assembly: GCA_036785695.1. Taxonomy (NCBI): domain Eukaryota; kingdom Viridiplantae; phylum Streptophyta; class Magnoliopsida; order Gentianales; family Gentianaceae; genus Gentiana; species Gentiana straminea. The sequence goes on from JAVUPR010000183.1 coordinate 11,611,816, forward strand.
AGGCGATAGAGAGTCTGTTAGAGACAACAAATCTCTAGGAAGCTTCCGGTTGGACGTTCCTCAAATTGAAGTCAAGTTTGATATCGATGCGAATGGAATCTTGTCGGTTGCCGCCAATGATAAAGGAACTGGAAAGAAGCATGATATTACTATAACTGGTGCAAGTACTTTGCCTAATGATGAGGTATTTTTCTAATAATTCCAAAATTGTCCTTGTGTTTATAGAAACGATAAATGCAAATAAACAGATACTAAAGGGTAGAACTCAGAATACACAATAATAAGGGATAAAGTCAGTTTTGGTGCTTGAGTAACAATTTTTTGCATTTCTAGCCCTGTGTTTCATCATCTCATCTTATGCATTATTTTACCTTTTCTGTCTATTTTTGCAATTTGTCGAGTTTTGACTTGCCAGAGCATTTCGGGCCTTCGATGCTAGATGTGGGACACGCGACACGCGACACTTTGGACTAAAAAAAAAAAAATACATAGAGGAGAGGTAAAGTTTCAAGATGAAACACTGAGGACAGGCATGTTAAAAACGTGAAACAAAAGGACTATAAAAGTAGCACATTATCTCACCGGTATAAAGACACTGTTGGTCTGTCACATTATCCCTGATGTTTAAAACTTGACACATTTAGTCCCTCTTCTTTGTAAAACAGATATATTTTAGTTCATTATGCCACGTGTCAAAACTTCTGGACAGTGTCTTCACAGATAAACTTGGTTTTTTCCATTGTTGAATGGGAATATGTCCAGGTGGATAGAATGGTTCAAGAGGCCGAGAAATATGCAAAAGAAGATAGAAAAAATGGAAGCATTGACACAAAGAACCAAGCTGAATCCGTCGCCTACCAAACCGAGAAGCAGCTGACCGAGTTAGGCGATAAAGTTCTAGTCGCCGTTGAAGAGAAACTTGAAAAAATACATCCGAAAAAGGGAAATATCCCTGAAAAGCATTCCGTTGCGTATTCGCTGCGGAATACCTACGGAATCACTACGAAATATTTTTCGGGCATATTTTAAAATATTATGTTTTGAGGTATACCACACAAATAATCACCTTTTTGGACATATTAATTCAAGTTTCCCATAAAAATATTGGTTATTTGTCTATAAGGACAAGTTTGAGATTTAATTAGGCACTTAGGACACCAAACAAAGATAATATTTAATAATGACACATTTTATTTCAATTTCCTATATTACCTTTTTATAAGAATTTAAAGCGTTGTTGTTGTCACTGCATAAGTGTCTCTGTAAAATTGTTGTCACTGCATAATGTGTCGATGCATAATTCTTGAAGTTGTGTAACTCTTATGGTGTCACTCTTGATGCAGTGTCATCTGGTTGTAATGATAATACACAATATCTGTCATCTGGTTGTAATGATAATACACAATATCAGAGTTGGATAATGACATTGTGTATATCATGTCACTGCAAAAAGAGTGAAACAATGTATATATTGTCACTCTTGCACATGTCTGTCTTCAAAAAGTGTACAAGCTATTATTGTCATTGCATCAAATGTTTAGATATTTACCACTTCAAGTGTATCTTCACATGTCATTGCATTTGTAAATGTCACTGCATCTGCACATGTCACTTCATCTTCACATGTCACTACATCGCGTCGATTTTGATAAAGAAAATTTCGATTTTTTATTCAGAAAATTTCGTTCTCTAGAAATTAAGTCGGAAAAATATCAAATGAGATATCAGAATAAAAAGGACAAAAAATATGGATTTTATGGTGAAAGTAATACAATGATCGAAATTTTAAATCAAAAGATATAGTCGTTTGAAATATTGAGAATGAGAGAGAAAATAACATCAATTTTTTTTGAATTGCCATAGTTTGCAGCGCATTTTTCTTTCTTTTTTTTTCCTCCGTTTTTTTTTCCTTTTCTTTATTTGAGGTTACGTTTGTCCATCTACTAATATTTTGTCCATATAAACAATGAAAAGTTTAAGCTGTCATGTTTGCCTAATTAATAGGGACGTACATGTGTCACAACCAGCGACACAACGGTCATCTACAACGATCATAATGTTGAATTTACATAATTATTAATTTATATTTATCATGATAAACGGTGCAGATAATCGTTTACATGTGCCCGTATCATTAGTCAAAAAAAAATTTAAAACAAACAAAAAAACGGTGCACGTTCATTGTTTAAGACCATGCCCCAGCATGATTCTGTGTCGTGGACTGCTCTTATGGTAGGATATAATCAAATGCATTGTTATGCAGAGGTTGCAAGGCTTTTTATAGAGATTGTATCGGATGGAGTGATGCCTACGCAGTATACTTTTACTATTGTTTTCGCCTCTTGTGCTGCTATCAAGGCAGTTGGTGTAGGTAAAAAGGTGCATTCTTTTGCCGTAATACTTGGGCTAGGTGGTTGCGTTAAGGTTGCTAATTCCTTGCTGAATATGTATGCCAAGTGTGGTCATGCAAATACTGCAGTACTCGTGAGTATAAGAATGTCCCAAGCTATAATAGAATGATTTCTTTGCATATGTTGTCTGGTAATGTTAATCATGCATTGGTTCAGTTTGAACAGATGGGAGAACGTGACTTAGTATCGTGGAACTTGATGATCACAGGTTACAATCAGCATGGATTTGATAATGAAGCTCTGGACATTTTCTCAAAGATGCTCCACCAGGATCCAGCATTAAATCCCAACAGGTTTACTCTGGCATTGTTGCCAACTTTAGTTTCCTTTTATAGTTGTTTTTTTTTTTTTCCTAAATAAGGCATTGTTGCCGGTAATTTAGTTCTTTCTTATCAGACAAGATTGTTGTTTGGGATTCTGGTGTTTATTTCAATTAATTATGATATAGTTTGACAACAGTTAGTTCTGGTTGAGTTGTTGTATTAGAAGACCCTGATGGTCTATTCTCCCGAGTCTTCAGTTTGTTATCTTCCACGCGAATTTATAATTACTCTGATATGACACGATGCTTATGTGAGATTCATGGTTTACTTTAAATGTCACGTACCGAACGTTCAATGTTCGATAAAGACTCGGTGGTTTACTCTAAATGTCACGTAACGAACGTTCAATGTTCGGATAAAGACTCAATATCCAGGACATGGACGTTACATTTAATTACCTTTTTTCAGAAACATTATTAATAAATATTATAATACTACCATTACGAGAATGTTGTATGACCTAATATTGTCATATTTTACAAATACAATCTATGACACACTTTCTTATTGGAAATAATCTACGACACACTTAACACATACTTTTCTTAATCAACGTACAGTAGTATATAGCGAGTGACGATACCGGATTTCACCACGCCACGTGTTTCGTACATGATACGCGAATAATGATAAAAATAGGGCTATATGAGTTCCTTTGTAGGTCTAAGGGCCGATCTCCACCTCCAAAGGAGTGGACTGCTTGGGTCGTCCCTCAGTCCACCGCAGGTCGGTCAGGACAGGGTTAAGACAGACCTGTGCGGTTCGGTCACCTTGACCTCAGATGCTCGCCGCATGTCGGTTAGAGCGTATAATGATAAATACACATTTATCAGGATAATTAAGAATCCTAGGCCATTAAGGCTCTGATCCTTATCATTAAAATCAATGCTTGAATACCGAGATTATCTCCTAAAATCAAAGGATAAATACAATCCAATAATACTTGTGAAACACGAAAGTAGAGTCCATAACGGACACGGCCCATGCAGGCTAGGGCATAAGTTCTCCCTATATATAAACGTTCCCAAGAACTACGGCAGACTTGATTCCAATGTACGCTTTGGATATGTAGGCACCTTGGAGAAAATCTCAAGCTTAGTTTAAAACACCTCAAAAATCCTTCCCCCCATTCGCATTTCTTTTGTTATTTTCCTTAATCCAATTACCACTAGATCAAACAGCCCATATTTCATATCCGATGAATTTTGCTTCGTCTATTGACGATATAACGAGGGCCTTCTACTGGTAATTTGTTAAGGGTTAATAAATTAGGCGGTGAATTTTTGCTTCTAATTCTATAGCAACAAAGCGCTTCCAACATTATAACGAGGGCCTTCTACGGGTTGTTGGACGGTTGTTATGGTTAATCTAATTGCTAATAGCAACAAAGACAAGCTTCCAACATTGGAAAATATTCCGGTCTCCATAATCAATACTATTCATGGATGCCCTGGGAGGATAGCAGCAGGAATGTTGATTCCTCCAATAAAAGGCCTCGATTCTCTGGTGAAGTAGCATACGTCCACGACACCCCTTCCCCTTATTGATAAATAATGAACGATTAGTGATCGAAGTCGTGGTTAGTCGAAACCTGGTGAAAAGAGTTTGTGTGGACACCGGAAACATATGAGCATATTGTACCACCGTGCTTTCCAGTCAATGGAGTTAGAAAGTCGAGAACTAACACCCGTCTTAGCTCCATTGTTTGGGTTCGCCAAGTCACCTATCGGGCCTATAAGGATAATCAAACTAGCCACTACCTTCGGCCTGGAGCCGAGGGGTAGATTGTTGATGATTAGTTATGTTGTTGTCCAATCCCCATCTCCTTATAACATCATTTTGGGTCAACCAGCCTTAATCGACCTCCGAGCTGCAATCTCTTTAGCTCATAATAGCCTTAAGTTTCCTACTATAGACGGGCCAGTTGAGGTCAAAGGGGACTTGGAAGCGGCCAGGAGCTATTATACGGCCATCACCGACGGAGAGACTACGGCCCAACAGATTCTTATGGAAGCTTCTACTATAGGATGAAGAAATGTGGTCCTCCGAAGATAAAGTGGAAAACGCGGGTCTTTGGGAAGGTCAGCATGAACTGATGGTAGCGGTCGGTGCCTGGATCTTTGACCCGTATAAAGGACTACTCGTTGGAATACTCAAAGAGCTCAGAGATGTTTTCATGTGGAAAAAAGAAGATACACCGGGTCTATCCCCGGACATTGCGTTCACAAGCTAAACGTAGACCCGAGCAGAAAGCCAATTCAACAAAAGAAGAGACATTTTGTGCAAGAGCATATGAACGCGGTTCAGAACGAAGTGACAAAATTGTTCCAAGTGAATATTATCAAGGAGGTAGTTTAACCATAGTGGCTGGCAAACCCTGTGCTTGTCAAGAAACCGGACGGTAGTTGGAGGATGTGTGTAGATTTCACCGACCCAACAAGGATTGTCCTAAAGATTGTTATGCCCTGCCTAAGATCGATCGACTTGTGGATTCCACAGTCGATTTTGAAATATTCACATTTTTGGACTCGTACAACGGATATCACCAGATAGCCATGGACCCCAACGACGCTGAGAAAACCTCATTCATAATGGTGCTCGGGACCTACTGTTACATCACCATGCCCTTTGGCCTAAAGAATGCCGGAGCAACCTACCAGATAGCCGTAAATAAGATTTTCAGTGAATGGATTGGTAGGTGTATGGAAGTGTATGTCGACGATCTCCTCATTAAGATAAGAACTCTTGACCAATACCTGCGGGGGTGCTCAGGCAGACCCAGATGAAGCTCAACCCTAAGAAATGCATATGCGGAGTGAGGTCGGGCAAGTTCTTAGGGAACATGATCTCAAAGGAAGGAATCAAAGCGAATTACGACAAAAAAAACGCGCTGCGCACCATGCCTCCACCAAAAAACATTAAGAAATTTCAAAGATTAACAAGGCGAATGGCGGCCCTAAATAGGTTTTTATCTAGGTTCGCACAACGAGCAAGTCGAGCAAACCAACAGACAAATAAAGACAGGTGATAGCAAAATACTTAACCGCTAACCTTAACCGACAGAGTATCGGGTCAACGGTAGTATAGTGGTTTCAAGGTCTAATCCACAGGGAATAATAGTGAAGTACCAAAGTCGACGTCTAAACTTGGTTCAGGTCAATATTAAGTGAAAAGTATTATAGCTAATGCAAAAAATAAATATTATTCTAACGGATTTATCTAGGTGATTAAAAGGCATAGCCGAACTATGATCCAACAGGTTACTTTTACCCCACGGGAAAGACTTGACAAGGAGTGTGTCTTAACCGACCTACCTATCCAATTCGGTTTATATGACATCCACGGGTGTCAACTCCTTATTCTGCGTTAAGGTCCGAACAACTCTCGCTTAACCCCTATACTAGGCTTATTAACCCTCCCTTTAGAAAGCTAACTCACCTAACATGGTTGACCGAATAATGAGCCGCTCGGGAACCCGATAATAACCTCACATAGGCATAGTCCTAACGTCCGCCTAGGTTGTCAATCTAACAATCAAGGCTATGTCTAGTGATTCTAAAACCTGTATCCCACACCTCACTGCAAAGTACATATATAAGCTCGATGTGTGTGTAACAGTGAACAAGGTTGTCAATTTCATTCAAAGCTATTAAAACAATCAAAACAAGTTTTAGAACATGAATTCATCATACAAACGTTTAATTAAGCGCTACACAACTCCCATCTCATCCCCCTTTGGGATTTTCACCCGTTTTCACATAATTCGGCTACACAACTACTTTAGCTACTCATAATCATACTAACAATGAAGTAATTAAATGAAATTATACTGAGAACAATAATAAACGAAAGCATAATCATCATAAAAATCAAACCTTGAATATTGAGTAAAGGTACTGCGCTAAAAGTCGAATCTTTGGTGTTGAAACATAAATTTAATCTAATAAAAAGTATGTAAAATCAATGGAATTAATCTATGGAATATGGGGATCAAATGGTGTTTAAACTACTCAAAAACCGCCCTAAAATCGCCCCTAAGATGCCCAAAGTCGTCCAGGATGAAATAGGGGCTGAATGAGCTGTGTATTTATAATGTAGGTCGAAAGTCTGCTCCTGTCGGCCACAAACGCCCGTTTGGATCTTGGCAAACGCTAGTTTGGCCCAACTTGACCTGTCTTCAGTAAATCAGCGATAACTTCCTGTGTAGAGCTCCAATTTGAAAGATTCAAGATGCGTTGGAAAGCCCGTTCAATTACCAACAACTTTCATGAAGACGACTTGACCAGAAAAAGCCTCCAAGATGGGCCAAAATGACGATTAAAGGGTCAAGCATGGTGAAAATCTGCTGTCGGGGCCAAACTAGAGTTTGCATCCTTGCAAACGCCAGTTTTCCGTGTACGAGTTGGGCCAAACCCATCCAAATGTGCGTTTGAGGTGATTTGGACGCTAGTTTGCCTGAAAACCCAACTTTCAGTATCATGTGAACGCCAGTTTGCACCAAGCTTCAGTATTTTCATCATAACTTCACTTCTAGGGCTCCAAATGAGATGATTCAAAATGAATTGGAAAGATGATTCAATCCTCTACAACTTTAATCAAGACAACTCTTCCTGAAAGTGTCTCCAAGTGTGACCAAAATGCCCCTGAAGTGACTGGTTCAGATTTCGTCAATGATTCTTCACTCTTTTCTCCTCCTTGGCCCCAAATCTCGTTCTTTCTCGAGACTCTCTTGCTTATTCTCAAGCTTATACATCATTCTAAGCCTGAAAACAAAGACACGAACACCAAGGCATAATATACATTGACGGAAACGTAACGAAATCCACATAAAACACGAGTTTTTAGGACGAAAACGTTTTTAGTCTCGAAACATGCATATAAGTGAATATTGTTCCTATCCTACCCATAATAGCCCAAAATAACCATGAATAACTCGTAAAAGGAGGTAATCTCATATAAGAGATACACTACAATTTGACTCTCATCAACAGGATTAAGAAAGAGGCTGGAAGAAGAAGGGGAAAATTGGGTTGAACATTTACCCAACATCCTTTGGGCCTATAGAACCACGTCGAATTCAGAAACTGCAGAAACTCCCTTCTCCTTAACATATGGATGTGAATCCGTTATCCCTACAGAGATTGGACTCCCATCCCCGAGGTTAGAGCTATACTCTCAGATTGATCAAGAGAGCGAGCTCAGACATGCAAAGGATGACCTTGAAGAAAAGCGAGATGTAGCCTTCATCGGGATGGAAAAATACAAACATCGACTCTCCAGTATTACAATTCCAACGTAAAACACACCTACTTCAAGGTAAGAGACTTGGTCTTGCGCAAAAATGAAATCAATCGTCAAGGCCCTCAAGGGAAGCTAGACCCAAACTGGGAAGGCCCCTAAAGATGGTGAAGGTGCATGGGAAAGGCGCTTATCAACTAGCAGACACAAATGGTCGAACTATTCCCAGAAGCTGGAACGCTAATAATTTGCGTAAATACTATGCCTAAGCAGGTTCTGGATTTAGTATTGATTAGTTTGAATAAATTGTATTCACTACTCGAATAAAAGTTTCTTCCTTTGTTATTATGTGTTATGCGTTCTCTTTTAAATTTACAGGCCGAATCTAGCCAAAATCAATGAAAGGCAAACATGATTAAGTCCGCAGATGACCAACTGAATTCTGCAAGTCGGATTCAGTTTAATTTTATTAAGTCCGTAGGAAGGACCAGCTGAATTCCGCAGGTCAGATTGAGTTTAATTTTAAGGTTAAAGGTTGTAAAGGACTGTTTTTGATCTAAAATGAGGAAAAAGGACAAGAAAAAAAGATAGTGGTTGAGAATGACAAAAACGCGCATGTTACTACATGTGTTACTACATGTTGCTACAACCACATGTAGTAACACATGTAGTAACATTGGCGTTTTTGTCCTTCTCAACAATTTTTTTCTCTTGTCCTTTTTTCTCATTTTGTATCTTATTTTGTCCTTCCTGCCTCTGGCCCTTTAATTTTATTAAGTCCGGAGGAAGGACCACCTGAATTCCACAGGTCGGATTCAGTTCAATTTTATTAAGTCCGCAGGACGGACCAGCTGAATTCCGTAGGTCGGATTCAGTTTAATTTTATTAAGTCCGCAGGACGGACCAACTGAATTCCACAAGTCAGATTCAATTTAATTTTATTAAGTCCACATGACGGACCAACTGAACTCCACAGGTCGGATTCAGTTTAATTTTGTTAAGTCCGCAGGACGGACCATCTGAACTCCACAGGTCGGATTCAGTTTAATTTTAGTAAGTCCGCAGGACGGACCGTTGAATTCCACAGGTCAGATTCAATTTAATTTTATTAAGTCCACAAGATGGATCAGTTGATTCTATTAAATCTGTAAAAAAACAAGTCAAATTCTGAGGGTTGGAACCCGCGTAAGGAATGACCAAAAAGGCCCGAGAGATGAATTTATGTTAAGTGTGCCATTCAAAAAGCATAAATTATTGAAGGACGCACTAGGGGCTAGATAAAAGGAGAAGATATGCCAATCTTGTACTCAAAAAGCAAGAAGAAATTGCTAAGTATAAAAACAAGCAAGAAAATTGCAAGGATGGAAGAAAATTGCGATAATTTTGCAGTTGTTACTTACACAAATTGTTGAAAAATTCAATAAAGAACAAAAAACAATTACAAACCAAGTTCAACTAAAACAAAGACTTAAGAGGTGTCATGAGCTGAGTCATGAGTAATTGAGAGTAACAGAGGAAGAAGCCCGAGCATCAGAGGATGGCCTCACCGGGTTGGGACGATATTTCGCCACAACGTCTTCTCTCAATCTTGGAATTCCTTCAAGCGGGTAGAGTACATTTCATTGGCTCTCAGCTTGTAGAAATTTCCATTAGCTAAGTCAGGAACAGAAAGCCCTAAAAAGAGATTTAGCATCATCCACCCCCATGGTATAGCTGCCTTGCACCGTAGGAGCTAGAACTAGGTTCAGAGCTTGAAGAAACTCTGGAGAAGCCTTAAAGTCCTTGATGGCTTGGGCCGAAGCTTCCTTGAGACTATCAGGATAAGACCGAGTAGCAACCTTCATATCGGCCACCTCAGACTTAAGCTTCTTGAGGCTCTCTTCAAACCTGGACTCCTTCTCCACAAAAGCGTTGAGCTCAGCAGCGTGGCCAGATTTCAGAGCCTTCAGCTCGGTGGATTGGGCCTTCAAATGCTTCTTCAGCTCTTTGATCTCTTTGTCTTTAGCCTTGATACTCCTGCTACGGTCAGAAACCGCCTTCTCCAGATCGGAGATCTTACCCTTCAGCTGACTCACATTAGAGCCAGACTCGGTCAGGCGATATATAGCTCCTGACCAACCAGGGTACCCTACAGAAAACACCGGTTAGAAAAGAACCATACCTTAAAGGGAAAAAACTAGAACATGAAAGCAATAATTACATATTTCTTGGCCTGAAGGCCAGCAGCAGCAAGTTCCTGCTCGGACATCGCCAAGATCTCTTCTTGTTCATTCGCAGCAGGCCCTCTTCTCCTATCAGCCGGAACCACCAGGTTCAGAGAAAGATCAGAGGTGGAATCGACCCGGATTATTTTGCTCAACCTTCCCTCTAGGTAGATCTCAAGGAAGGAAGGTATCAGGAATAGCCCCATATTGGGAAGCATCGCGCAGAGGATTCAAGATTGGGAGTCTGACCCGAAGTTGGGTCCTGTAAGACAGCGTCATCCTCCAGATCGGCCAAGCCTTGAATCGAGGTCGGGGGGAGGGGAGTTCCCATAGATCGGGCACGAGGAACATGGGGATGACCCCCAACCTGAGCCTCTAAAGAGACATTGGGCTCCATAGGCTGTATTGATCTCTCATCATCAGCGGCGTTCAGAAGGTATGCAAAGGCATCCACTACGAAAAAGAAAGGAAAAGTTGTTAAAAACATCAAACAAAAGTCCTCTTTTACAATAACAAACATATGACAAGTATGAGGCCTACGGGCTGCTTGAGTTGGTGAATCAAGAGTAATGTAGGGGTCAGGACCAGCGTCGGCGAGCCGAGCTGCCAAAATTAGTTGCTAGGGAGACGACAACATCCTAAGTACACCCCTGAATTTTGAACGGTTTTGGTCTTTGGGGTTCCATCGGTTTAGTTTCGAGCCCCCTCGTAACGAATAAAAAAGAATTGGTTTTTCCAGCCCTTATATGAGGATGGCCCCTCGGCCATGAATTGGGGCCCTTTCTTTTTCCCGGTTCGGCGAGAAAAGTAGTAAAAACCTGGGTTATCTTTAACCGTCTTAACCTAATAAAAGGATCAGAACAGCTCAACTGTAAACCTAACATTGGCCAATCGCAGACTATGGCAAAACCTACTATACTCCTAATCTCATTAAAAGCTATATGTGTAGTGATGAGCTTGTAGTGATCAAGCACCGCTACACGTTGGGCAAAAGGGAAGACGGAGACCTCCGTCAAAGTGATCTTCGTACACGGTACAGTACCCAGCCGGGGGACGAGACGAGTAAGGATTAGAGGCTGTGGGGACTTGGGGTCATAATTGCCTAGTTCTACCCCATATTTGTTACACAATTCAACAACCTCTTCTTGCTTCAGGATAGATTTAGTCTCGGCGATTAGGTCACAGGCAAGCTTTAAAGGTAAAGTGATAAAAGGAAAAGTATGACCGGGAGAAAGAAAAACTTACTTGGGAAAAGTTGAAGAAAGGGTTGAGGCAGATCTGAATAGCTTGCACCGAAGCGTGTTTAAAAGAAGTAGCACAACGGTTGATGTGACTAGAGGTATAAATACCTGTTGAAAAACCCCAAGCACGTCTTCAAAAACCGTCCCACTCATAAAGACGTGGGACAAAAACGCCTCGTTTCTCGGGAAAATTATAACGGCGTCATAGCTGAACGATGCCACCTGCCAGGTAAGGATCATAAGGTCGGGTTAAGATGTCCGACCAAGACCTGAAACAGACACGATCTGACCTCAAGAGCTTAGTTGGATCTCGGGGGCTTATGACGATACGGATTTCACCACGCCATATGTCAGGTACACGATACGTGAATAATGATAAAAATAAGGCTAGAACCTTAACTTTAAAGACCATAAGTCCCTTTGTAGGCCTAAGGGCCGATCTTCACCCTCTAAGGAGAGGGGTTGCTCGGGTCGTCCCTCAGTCCACCATAGGTCGGTCAGGACAGGGTTAAGACAGATATGTGCGGTTCGGTCACCTTGACCTCAGATGCTCGCCGCAGGTCGGCTAGATCATATAATGATAAATACACGCTTATTAGGAAAATTATGCAAAGAATCCTAGGTTATTAAGGCCCTGATCCTTATCATTAAAATCAATGCTTGAATATCGAGATTATCTCCTAAAATCAAGGGATAAATACAATCCAATAATACTTGTGAAACACGAAAGTAGAGTCCATAACGGACACGGCCCATACATGTCTAGGGCATAAGTGCTCCTATATAAACGTTCCCAAGAACTACGGTAGACTTGATTCCTAGATACGCTTTGGATATGTATAAACCCGGAGAAAATCTCAGACTCGTCTAAAACACTTCAAAATTCCTTCCCCTCATTCATATTTCTTTTGTTATTTTCCTTAATCTAATTACCACTAGATTAAAGAGCTCCTATTTCATACCCGACGAATTTTGCTTCGTCAGCAAGCATTGATTTTTTACACTAAAAGACACGTCATTCAAAAAAAAAAAAAACGACTTTCATTCCAAAATATAAGTTATCCTACATTTTTAGATTTGTCATCACATTATAAGTAATTCTACATTATCAGTACAACATTTATTAATCTTTTCTCATACCCCTAATTTATTATTAATCCAGTTATTTTCATTATTTAACAACTATTGTATTAATAATAGTCAAGGATTATTTTAGATATTAAACTTCAAATTTATGATATTCAACTAATTTTTTAATATGTATAAAAACATTCGAAATGACTTATATTTAGAGACGGAATAATGAAATAAAAATAAAAACGGACATGATTTTTATTACAAATGAACTCCCCAACTGTCCGTCGCTTTAGACGACAATATATCATATTAACCCGAGTTAACCGAACCAGGGTCCAATTCAACTAGAGTTATTACCATTAAGCCGACCTCGGTTAAGACATCATTCCATCTGCCTTTATTCCAAAGTATAAAATTCTTTAAAAAAAATCCCCTCAAAGAAAAAAAAAAAAAAATCTTTAATTTTTTTTAATAATAATTAACCAAATAAAAATTAAACCTTCGGGCAGGCCCCTCAGATTACTATTTTCTCCCTTTGACCTTTCTTTGAGAGCTTGTTCAACACACACTGCCCGAACTGCCCATAATTCTTCACGGGCAGCTTCTCCCTGTAACTCCCACGGCCGAACACACCCTAATACCTTATCTTCCCCCCCCCCCTTCTCCTCTTTCATTCTCTCTCACACACATACTCACACACTGAGCTTCCTATCTCTTTTGCCTTTTGTTCTTCTTAGTCTATATCTACATCTTTTACTCAATACTCATCTCTCGGCCACAACCGTTTAATCAGCTTGATCCAACGGTCTAGAACGCTTGCAGCTTCTGCTCTCCTTTCTTCGAGCTTTTAGCCTCCAAAATCATTAGATCTGCTCCATCCAGCTTCAGATCTACACTTCTGGTAAGTTTTCACTACTGTTCGACTGAATTTTTCTCTAAATTTCAACGTTTTCATTGCTTATACTAGTAGATCGGAGGTCGGACGGCGAAATTTGTATTTATTCAAGCATTTTATATGTAGTTTTTCTTGTGTAAACTGAGAAAGCAGGTTTCTTTTTGTCTTCTATCTATTTGTTGATGAAATTTAGAAAAAATTAATTAAATTGTAGATCTGACCGGGTACAGTGATTTTTGGTGCAGGGTTCTTGATTAAATAAATGGAGGTGAAGTACGGAAGCTTGGATTATAGTATTGTTAGTGCTAACATGAGCGCGCTAAAGTGCGCCGGTGAAGCATTATTGGCTGCTGCTTTGCTCTCCGCTTTGGTCAACGCTCATTTCGTACTACTCACTCAGGTAACTCACTGACTGACTGACCAAGTCTATTTCAAACTTTAAGTTTTTTTTTTTTTTTTTTTTTTTTTTGAAAGGAGCTAATTTTTTTCATATTTATTTTGTTTTCCGTTTGCAAAAGTTATTTATTTATTTATTTTTTTGTTATAAACAAAAGTAAGTTATTGTTTTGAACTTATTGGATTTCTCCTTAAAATTTTGTATATGGTAAATATCTATAAGCAATTATTCTTTTGTTTCCTTTTTGGACGGTTGTGGTTTTAGAGTTTTCTGATCTTAGAAAGAATATTTTGTTCCCTCTCAAAAAAAAAAAAAATAATAATAATTTTGTGTACCTACTATCTAGTATATTATCAATATCAATAAAAAACTCAAAACAATTGAAACAACATTTTAAACAGATCTATTGTTGTCCTTAAAATAAAAAAAAAAAATTTAAAAAAAAACAGATCTATTGTTGGAGCAACGGATTTGCCAATTCGCATATATAAAAAAAGAAAAATGTACGATGGATTTTCTGTTGGTCAGAACCTGCTGAAGGAATTTGCACATTTTCTTTTTCAATTTATAAAAATATAATAAAATATATTTTCCTGGTAAAGAGAAAATTTATGTTGCTAATAGTTTTTGGGAAGGTAATAAAATTCGTTCAGCTTTCGATAATATCATATTATGTAGCACATAATTTTCTGTTAAAAGATCAAGTAAAAATATGTGTATTATATAATTTGTTATTGGATATACTATAAATAAAAGTCAAAGAAATTTATATAACAAACCAAGTAAGATACATAATACATCTATTCTTTAAATATTAAAAAAAATTATTCGGTCTCTAATGTTTTGAGGGTTGGCGTACATATTCGTTTTTTTTATGTCTATTATTATTTGTCAAAAGCGAATCCTTTACACTTGGTCAGTGATGACGGACGGAATTTTTTTTTTTCAATGACGGACCCCGGAATTTTTTTTTTCAGTGGGGTCAAATTCCAAGAAAAATCTTAAAAAACATGCAGTAGTCTGGTTTTGAACAAGTGACCTCTTGTATAGTTATAATACTTCTAACCAGTTGAATTAAATAAGCAATTATACTAGAATTTATCTGAAATAATATACATACATGATCTTTAATATTATTAAAGGGATATACTAAGAATAACTTCGCACGAAAAGTTGAGTGGCGTACAGACCCCCTCAATACAGTGGGTCCGTCCCTGCACTTGGTGGCATATTCGTTTTTTATGCCTATTATTATTTGTGCTATAAACGTATCCACATGATGCTATTACTGGAGTCATTTAATAATAAAAAAATTATAACAGTAATAATTATTATTATTACTGTTCTTTTTTGAAAGGGTTATTATTATTATTATTATTATAGTTATCTATTATCTATTTATTTTTTTTTATTGTTGTTTTCTTTGGACTGATCACGGTATCCAAAAGCGTCAGCCTAATTAGTGGAGTAATGTACGGCCCATCTTATTTTATTTGGTCCACTGAAAGAGAATATGCCTGCAAGCCCAAATTGGAAGAGAAAATGATTATTTTTTAAAAATTCAATATTACAATCTTCTCAACAATAACAATAAAAAAAAAAAATCAATATTTCAAATTACTGAATGTGCGGTTAATAATTTCAAATGTTTTTCATTTTTATTTTTTGAATCACAATATATCTTCTCAAATTCTTCAACAATATCGGCTTGATGACGTCATCACTATTTATTATACTTGCCTTGCAGGAATACCTCAATCTAATCTGTAAGGGCCTTAGAGGAGGAGTTATAAGAGATGAGCACATTTCTTCCTCCAATCCACTTGATGCCGAGGGAGGTGAAGACGAAGATGAAGACGAAGATGAAGGCGACGGTGAGGAGGATTTGTCATCTGAGGACGGGGATGATGTCGGTAATAATAATCCAATCAACAACAACAACAACAAGAGCAACCCTAAAAAAGGTCCGGGAGGAGGAGGAGGCGCATCTGGTGGGGCTGAAGAGAACGGCGATGACGACGATGATGAAGACGATAAAGACGACGATGATGATGACGACGATGACGACGAAGACGAGAATGAAGGTGGAGACGGCGATGATGATGGTGGAGAAGAAGTCGAGGAAGAAGTTGAGGAAGAGGACGAGGATGACGAGGAAGAGGATGAAGAGGAGGATGAGGAAGAAGCTCTCCCACCACCAAAGAAGAGAAAGAAGTAAATTGGATATGAGTTGGTTGTAATAAGTTTAGTATGTTGGGAAGGATCATGTTTTCTCATGCAGTTTCATTTCCTTTTTTTTTTTTTTTAAAATGATTTTGGAGTATGTAGAACAACATCGAGCTGCGGCAAGATTTGAGATCATCTAATGTCATAATGCCTAATAATACGTAAACTTTGTTAGAGATCGTGTTTAAAATCTTTATTCATGATCAATTGCATAAAAAAAAATATATATATATATATATATGATCACTTAAAGTCGCAATACAACGAGAGGGGACACGGGTGAATGGTTGTGTCCTAAAACTTTTCCTTTTTCAAAAACTCTAAATGTTTTGTTTGTTACGCATGAATGTAATGTAATGGAATAAAATTATATGAATGAAATGTAATGAAAAAAACTCGTTTTGTTATCGCGTTTGGAATTTGAAAAAACAGAATAAAACAAATTAAATAAAATGTGTCACATTGGATGATGCGTGGGGCAGACTAATGGATTAAGGTTGGGTGGGATGTGGTAGGGTAGGGTATGATGAATAAGGTATGAGAGGGTGGAAGGTGTAGGGTAGGATAGGGGCGGGTGGTATGGGTGGGTTAGCCCTACCCCACCACACTTCCTTACCTACCCACTCATCTTACCAAATTCCTTAGTGCATCGTACATCGTTACCCACCCTACTCCAACCTATCTAACCTTACATCACCTTACCATACACCACCTTACTCTACCCACCTTACCTTACTACCCTACCCTATCTTACTCCACCTATTCAAACCCAATCTAACCTACGCCACCTCATCTTACCCTACCATACACCACACCATACCGTCCCACACTTTGCCTAACTCTATATTACCACACCCTTCCTCTCTCCCACCCTACCCCACCATACCTTACCACCCCAACCTACCTCTTCACTCTCTTGTCTAACCATATCACATCCTACCATATCTCACCCTACCCTATTGATGTGATTGAAGATGAGACGTTTTGGCTTAGAGATCATTTATCCACATTGTTCTCATGGCAGATTTTAGTAGACTTTTATTATTATTTAGAAAGTTTTTTTATTTTAATATTTCTATTATTTATTTTTGTCTCACATCGCTTAGGAGATGTTTTATTTCTTTCATTGTAGCATATAAAAAGACTTTAGTTGTAATCTTTTTTAAAAGACAAATTTTGAGATGATACATTTTATTTGAAACTTTAAGCTTATAAAATAAAATAAAAAAACTTGCCCGAATATTCTTGTTTGGCCATTATGGAGCTATTGAGTAATGTCAAAGGAGAGTCGATTAGATTCATATTTTCGGATATTCACGGATGCACGACAAACTGTGTCGGATCGACAATTCGAGAAAATGGAACAACGTTTTGATAATATGATGGATGATATGAAGGCTCAATTTCAAAACATGTTTACGGAAAGAGGTGATGGTAGAGATAACCGCAGTATGATAGGTAATCGTGGTGGTAGAGATACCCGTGGTGGTACAAATGTGGTTAAGAAAACTTCTACAGAGCTATTTCCTGTTTATTGCGGTCATTGTCACGTGAGTGATCATCACTATTATGATTGCCCTGATTTCTTGCAAGAACTACGTAGAATCGAGGAGGAAGCTCGTTTGAAACGTGAATCAGCAAGGAAAAAGACTTAGTTGAAGCAAAAAACGAAGAGATTGTTAACATTCGAGAGGAGGAGTTGAAAAGCGATTATGATGAGACTATGGTAGAGGAGAATCAACCAAATTTTATGGAGAAATTAGAGGAAAATTAGCTAGAACGCACGGAGGAGGAGGAGAATTCGGTTATTCATGTTTGTTAGCCCATTGTTAGCAAGCCAGAGCACCCATTTGTGGACCCTTTGCTACATTTATTGACGCATATCCGACTGTTGTTTGCTATTCTTATATTGTTGTTTCACAGGGAGTCATCCCCGAGTCTTTTCTGCCAAATGAGCGTTGTGTTATTGCATGTTGACGTATGACTCCTCAACAAAACTTTCCATTGGATTCAGATTGTCTATCCGGCTCGTATTTGATCCAGGTGTTCGATTGGTGTCTTTTTGTGTTTCTTTGAGATTGACATGTGATAATGCATGATGATGGCCGACCCGAGCTACGCCACGTGTCATCCTTTGATAATCATACCATAAATGAATAACCTCTAAAAATAAGGCATTAAGGGCCAGGTGCCCTAGAGACATGCCCTGACCCCAGGTGGGAGATCGGAATGAACTCCTTCACCAGCCACCGCATGTCGGCCAAGGTCTGGTGTAGAGGAGGCCGATTCGGTTCGGCCATAAGTGGTCCCGGGGCTCGACCGGGGGGCTCGACGCATGACTCTATGAGCCCACGTGATGAATAGCCAAAGATTAATAAGGAAAGAATCTTGAGTCGTGGATTTTCATGCTTTGACACTATCGAGGTTTCCCCTAGCCATGGGGTGATCATGCGGTAGTGATTGAATGTGATATTGAAGCATGCGGAGTATACGTGTTTGGTCGTCCGGGAATCGCGTATCCTATGATTGGGAGTGAATATCCGAAATAGCCTTCTTATAAGGAATGTCTAGCTTTCGTGAATCTTTGCAAAGTGCGAGTAAATGAGTTATTTCAAAATAGCATGATATCCAGATTATAAGATACGATCGTTAATGTACTGACACTCAAGATACGATTGTATGGATATTATTACAGCGATAGGATTCTATTTACATAGTAACTGTTTCACATGAAATGTAGTAGTCATTGCTTTTGACTCTTCCGATGATTGGGGGTCACGGTGTGTTGCTAGACGCTATCCCGTGATCGTTAGGTATGAAGGGCATTTTCGTAATTTGCTCTTTGTGTCTACGGCCAACATATTCAGAAGCCTATCGGGTCACTCACATAAGAACATCGAGTCAGATTAAAATGCGGTTATAGTGATAACCAAATAAGGAAAGTTTATCTCGATCGTAAAGTGTTATAGTGAATAAATTAATATGGTGGCATTTATTTATTATGAATAAATTAAATACAAGACATTAATTATTAATTAAAGAATATTCCGGATGCCAATATTTGGCAATATGGGGCGCAGAAGACATGTGTATAAGATACACTTGGATTGTGCAATTTAATTAATAAAATTACCATAATATTAATATTGGATATTAATTGTTTTTGGAAAAAAAATAGATTTATGGTAATTAGAAAAAGATATTCAATATAAGATATTGTCAATATCTTGAATTTATTTAATATAAGATATATAATAAAATAGATAAATCAATCAAAGTGATTTTTCCTTATTTTATTAGGAAAATATTTTTCTCTTTCATCTATCTTCTAGGAAGTTTCTCTAATCAGATTAGGGGACATTGGGGCGCCACTCTCCCTATATAAGAAAGGGGTTGGCTAGCTCTTTTGTACATCACAATTCCAAGAGCTAATTGTTCTTGAGAAAAATAGAGAGCTTCTAGTAGAGAGTTTTAGAGAGAAGAAAAGGCCGGTGTAGCAACCGGATTTTTCTAATAGCAATCCAAGGAGGATTCCGGTGAGGAATCCGTGTGGATATCGATAGAGGCCGGACGCGTGGACGGCTTGCGCACAATACTACTATCCTTGACGGTCAAAGCGTCGATCTTATAGATCAACCAAGGTATATACCGTCAAACTACTTAACGTGTTTATTGTGTTAAACGAAGTCGATCTTGGATCTGAAATCAAAATTTTAAATTCCGTTGCATTAAACTAGTGATTTCCTAACAGCAACCTAGTCCTCTTGCTAGTGTAGTTGTGATTTTCGCGATCACAGACCACATCCTCCTCTCTTGTCCGGTTTCCGAGGATGATTGGAAACTTTCTGGAATATATCTTTTTGAATGATATGTTTGGAGCATAGTTATCGAACCCAGCCCGGCCCGGTGGTCCGATTGTTGAATCCGATGACCCGGTCATCGAACCGGGCCGGTTCAAGCATCAAACCGTTTAAAAATGATATTCATAAGGTGATACTAGTTAATTCATAATTTACTTAAAAATTACACAGTGTTAGTAATTTCATTATGTTATTTATTATTTACTAAATTATATGATCCAGCAGTTGGACCGGTGACCACACGGTTGAACTAGTGACCTGGTGATCCAGTGCCTTTGGCAGGTCAATGACCGGGCCGGTCTGATAATTATGGTTTGAATCTCATGGCTAGCTCTTATCTTTCTTGGTGGAAAGGCATTTCTAATGCCCCTAACTTCCATCAACTAAGTACTAAAATTCACCTCACAATCTTTTTTTTTTTTTGGGTATCTTTTTGATTTTGAAGACACTCCTTGAAGGCCTTACCATATCTACAACTTTGCAGTTTCGGCGAATTTGTAGATATTGACCTTCCCTCTATGGATGATATGCTTTGTTTTCTATTATAAATAGTCCTCATGAACCTGTGTTTGACTCTTCCCTTTACGTTCTTCACATTTTTACAGATGCAACTTTGAAACAATATCAACATGCTGGCTTGGGTAGAACTTTGTACAATGGCTGCAAAGGGGTGACAATGATCTGATGATAGTTCCCTTGCTGTGCATAGATCGCTCGGTTTTCTGTAACTTCGTTTTATTTAATACCTTTCGTTGTGGTTGGAAAAAAGAAATTGATAAATCACAAGCTACATTCGGTTTCAGTGCAAAATGTGAAGGGAAAAAGAAAAAAAAAAAAAAAAATCATCTAGCATTGTCTAAGCCATAAGGTATAATCCCAACCTAGGAAATCCAACTATTGCAGGCACTAAGCCTGCCAACCTGAACTAAAAGTAAAATTGACTATAAAACCCCACTAAGTGAAAAATCTGCAGGCACCTTTAACCTCGTACTGAGCACTGAAATGAACGATCTTTTTCACTGCGACTGATGAGGATGAGCATAATACACCATTCCAGGAGGTGGCATAGGATATAGAGGTCGAAAACTGGGAGCTGGAAATTGGGGTACTGAGCCCAGTTGTGGTGGTTGTTGTTGTTGTTGTTGTTGTTGCTGAGATGACTGCTGTGTCGAAACCACTGGGCTGACCATATAAGACAGCGGTGCAGGCAGAGGCGGAGGAGGGACAGTTGGCGGCGGCGGCATGGAAGGAGGAAGGTTTCCGTATCCGTAAGAGCATACAACTGCACCTGATGGTTGTTGTTGTAAATAATGCTGTGAGGTGGGTTGGGGGTAAGACATTTGTGATGGGATTTGGTAAATGTTGTTGTTGTTGTTGTTTTGTGGAAGATGATGATGATTATTATTTGCTGCCATTATTACGACATTTGGATCCACGACACGCATCTGTTCTGATGTTAATGATGATGATGAAGAACTAGAAACAACATTGTTAGGAGGCATTGAGGAAGAAGTGGTGGTAGTAGGGTTTAATCCAGCATTTTTTGCTTCCTCAGCAGCAAATGTTGAAAGAACAGAAGACATAATATACTGGGACGAGCTTGAAGATGCAAGCATGTCTGCAACCTCGGCTGCAGTAGTTTTCTTGGATTTAGGAGCCGACACGTAATTCTCATCATCTAAATGTTTACGCGTATTACCAGCTTCTTCCACGTGTGCCTGTGCAACCTGCATCTGAGTTCGAACACTCTCGAGTTCAGATTCCTGCAAATGTAAGCAGAGCCCAACACCATTAAGATTAGATTATTACAAAAGATTGAGTCAAATGTAATCCAAACTGACATTAACATATATACCTGTTCGTGTAAAGCTTCCCGTAACTGAGACACGAGAGCAACTCTATTAGCTTCAACCACTTTGAGTTTCTCTATAGAGTGTTTCAAGATACTTTCTTCCTCCTCCAAATCTTTAGCCAGAATTTTCCTTTTTGGATCTTTTTCTGCATTTGACACAAAGCAAGATAATTTAGATTTCGAAGTCTCAACATGATTTAATGATCTAAATTCAGCTCACGGAAGAAATACACTAGTTCATACTCTTACTAAGGGCTGCCTCAACCTCGTCTTCCATTTTCCTCAGACGGCTGATAGCAGACTTGCACTTGGTCATTTCTTCATCTTCAGTTCTATGTTCACTTAGCACCAAGTGAAATGCAGTAACAATCTTCTCTGGGGTGCCTCCAATCGTCAATTTCTGCTTTCCAGTAATAAGAACCAGTAATGAATATCAGGTCCCCGATTATCAAACTGACAAGGTAAAGACACTAAATAAGTTAAATGCGTAATATCATCAGGGCCTACAAAAGGAATGAATCCATGGGTCTCACCGTTCTCATGGTTCGTGAATCCCTTTTAAAAATCTTGACTGAACGAGAACGTTTTCTCTTGAACTCCAATGGTGCAGGTAATTCATCTCCTAACATCACATCTTTGAGGTTCTTTGCATGAGACCCAAAAACTCTCCTTTCCTCCCATATATCAACCTGATTTCATGGGCACGTTCAAACTAAAGAGATATACAACAAGTTGAAATACGTGGCAAATACAGTGGTAACGAAACATATTCATGAAAACATGGTAACTAGGAAGTTTGTGAAAGAATGGTAACCGAAACAAGACTCCCAATGTAACAATGGTTTTCATGGTGTTTGTTCTTCTATTATCATTCTTTCCTCTTGTTTTTTGGTCCCTTCGTGTATAATCCCCAGTAGTCATAGGCCCTTTTTATTTTTATTTTCAAAAATGGTATCTTTTTATGAAACATTCTCCTTTAGCAGATAGTACGGTCAGGTAAACTTGTCAATGTGTCATAAGATGGGAAGTCGATCAAACCAAGTAACAAAAGGGAAATCTCGTACCAGTCTTGAAACAACAATCTTTCCATGACCATCTCCTTTCTCAGTCATTTCTTTGAGTGCTGAAGGAAGAACCTTCCAGAACTCAGAAACAAATTCATTGCCATTCCGCTTGCTATTTTGCAATATGTCATTCGCAAGGTACAAGAGAGGAACTTTCTCAATCATCCCAGCACGATGGAACTGTTTATCCCATGTGGCGACAACCAGCTCTGCTTTACTACGGTGAAAAATGCACCAGTGCGACAGCGCTTTTCACAGGTTAAGATAGACAAAAATACACTAAATGTAGGAAGAACAAAACAAACAAACTATTTGAAAAGGTAAAACAGTCCCCGAGAAGTATTTATACAAAAGGGAACAAAATAATTTGTAAACTAGAAGGACAATGATTAAGATCATCATTAAAATGAGCAGCACAAGAAGAGGTCAACTTTGCTTGACGATTTCATTCACTTCATACAAAAAAAAAAATTAAGGGCTATGTAATCCACTAACTGAAGCTGAGAGGAGCAATGACAATGTCAACTAGTAAAGCATTATTCCTATGCTACCTCAATAATTTTCTTGAGAACCTTTAGTAGAATCCTGTATCAGGGAACTAATCAAACCAAGGATCAAGGGAATATCGCTCAATCTGGGCTTGCGCACAGGCACACGAACACAGAAGTGTTCCATGGAAAAATTCTCAAAACAAATGATGCAAAAAGCAACAAAGGAAACCAACATGTCTACATAGCATGAGTACCATTAGCAAAAAAAAGAAAACGAAAACACGCCTTTGCTTTAATTTTGCTACCAAGAGTTCAGTGATGTCTCTAACAAAAATACTACATATATGGCGCCTCATTAGTCAAAAACACTATCATCTAACTAAGTTAATTGTATTAAAGAAGCACAGAAACCGTGATGACATTATAAATCAAATTTTCAACAAATTCTTTGCAAGTAACTATCAAATAGTTCCAAGAAAATCAATTAGAACACCCTAATAGTTATTGTTATGTATCCAGATATGCTATTGAAGTTACCTTTGGATAGTTAAAAGACAAAATCATAATACTCAAACTTAGGGCTCAAAAGCAACTAAAAACCACTAATCATCATTTAGAAGAAACAAAAGCATGACCTATTTAGAGCATACAAAAATACAGGAGAAGCTAGCTAATTCCAACTGCCAAAATGTCCTATCCCACAAAAACAGATCAATGAAACATAACAGCACTTGTCAATTAGGAGCATATACGTTAATGAAAACAATACAGAAGGAATACCAAAAAGGATACTTTCTATACATTGCTGAGTATTGTTAAGCTTTGAAAGCTTCTCTGCTAAAATCTGTTCATTGAAAACACTAGTCATCCCAAACCCCAAAAAGTTTCCCTCTCCAACACCGCCCTAAAGTAATTTAAATCACAAAATCCAACCAAAAAAACGAAAGGAAATCAGTTGAGCGAAGCTATGATGCTCCACGCTTTCAATTAACTAAAAGAGCATAAAGATATGGTCTTTCAGGGGAAAATCAAAAGGGCTACTGAGAAATCACCCAATTGAGCGAATGCTGAGAAGAAACTGATGCGAAATAGGGGAAACGTTACGAATTGCATTGACGAACGAAAATGTAAACTATGCTCGCCCCATCAGACCCAGTAAAAAAGAGGCTGGTGCTTTATGAAATAATCACCAAATCCGGGTGGTGAAATTCGCAGAATTACCAAGTGCAGGAGTTTTATTAGGCTAAGAAACAAGGAAAATGGATGGAAAATTTACAGAAAACACTTAGGTTTGGACTTTTGCAATAAAGCAGAAAAAGGGAAAATCACAATAAAAGAAACACGAAGAGAAGAGTTCCGGAGAGTTGGGTTTGAAGGTTTTCTGTGTTTTTTGATTTTCTTGTGGTGTTTGAGGATGAATTTTTTTTTTTTTTTTTTTTTTTTTTTTTTTTTTTCCTTTTAGGAGCCGTTTTTTTGTAAACAAAATTTTCCTTTTTATTTTCCGCTTTTTAAATTTTAATGTGTTTCCGTGTCCCAATTAGGGCAGTAAGCGAGTTAAATGGAATCGAGTATTTTAAAATATTATCGAATCTGAGTTCGAGTACGAGTATTTCGAACACGAGTTCGAGCTGAGATTCAAGAAAGTTTTACAAACTCGAGCCGAGCTCATCGAGTTTATCGAGTCTAATAGGGTATGAAATTTAACTCGAAAATAATTTAAATTATCATATGATAATAGCAAAAAATATCATTTTGGATAGTTATTATATGAATTGAAAATGTCGAAATTATCACGATTGTTTAGCGGTGGTTTATATGGTGGATATCTAGCTATAAAAGTGTATGAGAGTGATGCAAGCCGGTGGTGCACGGCGGTGAAATGGTGGCGCAATATGAACAGTAGGAGAGTATGCAATTTGGCAGAGTTTTGGCCTTGTTTTCGATTCGGGCTGCTCTCTAACCTGTAAGGTTTCACATTCCACTGCCTCGGTGGTGACCTCTTTGACCATATTGATTTGACTCGAGCCTACATCGAACTCCTCGGTTCTGGGCCTCTTTGAGTCGGGTCTATTTCTGGTGATATAATCGAGGAACAGTCCCGGTCGACTTCTAGCGACTCCAACATTATCGCCCACATGGAATTTGACCCTCTGGTGTGAGACGGACACGACCATTTGAAATTTTCTCATTGCGGGTATCCCCAGGATCATGTTATAGTAAGATGGGAGATCAACAACCAGGAAAGTTACCGTTTCCGTTCGACAGGGTTCGTAGTCGCCGATTGTGATTCTGAGATTGATGGTGCCCTTAACCCGGACTGTGTCGTTGGAGAACCCTTCTAGCGGTCCCAGGTAGGGCTTTAAATTGGCTTTGCTGAAACCAACCGGCCCCGGTGTCTATCATGACACGGTTGACTCCATCTTTGTCGTTTACTCCGACTTTAAGAATGATAGGTATTTCTATGATGCCCTCAGCCGTCGAGAGTTCACTTTTAGTGAACATGATTCCTTTTTCTGATTCTCCCAGGACTACTTGTTTCTCAAAACCTTGGGTATTTATCAGATGTATCTGCAATTTCAATTGATGATTGCTTGGGAGGTCTCCGTGAATGACCTGGATCTCTCTTTGATATACACGCGAGTTGAAACTTGGCGTCCCCTGTTGACGTCGGGGCCGGTGTCCCTTTTATATTTGGCTACCGGCCCTTCTTCGATCAACTTGTCGATACATTTCCTCAAGGTAATGCATTCGTCTGATATAAGGCCATGATCTTTATGATACTTGCACCATTTTGACTTATCCCGGCTTTCTGGTTGGACTTCATGGGTCTTAGCCTTGGGATATGATCTCGAATCTCAAAGAGGATTTGCGTCGGCGTTGCATTGAGCGGGGTGAAGTCGTTTTCATTGAACTTATAGGGCTTTTTCACCTCGCGATCTTGGTTTGCGCTTTTGCCGTGGTCTTTCTTGCGATCTTCTTCACGATCCTCTTGTCTGTCCTCTTTGTGTGAATGGTGCTTTGTCTTTGACTTACCTTTTCCGGAAAGGTGCGGCGCTTCACTCAGCCCAATCATCCTAGCTCTCTCCAACATCTCTCTCAAACCGGATTTTGGCGGCCGAAGATTAAACTCTGTTTTCATAGGGCCTTTGGCTATCCCCGTTAGAAAGAAAGTGATGATGGCGTCGTCGGGAATGTTCCAGGTTAGGTCGTAAATTTTGACGAATCGGTCGTAGTATCTTTTTCCGGACTCATTCTCTCTCATACGGACCTCATAGAGATCTTCGATGGTTTTCTTGGGCCTACTCGCCGATTCAAACTCTTTCATGAACTTCCCAGACAGATCTTTCCAGCTTTCAATCGAGCCCCTAGGGAGCCCGCGAATCCAGGATGCGGCCCTATCCTGCATACAGCCTACGAGGGCAATGCACCAAGCTGACTTGTTTTGGGTCGCTAGGGTGATGCAACATTGGAAAGCGGTGAGCCAATCGAACGGACAGGTGCTCCCATTATAATAGTTGTAGCTGGGGTAGTTTACCTTCTATTTCTCGGTTGGCAGTGTTTTTATGATTTTTTCCGAGATCACGTCTATTCCCGAGACTGGGGCGATTTTCTCTACGAGCCTTGATTTTTTCAGTTCCGCTATTTCTTTCCTCATTACTTCCATTTGTTCGGCTACGAAAGGGTCGACTCCTCGTCTGGGCAGAGATGGTCTCGCAGCCCGCCCCGATATACGTTCGGAGTTTGTGCGATTCCGGGATTCCTCTTGCACGGCTCGCCTTTCCTTTATGATCAAACGAGCGTCTCTTTCGTCCCTCCCCTCTTGTTTTGGTGTTACGTTTCTTTCGGGGGGACCTAGATGACTCAGTACCGAACCTCTTTCTTTTTCGCCTAGCCTTCCTAAGGCTGATCTTCGTCCCTCACTTTTTTCTGGCTCTTTTCCGCGGCTATGTCGGCCCGGCGCTTAAGCTATCTCATGCTCTTTCCTGCGGCCTTGGCGACCTGATTAATGAACACTTTCCTCGATTTCGATCCTCTTAGCTTGGTTGTGATGAATTTTATTTTGTGCCTTTGGACTAACCTCGATTCTTGGTTGAATCGCCTCGAGGACCAGTAAGGGGTCCCGCCTAAAGCGACCAGATGAGTGTTGGTCCGGTACATTATTTCTGCATATTTGGCATATTCTTTCATTGCTGTGATCTCTGGGTCCTCTTGGAATCCGGGTACCTATTCTGGTACTTTCTCTTGGCTTCGCGGAGGCCTTGTTACCCCTATCGCCGTTTTTTTCCCTGCCAGCTAACTCCAAAGCCGCAGCGGCCTCTTTGGACCTGGTCTTATGGTTCAGGATATTTCTGGCGTCGACTGTATCCAGATCCTCCCGGTGGGATCGGTCCTAGTCTGCGGTGGGATTATCAAGTGTTTCTCCTCCGTAATCAGCGCAGGGTTGATTCTGCGCGATCCCCTTTGCCGGTGTGGGCCGGACCAGTTGTGAATTTTTGCTACCTGCATGATACCTTGCGGGATCTAGTTTCGCTAAGACAAATCCGTACTCTGGTTGCCAACTATTTTCTGACATAATCTGATATGCTTTCTAACAACCTCAACTACCTTGTACTATTTAACTTTTGAACAGCTCGATCAAGATCTTTTGATGGTGACAACTCCGGCAAGACAGTGGCCGGAAATACGAATTTTATGGGAGAAATGTGATGATTGAACGCAAAAACCCATAAAATTGTATGTTTCCGCCTTGAAAGCACACGCACCACC
The DNA here is from genome assembly GCA_036785695.1 of Gentiana straminea. NCBI lineage: Eukaryota > Viridiplantae > Streptophyta > Magnoliopsida > Gentianales > Gentianaceae > Gentiana > Gentiana straminea. Next base: position 11,639,862 of record JAVUPR010000183.1, read on the forward strand.
GAGGACCAAAGTTGGTTCTCTTCACAATGTAGGTTCGAGAGAGTAAAGACAACTCAAGATGGTGACTTTGCTTTTTCCGGCGAAATAACGAAACCTGGCTATGAAGATACTAAGAAAGGTGATGTTCTCACGCAAACTCAATATATCACGCACTTTTTGCTCAACATGCGATCGTACGACTTTGAAGGCTACAAGTATTCAACTAAAAGGAAAGAACTTTTTCGACCGAAGATGACTGAGGGTTTCAGGAACCAGAACTTGAGCAAGAACACGACGAGAGAGGTGATTTATCAAACGCTAACTCATGAGTTTTGTACAAGCTCGGATAATGTTACCTATTTTTTGATGTTTTTTGGACGAGAAAGCTGATTCCGAGGGCCTACTGGATGATGAAGAGCTTTGCTGGACCTGGAAGGAGTAAAAGAGATGATGAACATCTGCAGCTCCGCCGTGAGAGGAGCTTTCTGGAGGTTTTTTACGCCTGAAAGACCGGAAAGTTTGATGTTTTTCCGGTAACGGAGCCAACTGATAATGTTGAAATTATCACGGTTGCTTAGCAGTGGTTTATATGGTGGATATCTAGCTATAAAAGTGTATGAGAGTGATGCAAGCCGGTGGTGCACGGCGGTGAAATGGTGGCGCAATATGAACAGTAGAGAGATTATGCAATTTGGTAGAGTTTTGCCTCGTTTTCCATTAATTGCGTATATCCTTAATGGTTACATTGAGCCCTCTTTTATAGGAAGTATGAGAAGCTAGGGTTTTAGCTACAGACAAACAAGTACGACACTCCTGCGATGCAACGCCATGTGCATATCGGGTCGCCTGGCGAGGCAGAACAAAGCGGACTTGTCGTATGGTCGCAGACCCTCTTTCTTGTCTTCTGGTTGATGCCTTGCTCACTCCTGCTTGGGCTCTTATGGTCTCTGATGGACCTCGCTCTTTCAAGGTCGCGGGCCGGCCCCCTGGCCTTATAATAACCTCGTAGGGTTGAAGGCTCAACGCGGGGACCTTTGGCCAGCGATCCCAATTCGAGCTGTACAATTGCCGACGCTGTGACCGCGGGTCTTGTTGCCCAGCCGGGTGGCTGGTAAGACTCGGACCGGGGACCGGGGATCCACAATTTAGGCATATCATGAATTTTCTTATTTATGATGCATAATATAATTTACATAGTCCTAAACTAGATTATTAATGTAAAGTATTTGATGGACAAATGATACAAAAGATATAAATCAACGAAAACAATATAATTTGCTATCATAATTACATTTATTTCAAAAATAAAGATACATAAACATATGTATAATAATGTATATGTATGTATATGTGTATAATATTCATATATGCTTACATTAATATATATTCGAGATTGCTCATAAGTAGTCGAGTCGAGTATTGCGTTGCTCGAGTATCGAGCGTTTAATCTTCGAGTCGAGTCAATTTTGAATTCAAGCTAGTTTAAACCGAGTCGGGTCTTATTTTGACTCGAGCAGATCTCGAGCTACTCACGAGTAGCTCGGCTTGCTTACAGCCCTAGTCCCAATCAACTAAGAAACTTTTTTTTTTAGAAAGAGAACTTTTATTATTGCCAAAAGTGGAATGTCCACAACTTATAAAGGAAATGGCAGAAATTTTTTCACAGTAGACAAAATTTAATATAAGAAACTAAGAAACTTTATTTATTTATTTATTTACACAAGGTGGAGATCTTTCATTACGGTTTAATTAAAAAACGTAAACCGATGTACTTTACGAAGAAAATCACAACAAAAACTTAAACTACCAAAATTTCTAATCGATTTTAAGAGTACAACAATACTTGACTGCACTAAAACATGTAGGGATCTTGTATTCGAAAGGCTACGGGCCTTTAATAACAATTCTGTTTCTCCAAAACCATCCAAAGGAAATCATTTCTTGAAAGATAAACTTCCATTCGATATTTTCATGATCCAATAACAAAGGTTGGGAGATACTAAAATCAATGCATTTATCTTCCCCGTTGAAGGCAAAGAAGCATTGGTGACTCCGGTTTGAAAGAAGCAAACACAAGGATCATTAATTCAATCACAATCTCTCATGGAGTATGTTCTCAAGCTATACATTACCAATAGGACAGAGCGGGAAGTCATTTGTCCTGAGAATTCGATGCCGTGCCTCCCACATAATCATGCGGTTCGAGCATTTACCACGATCTCTTTAAAAAATATTGAGTATTAGTCCTTGACGATACCGGGTTACGCACCTCGATATATCATCATCGAGTGGGCTTCATGGGCTAAATATTTGACCAAGGCGCATAGAGCCGTTAAGGCATACAAGTCGGACTATCGACTTGGGAGCCATGACATATATGTCGACCCTCGAGCCCGAAGTAATGCTAGGAACTCGAGGTCACGACTATCGACTTACGCAAGCAAGTGCGGGACGTGAGTTCCAGGAGTCGATCTTCCCTGTGTCGGGCGATCGGTATCGAGAACGAGTCCACACCGCCTATGTTGGCCCAATATCCATCGGGTAACTTGGGCAAGGGGTAAAGCCCAATTAAGGGTAAATAAGACAATAGCTACAAACCGACTCATATTAGGGTTAGGTCATGCATTGTCCTTATAAATACAACGTTCCAGGAACTACGTATGGCTTGATTCCCGGAATAAGAACAGATACGTAGGCACTCTAAGAATCCCACTTAGACTCAGCCGCAAACATAAAAAACCCCTTCTTTGTTCTTGGCATTAAGGTTCTTGATTATTCACCAATAACATAAGGAAAAGCCCGGATCTTTAAGGTGACATAATTTGTCATCGTCATTGGCGCTAGAAGGAGGGCCCTTTCTTTTGTCGAATACGTCAAGATCATCATGCCTCCCAAGGACAAAACCGCCGAAGAACCACCTCCAAAAACATAGATCCGCGTAACCCGCGATAAGTGAGCAGCAGGGGTATGGAGACTCGGGAGACAAAGATCCGGTCTTAGATACCGTCCAAGAAAATCCGCCAACGCAGCTCGGGAAAATCCACCAAAGCAGCTCGTGGCCTCGCCCGCAGCATCGTGCCATAGTGGATCGCCTGGCGGCGACAGATCACAATGCCCCGAGGAAAATAATGGCGGAAGCATTTATACGACGTAAACTTCAACAACAAGCAAAGATCGGGCGGAAGGCGGTCCGAATACCGCCGCCAATAAGCCTAAGCCGCCCGCCTTGAAGAGACCGCCTCCTCGAGTTCGGTTGAAAGCGAGGAAGCGTGAAATCCAAAGAAGCACATACGCATCGATGAAGATAGCGTTAGGCAGGAGTTAGACGTAATCCTAGGGAAGACCCAGGGTTCGTTGTGGTTAGAATCTCCATTCACCAAGGAGATTGAAGATTATCCTAAACCCAAGGGGTTTAAGATTCCTAAGATAGACCCGTATGATGGCACCACCGACCCGGAGGACCATCTTCATGTGTATCCGTCCCGTACGAGGCCGGACCGTGCACCAAACGAGATGCGATGCCGGGCATTCGAGACTCTACTCGTAGGTCGAGCAAGAGAGTGGTTTACCAAGTTGAAACCCGGGTCAATCTCCGTTTCACCGTACTCGCCCGAAAATTTAGAGACGCCTTTATCGTCAACAAAAAGTTTCAACCGAGCGAGACGCACCTCACAAATGTGAGGCAAAGATAGGACGAGTCGGTGTTAGATTATCTAAAGAGGTTTAACCTAGAGGCCATGCAGGTCAAGGACCCACGGGATCGAGTCCCGATCACTTCATTTGTGGGGGATTGCGCAACACAAAGCTATATGAGAAGTTAAGCGAGAAACCTACCACGAAACATGGACGAATGTGTGAATGTCGTCCATCGATTTTGTCAAGGCGAGGAGGCGTGCGTAGACACACCCAAGCCGAGTGGATGGACAACTCGAGGAAAGATGGTCGAGGAGCAAATAAGAGTCGGGCCTCGACAAGCAAGATGTGGAAAGAAAAGCATCGGTGTGGGATCGCATCGAGGCTCCCGTTTCGGGCCGGTCGAGAGAAAGGGGGTAAAAAGGATAAAGACTTTACTCCTCTCAACCGGTCACGGACAAAGGTTTTATCAATCATGGTCTCCAAGAACCTAGCTAAGAGGCCACCTCCGATCAAAAAACCTCGAGAAAAAGAAGGTCGACAAAGTATTGTGAATTCCACGAGGATACAGGCCATTCGACGGAAGAGTGTTTCGACTTGAAGAAAGACATCGAAGCCCGTATCCAAGAGGGGAAGTTGGATGAGGTCGTCGACAGATCACGGTATTCCGAGCCCAAGGGGCAACGAGATTTTAAAAGGAAAAATCTTGACCAGGATAGAGGCCGAAGTCGAGAGAATTAGAGAAGAAGAGATCGATCCCCCAGACGAGACCGATCTCCTGACACCGATAGGGACTACTATGGTCAGGACCGCTATGATGATAATCGCCCAAATAACTACGTGAATATGATATTTGGGCCGGGGAGAGTGAGAAGGAGCGAGCGGCCGAGAACCGGACGACGCTCGAGACCACGCAAGGCCGAGACTAACCACGGAGGTCGCGTATGGCCCCGAGACGACGTCCTAAATCGACGAGTCATAGTGAGGGGTTAGTAATCGAAGCAATTATAAGTCGCGCCAGAGTATCGAGGGTTTGCGTCGATAATGGTAGCGCTGTAAATATCTTGTACTACTCGGCCTTCCAGGGTATGAAGCTCAAAGAGAAAGACTTAGCGCCTATAGCCTCTCCACTCGTTTGGTTTCACAGACAGTGCAGTCCATCCCACGGGTTCCGTAAAGCTACTCACGACAAGTAGGTGATGGAGAAAGAGGGAGGACACTAGAGCTAAACTACGTGGTCGTGAAAGCTCCCTCCGCATATAACGTCATTTTGGGTAGACCCGGCCCTTTTCGAGTTACGAGCTATAATTTCGACGTTTCATAATAGTATGAAATTCCCAACTCGGAATGGTTCCCACGAAGTAAAAGGGGATATTGAGATCGCCGAAGTCGTAATTCGATAGTGATGAATGGTAAGATGGCGGTACAACAAGTCCTCGTCGAGGAGCTTATTCCGGAAGAAGCGGAAGAGAAATGTTGGGCTCCGAGCGAAGCAATCGAAACTATCAGCTTGTGGGAAGATGAAGTCGATCGGGTGTCCAAGTCGGAGTCCGGATCCCGACTCGGGAAAAGCTTATTGATCGACTTGCTAAAAGAATTCAAGGACGTTTTCGCATGGAAGGCATCCGACATGCCAGTCTACCGACGGACATCGCCATCCATAAACTCGAAGTTGACCAGCCGAAGGCCGCCAAACGAAGAAGCGAAACTTCGCGCAAGATCGATTGGAAGCTATCGAGTCCGAAGTCGGGAAGCTACCGTCGGCAAATATAGTAAAAGAAGTATTTTATCCGTAATGGCTCGCTAATCCAAAGTGTTGGTGAAGAAACCGATGGTACCTGGCGCATGTGCGTAGATTTCACGGATTTGAATAAGGCATGCCCCAAAGATTCCTATCCGCCGCCTAAGATCGACAGTTAGTTGATTCGACCATCGGTTTTGAGGTATTCGCGTTCCTCGATGCATACAAGGGATACCATCGATTCTTATGGATCCCCGAGATGCGGAGAAGACCGCGTTCATTACGAGTTTGGCACCTTTTGTTATGTTACCATGCCATTCGGACTAAAGAATGCCGGAGCTACATACCAAAGGCGCTCAATAGAATTTTTGCGAAGGCGATTGGTAAGATTATGGAAGTCTATGTGGACGATCTACTCATCAAAAGCCGATCGATGAAGCAATTTTTGGTAGACGCCGTGGAAGTATTTGAGGTGCTAAGAGATACCGACATGAAGCTTAATCCAAAAAAGTGCACCTTCGGAGTGAGATCAGGCAAATTTCTAGGGTACATGGTGTCGAGAGACGGGATCCGAGCCAACCCCGACAAGATCGACACGCTAAAGAACATGCCTGCACCTCGAAATATGAAAGAGGTTCAAAGACTCACGGGTCGGATGGCAAGACCGAATAGATTCTTATCTCGGTCGCCCCGCCGCGCACTACCATTCTTCAAGATTCTTCGAAAGCCCGCCCCTTCCATCGGGACGCCGAATGTCGCGTGCCTTCGAAGAATTAAAAGCATATCCGTCGAACTACCCACTCTCACTTCTCCTCGAGAGGGGGAAAGGTTGTTGGTTTATCTATCGGTCCGCGAGGAAGCAAGTGAGTTCGGTCTTGGTCCGAGAGGGGGAAAAGGGCCTGTGTGCCTATATATTTTGTAAGTAAAGCTCGCATGGCCCCGAAACCCGATACTCACCAGCTGAGAAACTCGCATTATCGTTGGTACACGCGTCGCGAAAGCTTAGGCCATACTTTCAAGCCCACCCTATAGTGGTGGTCACAGACCAGCCACTCAAGCAAATTCTGGCGAAGCCCGACACATCTGGTCGACTCGCGAAATGGGTAATCGAGATGGCTCAATACGATATCGAGTTCGTGCCGCGCACCGCGATCAAGGCTCAAGCTTTAGCAGACTTCTTAGCCGAAGGTATATCAGTGCAACTCGAGCAAGAAAAGCAGAGTCAGGAAGAACGATGGATGCTCTATGCTGATGGAGCCTCGAGCAAAGAGGATCAGGCGCAGGCCTCCTATTAGTCAGCCCGAAGGGGGAGGAGTTCCCGTACGCTCTCCGGTTCGATTTTAAGGCAACTAATAATGAGGCAGAGTATGAAGCACTTATTACTGGTCTGAAGCTCGCTCTGAAGCTGGGGGTCAAAAATCTCAACGTTTATAGTGACTCGCAATTAGTCGTTAATCATATCAAAGGGGAGTACGAGGCTAAGGAAGATACTATGAAGAAATATTTGCGTAGTTCAAGGCCTCAAGCCGAGATTCAACTCGATTCAATTCGAGCAGTACCTCGAACTCAAAACAAGAGGGCCGATGCCTTGTCCAAGCTAGCATCGAATTTCGTCTCTAGTAAAAAGGTGTTAGTAGAGTTGCTAACGAAAGAAGCTACGAAGAGATGAGGCCCACCGATATCTCGAAAGCCACATGGATGGATCCGATTGTCCTTTACTTAAAGGACGGAATATTACCCAATGATAAAGTACGGTCAAGAAAGGTTCGATCATAGCCGGCTCGATACGCATTCTTTAATGACATACTTTATCGGAAGTCGTTCACAAGTCCATGGTTGAGGTGCGCATCTGAGACAGAGGGAGAATACCTTCTCGAAGAAATCCATAGAGGGGCTTGTGGAAATCACTGTGGGGCTAGGATGTTAGCTCGGAAATGCAAGCTCGCAGGATATTTTTGGCCATCAATGCAACGAGATGCGAACAATTTAGTGCAGAGATGCAATTTCCCGTCAAATCCACGATAACATCTCTCATCAACAAGCACAAGAAATGAATGTCATCTCGTCGCATGGCCTTTCGACGTACGGGGAGTCGACATTGGGACCCTACCTCGAGCTCCGGGGAACAATAAGTTTGTTGTTGTAGCCGTAGATTATTTCACCAAGTGGGTAGAAGCCAAGGCTTTACCCGACATCAAAGCCGCTACCATCAAGAAATTCCTACGGGTCGATATTTTATGTAGGTATGGTATTCCGAAGGCTTTAATCTCGGACAACGGCACTCAATTTGAAGACCGAAGAGTCGCCGAGTGGTTAGCCGAGTATCATATCGACCAAAGATTTCACTTCGGTGGCTCATCCTCAAGCAAATGGTCAAGTCGAACGTACAAATCGACAGATTAAACTCGGATTGAAAAAAAGGTTGAGGCCGAAGGGCGAGACCGGGCGTTACAACTCCCGAGCATCCCGTGGTCATACAGACAGCTCCAAACTCATCAACGGGTGAAACACCTTTCTCCCTAACCTACGGGTGCGAGGCGCTTATCCCCGCGGAGATCGGCGTCCCTTCCCCTCGAGTTTTAGCGTATAATATTGAGATGAACGACCCCGACATCCGACATGAGAAGGATAATCTCGAGGAGCGGAGAGAAATGGCCTCGCCCGTAATGGCAAGGTACAAGCGTAAGATCTCTCAATATTACAACGCGAGAGTGAAATACGATATTTCAAGGTCGGAGATCTAGTCTTGAGGAAAAATGAAGCAAGTCGACAAGGAGATCGGGACACTCACCCCGAACCGGGAAGGCCCGTATCGATTCTAAAAGTCCACCCTAAAGGTTCATATCAACTAGGTCGAGCGACGGAACCACAAGCCCCTCGACAATGGCACGCGAATAATTTGAGGAAATTTTACGTTTAAGCCTTAGTTGATCGCCTTGTTTTTACTCGTTTTTTAAGATTTGTAATCGACTCCTACGAGACAGTTCTATCTTCGTTATAATAAATAATGATTTCTTTTTCTACAATTCTATTAAGTCATTTTTGTAATATTCTAAATCCAAAAGGACACGAAGTTACACTCGACAAAGTGTGGAGCAATCCAAAAGTCGGAACTCCCGACAACGCCATAAGCATACAATGCAGAAGGCACCAAGAAGACTCGCAAGGTCGGGTCAAATGTCCAAGTCGAGAGCCTAACGTACTTAAGGGTCGAATAAGGCATATAAAGGACGGTTCGCAGGGTCGGGCCAAACGTCCAAGTCGGAAGTCTAACCAGCCCAAAGGGCAATTAGACCGGGACAAGGACAGTTCGCAATGTCGGACTAACTCGAAGATCTAGCAAGCCTATAAGGCTAAAAAGCTAAGGCAACTAGATCGACCTAAAAGCCATATAGAACCCAAGTGCATTATGAACTAAAGTTGATAAAACACTTTGGGGGCAATATTACATCGATAAGGCAGTAAGCAAACAGAGCCAAAGGCTCGACAAGCAAGAAAGCCAAAGACAAGAATAAATGAAAGAGTAAATAACAACAAAAAGAGATAAAAGGGATAAATTTCAAAACAAATTAGGGCCAGTCGAAATGACCAACCCCGATAAAGTAAATATTCACCCAAGTCTACTCAAAGTTGATAAAATTTACAAATAATTGCAAGTTAAAGTTCAAAACATCAAAGTTTGAAAGAAACAAGATAACTAAATAGAAGCATCGGGAGTCGGAGTCGGAGTAGCATTTTCGGGGATCGGCGTAGGAGCAATGAGAGGAAGTCGTATTATCGAGAGTCGGTTTCGTTGTGGGACCACCATACTTCGGGCAAGCGATATACCCCGCCGAAATTCGTCGAAGTACGGTGTCGTACAACGCCTCCGAGTCGTGGTCATAAGAAGCCTGTGCTCTTCGAGCCGGTCGATCTCGACTTCCGGTAGGCCTTCTTCACTTGGTCCACCGCCTTGGTGAATCCTCCAAGTATGGCCGTCTGCATGATTACGTCGAGATCGCTACCCAACTCGTCAGACTTCCGATACTCGAGTACCGCGGCGGTCCTTGCTTCCTCAATTTGCCCAGGGACCTGATCAAGTTCGGTCTTCAATTGATCTCTCTCTTCGGCAATAGCCGCTCCTCGCGCCAGTTCTTCCTCGAGAGCCACTTTCGCAGCAGCCTCCCTCCCCTCGGCCGCAGCCAGATCTCTCCTCAGCTCGGCAATGATAGCCTCTCGCTCCTCCTTGACCTTCTCTATCTCAGCAGCAGCCTCTTTCTTGAAAACGTTGAGCCGCGATTCCGCACCGCTGACACTAGCCGACTCGATAGCAAGCCTCGTCATTCAACCTCCGGATTTGCGTCTTCGCCTCTTCCTCATTCTCGGACGGCGTGCTCATACGTCGAGAAGCCTCTCGACTCATAAAGTAATGTCGCCAAAAAGGAAAAGTTAAGGCATAGGTGTGATGAGTTCCAAAAAAGAAGACAGAAATTGACAAGAGTTAGTCTTTACCACGCGACCCGCCTCTCGGAGGGAAGAGGCCGGGACCCGGTCGTCCGCCTTCTCGACATCTTCGGCCGACATCCTACTCGTGGCGGCAAGGTCGAGAGAGGGTTTGGTGACCTTGGCTTTCTTAGCCGCCTTTGCCGATCTCTCACCAACTCCTCGAGGCCGACCTCCTCTTCGCAACCGAGTCGCTTCGCGCACCGAAGGCTCTTCACCCCCTCCGACAAGAAAGTCGATAATGTCCTCTCGCTTCGCGTATCGACCGGTGTTCATGGGTGAGTCCCCCCGAGGTGGAAGGCGGGGTCGGTTGTGCGACAAGGGTAGTTGTCTCGACACCCTCGCCGGGTTAACAACAGAGCGTGTGCCTATCCTCGGACGCCGGAGGAACGACCCCCGACCTAGAGGCACCGACAACAGCCGCCACAGCGAAGCTTTCGGGACGCCGACCTTCGAGAATCCGCCCACCGCACAAATGAAAAAGGAGTCGCATCGGAAATAATAAAGATACAACTTCAAAGAGCAATAAAACTTAGCAACAATATAACAAAGTTTCATACGGTGTTCCCGATCGACAGCAGGAAGGCTTATATACGGTACGGGTCCCGCCTCCTCGAGGCGGGCAAGGCCGTAAAGGAGACTCAGGTCCTGGGTAACCACCTCGAATGTAAATCTCTCGAGGGAAAGAGCTTCGTTAGGTGCGGCTTCCCGACCCAGTTTGTCATCCCTTCCTTCTCTCGACCTCCATAAGCCGACATAGGGATTATCCGACCCATGTCGGAGAAAGAAGAACCTAGGCTTCCAATTTCCATGAGATGAAGGTCCTTTAGACACGAACTCATGACGATTGGCGCGCTTCTGAAATGTGTACCATCCCGAATCTGGCATCGCAGCAATCTTGTGCCACCATCGGAACAAAGGGACAGTAAATCCGATACCCGCGACTCGGCAGCAATCAGAAAGCCCATCAGAGTCCGGATGGCATTCGGGCCCAGTTGAGATACGCCGATCTCATAATGGCGAAGAACACCGGACCGCCGGACATAGGGGAATCTAAGCCCCATCGATAGTTGGGCCTCGTAGACCGTACGTAACCCTTCGGGGGCTCATCGGCAAATTGTGGTGGCCGGAAGGAAGCCGAGCCACCGAGTTGAGGGCTAGATAGCCCATATCTCCGCCGTAGCCGGTTGAGATCGTCCATGGTGAGACAGAAGTGCACCCCTTGGCCCTTTACCGTCCATTCTCGGTGGACAATTTCTTAGGCTCCCTGATAATACCTAAGGGCTCCCTAGGATTTGAGGGAAGGGTTTGATCGGAAGGGGCAGATATGGGTGTTTGATTGCCGGAATGAGACTCTTCTACCCTATCAGAAAGTGTAGCACTACTAGACATGGATAGATTCACGCAAGAACGGTAAGAACACAGAGCAAGAGGATAGCAGAGAGAGCGCTTACTTGTATTTTCTGAAGTGAAAATGGAGAAATTGGATAGGCAGAAATGATTTCACCGTCTGGTTCTTCTCCCCCTTTTTATGCTTTGTTGATGCCAAATGACAGTGAAAAGACGTGATTAGGGGGGTTACTAGTAGTTATAACTCCCCCATGAATCGCGAGAATCAAGGACGACGTCATTAATGGCAGAAGACGAAACGTTAGTGCGCTCTGACGTCATAATGAACGGCCACGATTGGCTGGGGAGACAGGTGGCATACGAAGCGGTTACACCATTTCCCGCCCAAGATTTAGTCCAACTCGAAGATGATTTCAAATTGGCAGATCTGACCTCGGACAACGGAAGTCGCCTCTCTCAGGTCTGGGGGGCTTATGACGATACCGGGTTACGCACCTCGATATATCATCATCGAGTGGGCTTCATGGGCTAAATGTTTGACCAAGGCACAGGAGCCAGATAAGGCATACAAGTCGGACTATCGACTTGGGAGCCATAACACGCATGTCGACCCTCGAGCCTGAAGTATATCTAGGAGCTCGAGGTCACGACTATCGCCTTACAGGCAGTGCAGGACGTAAGTTCCAGGAGTCGACCTTCCCAGGTCGGGCAGATCGATATCGAGAACAGAGTCCACACCAGCTATGTTGGCCCAATATCCACCGGATAACTTGGGCAAGGGGTAAAAGCCCAATTAAGGGTAAATATGACAATAGCTACAAACCGACTCATATTAGGGTTAGGTCATGCATTGTCCTTATAAATACAACGTTCCAGGAACTACGTAAGGCTTGATTCCTGGAATAAGAACAGGATACGTAGGCACTCTAAGAATCCCACTTAGACTCAGCCGTAAATATAAAAAAAACCCCTTCTTCGTTCTTGGCATTAAGGTTCTTGATTATTCATCAATAACATAAGGAAAAGCCCGGATCTTTAAGGTGACATAATTTGTCATCGCACACGTATCAAAAATACTCACAAATTCAACGGAATTAAACGAGACAGCCCCAAATGAAATCAAATCACAAATAAAGCAAAACGAAAACACAAGAAATCAACACCACAATTTTAACGTGGAAAACCCCTCTCGAAGTGAGAGAATAAAAACAACGAGGCCGAGACCCACAAAAACTCTACTAATCAACAAAATATGATACAAAAGTGTTTCAAACACATCAACCAACTCAACTACACCAAAACATCAACTAAGAATGCAAAATACAAAGAGTTGTTGAAATATATCACCCAAAAACGCAGCAGTCGGTCGCGGACGATTTCCAGAAAATTGAACCGTTGAAACGTAAATTCCACCGTTCATATTGAAGAATAATGAGAGGTGAACAAGAATTCAAAATTTCGTGTCGATCGAAGTCCGTTTCGATACCCGATCGTCACCGGAAAGTTACTGCTGCAACACCAACAAAAGCTGCGAATTTGCCTCTATTTTTGTGAAGATTAGATTGTGAAGGTTAGGGAAAATAACTTAGCTTATTCCCTTAAATACTATTTGACATATTATTATTTTTCCAATTATTTAGTGGGTTTGGGATCCACAAAGGAGTGATCCACCCAACGAATCTCCCCCTCACGACATTGTGGAGGAATTTGTCATTCCCAATAGAACGACATATCTCATGCTTTTCCATTGTCAATGCTTTTGTCAACATATCCGCACCATTATCATCCGTGTGCACTTTTTCAAGTGCTAACAACTTCAACTCCAATACATCCCGAATCCAATGATAACGAACATTAATGGGCTTGGTCCTAGAATGAAAAGTTGCATTCTTACCAAGATGAATAGTACTCTCGGCTATCACAAAGCAACACATACTGATCTTATTTCAAACCAAGCTCCTGGAGAAACTTCTTCATCCACAACAACTCTTTACATCAGTTGTTTTAATATACTCATCTTCGGTAGTTGAAAGTGCAACAAATTTTTGCAACCTCAATTGCCATGACACAACTCCCCCTGCAAATTTAACCAAATATCCTGAAGTAGACTTGTAAGAATCAACATCTCCAGACATATCAGAATCAGTGAAACCAACCAACACGGGTTTTTCATCACCAAAATTAAGGCATAAATTTATAGTATCCCTGAGATATCTCATAATCCATTTCATAGCATTCCAATGTTCTCAGTAGGATTAGAAAGAAAACGACTGACCTTAGTAACTCCATAAGCTATGTCTGGTCTAGTACATACCATGGCATACATCAAACTACCCACTGCTGAAGCATACGGGACCTTTTGCATCTTTTCCTTTTCATCATCGCTAGAAGGACACTGTTTGATACTCAACTTGAATTGAGACGCAAGTAGACTGGACATCGATTTAGCATCACTTATGATAAATCTCTAAAACACCTTCTTTATGTACTTCTCTTATGACAAATAATTTTTCCTGGCCTCTCTGTCACGAGTAATCTGCATCCCTAAAATATGCTTTGCATGGCCCAAGTCTTTCATGGAAAAAGACTTGCTCAACTGCTGCTTCAACATGTCAATCCTTGAAGTCTTCTTGCCAATAATCAAAATGTCATCAACATAGAGTAAAAGAATGATAGAATCATCCTCCGAGAATATGCTATAAACACGCAATGATCCGAGGTAGTCTTCCGGCAACCCTGCTCCTTCATGACAGACTCAAATTTCTTATACCACTGTCTAGGCGCTTGATTCAACCCATAAAGACTCTTCTTCAACTTGCACACAATATCCTCTTTTCCTTTCACCTGAAAACCCTCTGGCTGCTCCATTTAGATGTCTTCTTCCAAATCACCATGAAGAAAAGTTGTTTTAACATCCATCTGCTCAACCTCCAAATCAAGACTAGCTGCCAAGCCCAGAACAATCCGGATAGAAGACATTTTCACAACATGAGAGAAAATATCACCAAAATCAATGCCATTTCTCTGACCAAAACCTTTGACTACTAATCTTGCCTTATACCGGGTGTAGAATTACCGTCTTCATTTTTAATTCTAAAGACCCACTTATTCTTCAAAGCTTTCTTACCCTTAAGAAATTTCACCAACTCATATGTGTGATTGTCATGCAAAGACTCCATCTCGTCTTTCATAGCATCAAGCTATTTATCTTTATGTTCATCATCCATGGCCTCCTCAAAACATTCAGGTTCTCCAATATCTGAGAGCAAAACATACTCAGTCACTGGATATCTAGTAGAAGGCTGTCTCTCTCTAGTAGATCTCCTGGGAATAACCGGTGGAGCCTCATATGATACTGTTCCTCAATCATATCATCATCAATGTTATGATCAATATCAACTGCATCATCTGCATCATCCTGCTGATTACCCTGGTCAACAACTGCACCATGCCCCACTATGGGTGTAGGAGAAATTATCTCAAAGTGAGCTGAATCATCACCAGCCTGAGGTGTTGAACTTTGATTTTTATCAACATCCTGCAAAGTCTCATTCTCTGCAAACACAACATCTCGGATTCTATCACTTTCTTGTCAACATGATCATAAAATTTGTACCTAAACTCATCTTGACCATAGCCCAGAAAAATACATTGTTTAGTCTTAGCATCAAGCTTAGACCTCTAATCTTTAAGAATGTGAACATAAGCTTTACAACCAAAAACTCGTAAAAAATGGTAAGATGCATATTTACCTGACCATACCTTCTGAGGAACATCATTCTGCAAAGGAACACATGGAGACAGATTTAGTACATGAACCATTGTACTCAAAGTTTCACCTCAAAAGGATTTAGGCAATCCGGCTTGTGAAAGCAAACATCTGTCTCTCTCCACTAATGTTCTGTTCGTTCTTTCCGCCAAGCCATTCAACTGCGGAGTCTTTGGCGGAGTTATCTCATGTCTGATACCCTGCTGCTTATAGTAATAATGAAATGGACCTTTGTATTCACCTCCATTGTCAGTCCGAATACACTTCAACTTCTTCCAGTTTCCCTTTCAACTGAAACTTGAAACCGAACACGTCTAATGTTTGGATGGTTTTGCATCATTAAACAAAAACAATTTATAAACCCTAACCTATATGCAAAACTAACTCCTAACCGGCCGAATACCGGGTAATTGCTAGTAAAGCGGGATAAGTAAGGGGTCGATCCACGGGGAATTGGGTTGTTGAATCTAGTTTTATTAATTCCTTTCAATTGTTACTTATGAAAACAAATAAACGAAAGAACAAACATATAAACACATAGAACAGATAAAATAAATCTAAGCTATAACAACTAAGAAAAACATTGAAGAAAGATACATGGAATCAACCAATATACAAACCAAGTGATTTCAATCCAAGTTCATCTAATGATTTTAATTCGATATTGTGGTTTCACCTTTACACGAGATACAAACTCCTAATCTCTTAGTGAATCCGTTTCTCAAGCTATGAGCTCCTAATCTCTTAGTGAATTCAATTATCGATCTCTCCTCTCTCGAATGTTGAGACCAATTTCCATACAAAACGAAGGTGTAGATTCAAGTTAACTCTCGTATTTTAGAATCTAGCAACTGATATATGTTAAATTTATAACAAAAATTTATAACATTTTATACATATTATTGATTAATTTTATCTAAATATCTTAAAAGATAGTAAAATAACCTATAAAAAACTAATAAGTACAAATAAATAACTTAATACAAATTATAACTTTTGTTATCAGATTTACCTGTGGTTTTGTTGTTTTTGAATTATGCAGGTATTATGTGATACAAAGTAGAAGAATCGGAATCAAATTATATAAAAATCTGATCAAGTGGCAGATATTTGACAAATCCGGCGCAGGCCGGAGGAAGCCGGTTCACGCCGGATTATTTTTATGATTAACCCATGTTACTCCACATGCGTCTGACACAATGCACTCAAATTCGGTTAATTCGGCGCACGCCGGATCAGTTTCGGCGCACGCCGGACCAGAATTCTCAGCCTATAAATACCCTCATTTATGAGAAGAAAAGGGGGGAGTACCAATATATACATCTCTATCATTAGATATATTTTCTGATCTACTCTCTGTAAATATTATTTCAGTAGGCATTCTGCCATAAAAATAGTATTAGTATCGTTGTAATAGCTAGAATAATTATTGAAGGTTGTTGATTTTATCAATATCGTTACATTCAGAGGACAAAGCCCACTTCAACAATTGTAATCGGTAATATTCTAAGGTTATTATATTTGTTTTGTTTTGTACAATTTTATATAATAGTATAATGTATGTAGGCTAATTATACAACTAGCCAAGACATGTAATTGAAATATGTTTCTCTTTTAGGGAAATGGATGATGACTATGTTAAAAATTTGATTAAAAATTGAATATGATGAATCTCTTTCTACTTGAACTAATTGCTAGTCTATATTGACGTAATTAACCAGTATGGACAGAGACATAACCTAATCATGAACCGACCGACCGAGACGTTAGGGTATGAGAAAAGGGTAGAAAACTGGAAGGTAAAATTGGCCGTCGACAAACGGAACCCTCTTTCTTATCTAGGGATAGAATATTTATACTCGAGAGATTATCATGTCAAATCATTAGGTTTAATTGCGGTTTTACCAAGGAGGAGGCATAGAACGAATTCGTTCACTCGTACGAGGGAATTTGTTAGGCGAGGAGTATACCGTTTCACATAATCAATAACACTTTAAAACAAGAAGTTCGATCACATCCATTAACTAAAAGAGACCATAGTTCAATAACATTGTCTTGGTTAGTTCTTATTATATAACTATCTATTATATTGGTATCTATATCTATATAAATATCTACTTAATTACTGCAATAGTATCATATTAATAACTCTAATTGGTAAGGACTGCGACTTAGATCAAGATAATAATAGCTAATTGGTGTTTAACCACATTTTGAATTACATTTTTTTCCCTGAGGGATACGATCTTGATTCACCAGACTAGACTACAATTTGACCCAGTACACTGCCGGTAAGATTGGACACCCAGTTTTAGCCGATCAGCAACCTAGATAATTAACCAATTAATTTGTCACGAATTAACGATTAAAGATCCTATCTTTCTATGGTGATATAGCCTAACAACGATTCTCATCTACGTTAGACAACAATTAGCAACCAATCTCTCGATCTAGTCACACAATAGCATCATAAATCATAGAAAGATACAAAACAAATCAAAGATCACGAAAATAAACAAAGGATTGAATAAATTAAAAGATAAACTCACATAGTTTGGTACAATGGATGATCTCCATGAATAAACAAATGAAAATAAAACGTCCTAATCTAACCCGGATCACCCGAGCACAAGGCTCGGGTGACCGGCCTTGGAACCCCCTCGGAAGTGCGGCCGCCGAGTAGTATTTGGTGTATGAAGAATTCTTGATATCTTTTAGGGGGGCGGGGCGCAGCGTTTTTATAGAGTTTTAAGTCGGCCGGGGCTAAGTCGGCGGACGGACGCCCGTCCGAAACACACGGACGCCCGTTCAACTGCTTTGGACGCTAGGGCAGACGCTCGTCCATACAACGTCCAAACTCTCTGTTCTGATTTCTTCTCCTGGACGCCAGTTTGATTTAATGGACGCCCGTCCATAGTGGATGGGGCATGTACGAACGTCCATCATGCCTGGAAGCTGATTTCTTCATCTTTATCCTTTCCTTCTCATCCCTATCTCTTCTCTTCATCAGAAAATCCGAATGCAGCCTCTTCTAATCCTCTTTTAGCTCGAGAACATGTATCTAAAAGATAGATAAAACATACCAAAGCGTAACATAACTCCAAAATAATATAAAATCACAATTTAAGCAAATAATTCGTTACGTTTTGCAATTTAACTATTGAAACATCATTTACTCAATAAACCAATTAAACGCTCATTTTCTATGCAAATTATACGAATATGGAGAGAATTGTTATAAAATATAACGTAATAAATCGTATAAAATCACCCTTAACAACTCCCCCACACTTAGCTTTTGCTCGTCCCGAGCAAAACAAGACCAAATCAAGGCTTGAGACAAAAAAACAGACATTCAAGCAAATATAACATACATTCAATAACTTAGAGGTTCACCCCTGTGTGTGTGCAAAGCCATAGAAAACTTCCACTAAATCCAAACTTGAGAAACTCAAAGCAAAACTAGCTAATACCCCCTCGTAGACTAGCAATAAATGACACTCATAAGATGTACCCTACAAACGTAAAATATCCCGAAAAAAATGATCGAATATATCTAGGGCCTTTCTGAAATACTCAGAGGATAATCCCTACAACATATCTATCAGTTTCTACTGGGGATAAGATAGACGATAACTTAGTCTTATATCCATTTCATAACATTTCTTATTGCAAGTTGATTTCACTATTTCACTTTTTAAACACACATCAGAATGATCTCTTGCCCTGTCATAGCAGAATAGGATATTCGAGATATACCCTACCTTACTCCAATCATAAGGCAGCTTTTCCTGACTGTCGTGAGCTTTTAGTCATCATAGTGGTATAGGACATACGTGGTACACCCTATCGCACTCAAATCATCGACTAGCTTTCGACACACCCAATTAATTCTTATAAATTCAACTTTTTCATTTGACAATAAGTTACGTGTTACTTATCACATTCAAACCTTAGATATTCACAGTATAACATACTTCGGATCTAAATACAACCTATCATAAATCTCAAGATATATACGTAGCACTAAGCACATGACTTATAAGAAAATCAGAAATCACTCGTCAAAAGGGGTATAACTTTATAAATTAGCTCATCGTTCACTATGGCTCGTGAAAAATAGATCTCAGGTGAAACAACTAACTTATCAAACATATGATATATAGCTTCAATGACTATATAAAAATAACGAGCATTGAATTGAATTGCCTACTCGGGACAAAACAAAAAACAAAATGTCGGAAAATTTAGCTCATTTTGCATAGACTCGTACGAATTAAGCAAATGTATAGATACATATCAAATCATTCCCTCCCCCACACTTAGATTGCAACTTGTCCTCAAGTTGTACAGAATTAAAGAAAAGATAAAAGAACTTAGCTGATTGTAGTTCGAAGGTGGCAATTCTGGAAGTGGTAGCAAGTCAGATCCGAAATCGGAAGAAATCGAGATCGTGGACCATCCACCGGAAAACTGGCTTCATCTAAAAGCTCACAATCGCTATCGCAAATATCCTGCACACTTGAAAAATAAAACAAAACGTACCTCGGGGAATAGGGCAAAATAAATCATAAACAAGATAGAAGCACAAGATATGCACAAGATATAATTGCTCAGATGGAACAATCACCACACAGGGAAAACACAGGACACCTAAGCGTCAAACATAAAGCCACAGAAGCTTTACAATACAAATAAGCCCAACATGTGCATACAGAAATATCAAACTCCAAATGACAGTGTAAATGCGGCTTAAGGCTTACATGATGATGATAGAGGACACTACAAAGTAGTAGGGCTAGGTGCACTAAAAAGATAAATAAAAATAAAAGAAAAAAAACAGAATAAAATACAATGCAACTAAATGATATGCAACTATACTAAAAAGGCAAAAAGAAAATAAAGAAAATAAACTAGCCCAACTAATTCCATAGATATCGCCCTAATCTAAGCACGGTCAAGTATATAAACGTCTACTCAATAACATAAGTCAAATTTGGAATCACGTCTAGCTAGGTGAATTACTCAACATGGATTGCAATAGATGGAAAGAAAACCATAACGGTGAAAGAACAGGACATCTATGCATATACAAAGGCCACAGAGGCTCACATTAAAACATCCATGTCGAATAATGAAGCATGTATATAAAAATTAATCAATTATTTAACATGGATTAGTAGATGGAAAGATATAAACATGCAAGTTAAGAACATCTACGTAAAAATAATTAGCCACAGAAGCTCGTATGAAAGTATCCACGTCAAATAAAGCATTAAAAATCAAGTCAAGAAAAATTTGGAACCTGAACGTGCGTTCCTTCTTTCAAACGGGCGTTCACCTGGAATTTATGAACTGGACGGGCGTCTGGATTAAACCGGACGCTCGTCTAGTTGCCCTAAGACTTAACAGAAGAGGTGCATGTTGGATGGACGGACGTCCACTCACTATGGACGCACGTCCGGTTACCACAAAGAGTGGCCGGGCGTTCACGAGAGAGCGAGACTCCCGTCCGGTCTTAGCATGATGCACACAAAGAGAAACACGAGCAACCTCGAAACCCTAGATATAACATCAAAAACCCTAGATACTTAAGAAACCCTAGAAATCCTTTATTTATTTATTTAAAACAGAAAACAGAAAACAATAAAAGGGGGAAAAACGTGTTGAAATCTTCTGAGCCCAAAATGGAAGGGAAAACAGTGGATTTTGACCTCAAAAACGGAGTCGAATGGCTGTAGGCGGTTCGCCATGTCGTCGGCGTCGGAACGAGCTTTCCGAATTGGGGTCCTGCGCGCCAAACGGGCACTCGAGCCGAAATTTACGGCCAAAATACTAACGAGTGCTAAAACGATCCCTTTTATCCAAAAGTTCGATCGTACAAAACGTGGAGTCAGATAATTCAACCTCAGATGTCCCCGAATCAATGTAGAAACTAGGTTACATATTAGGTTACACTTCACGTTTAACAAATCGAGTAAAAAACTTTTTGCACATTCTTAACCCTACGGTCATCGAAACACGGCAAAAATAAAAAACCTCAATTTATTTAACGCTACTTTTTATTGAAAGAAAAATAAATCGTAACAAAATAGAGAAATTAACTCAATTAGACTCAACAAAACACCGATTCCCCGGCAACGGCGCCATTTTGTTTGGATGGTTTTGCATCATTAAACAAAAACAATTTATAAACCCTAACCTATATGCAAAACTAACTCCTAACCGGCCGAATACCGGGTAATTGCTAGTAAAGCGGGATAAGTAAGGGGTCGATCCACAGGGAATTGGGTTGTTGAATCTAGTTTTATTAATTCCTTTCAATTGTTACTTATGAAAATAAATAAACGAAAGAACAAACATATAAACACATAGAACAGATAAAATAAATCTAAGCTATAACAACTAAGAAAAACATTGAAGAAAGATAAATGGAATCAACCAATATACAAACCAAGTGATTTCAATCCAAGTTCATCTCATGATTTTAATTCGATATTGTGGTTTCACCTTTACATGAGATACAAACTCCTAATCTCTTAGTGAATCCGTTTCTCAAGCTATGAACTCCTAATCTCTTAGTGAATTCAATTATCGATCTCTCCTCTCTCGAATGTTGAGACCAATTTCCATACAAAACGAAGGTGAGATTCAAGTTAACTCTCGTATTTTAGAATCTAGCAACCTAGATAATTAACCAATTAATTTGTCACGAATTAACGATTAAAGATCCTATCTTTCTATGGTGATCTAGCCTAACAACGATTCTCATCTACGTTAGACAACAATTAGCAACCAATCTCTCGATCTAGTCACACAATAGCATCATAAATCATAGAAAGATACAAAACAAATCAAAGATCACGAAAATAAACAAAGGATTGAATAAATTAAAAGATAAACTCACATAGTTTGGTACAATGGATGATCTCCATGAATAAACAAACGAAAATAAAACGTCCTAATCTAACCCGGATCACCCGAGCACAAGGCTCGGGTGACCGGCCTTGGAACCCCGGAAGTGCGGCCGCTTTGAATAGTATTTGGTGTATGAAGAATTTTTGATATCTTTTAGGGTTGGGGCGCAGCTGCTTTTATAGAGTTTTAAGTCGGCCAGGGCTAAGTCGGCGGACGGACGCCCGTCCGAAACACCTGGACGCCCGTTCAACTGCTTTGGACGCTAGGACAGACGCTCGTCCATACAACGTCCAAACTCTATGTTCTGATTTCTTCTCCTGGACGCCAGTTTGATTTAATGGACGCCCGTCCATAGTGGACGGGACATGAACGAACGTCCATCATGCTTGGAAGCTGATTTCTTCATCTTTATCCTTTCCTTCTCATCCCTATCTCTTCTCTTCATCAGAAAATCCGAATGCAGCCTCTTCTAATCCTCTTTTAGCTCGAGAACATGTATCTAAAAGATAGATAAAACATACCAAAGCGTAACATAACTCCAAAATAATATAAAATCACAATTTAAGCACATAATTCATTACGTTTTGCAATTCAACTATTGAAACATCATTTACTCAATAAACCAATTAAACGCTCATTTTCTATGCAAATTATACGAATATATAGAGAATTGTTATAAAATATAACGTAATAAATCGTATAAAATCACCCTTAACATCTAACACTTGATCTTTTGTCTTTAAAGTGTAGACCCAAAGCTTTGTTGAGTGATCATCAATAAAAGTCACAAAATAGCGGGAACCTCCAAGCTTCCTTGTCTTCATAGGACCACAAGCATCAGAATGAACAATCTCAAGTACTTCTGACTTTCTTGAAGGTGGATTTGATTTAAAAGAAACTCTAGATTGCTTCCCTGAAAGACAATGAACACACTTTTCCAAATGCAAACTTTTAGAACAAGACAATAAATTTTTCTTAGATAAGACAGTCATTCCTTTCAAGCTCATATGACATAACCTCTTATGCCACAACTCAGTCTCATCAAGTGACTTCACTGCATTAGCCTCATCAACAATAACTTTGGATTGAGTCAAGAAAAGTGTAGATGTCATTGTACCTCTAGCCACAACTGAAGACCCATTTGTGAGCTTCCATTAATCACAAGAAAATGAGCTATTATAACCATCATCACACAGTCTGCCAACGAAATCAAATTCAACCGGATCTTTGGAACATGCTTAACCCGTTTAAGAATCAGTTTGGTACCATTAGACGTCTCCAAACTAATATCTCCAACACCTGCTCACTTTAAGATAGAATCATAAGCCGTTCTCACATCACCAAAGTCACTTGGAGTGTATGATGTGAAAAACTCTCTTCTTGAAGTAGCATGGACCGAAGCACCATTGTCAACAACCCAACTAGTCACATCATCAGCAAGAATAATATCATCAACCTCTTGAAACACAAGGAAATCATTAGAAGAAGCTGCATTAACTATATATTCCTTCTTCTCATCATTTTTCTTGTCATTGTTTCCCTTTTTCTCTCGTTTCAATTTAAAGCAAAATTTCTTGATGTGTCTCTTCTTGCCACAGTGATTGAATTCAAAAAATTTGTACTTGCCCTTGGATTTAATTCTACTTCGACCTCTATCTTTAGAAGCTCTAGTTTGACTTCTCCCCCGTGACTCAGTAACCAAGACATCCGACTATGAGGAAACACCATGTGCTTTCATCATGGTCTCTTCTTCCAACACACTAGTCTTAGCAAGATCAATGGTCATAGCACCATCTGGGGTAGAATTAGATAGAGAACTTCGAAAATTTTCCCACGATTCCGGTAAGAGGCAAGAAGCATCCATCCCTACACTTCATCGTCAAACTTAATACCCATAGCATTAAGCTGGTTCATAATACCCAAGAAAGTATTCAAATGATCAGCCATAGGAGTTCCATCATGATATCTCAAATTCATCAATTTATACATCAGAAGCATCTTATTGTTTCCAGTTTTCCGGGCATACAAGTCTTCGAGTTTTTTCCACAAATACCTAGCATGTTTCTCCTCACTAATGTGATTTAAAACATTATCATCAACCCATTGTCAACTATTACCACAAACTTGCCTATGCAACAAATTCCACTCTTCATCTGTTTTATCATCAAGTTTTTTAGCACTGAAACCGGCAAGAAATAATTTTTCACATACAAAAGATCCTTTATTTTATTTTTCCATATGAAATAGTTTTATTCAAAGTGATCATTCTATTCAAGTTGGCTTCCATTTCACCAATAAAAAATGTTCACCAAAAACACTTCAAAACTAAATCAACTAACCGGGGCTCCGATACCACTTGTTGGGAAAACAAACAATTGCAATATCACACGTATCACAAATACCCACAAAGTCTTCCCCTTGACACGCAATGGAATTAAACGAGGCAGCCCCAACGAAATCAAATCACAAATTTAGTTAAACGAAAACACAAGAAAATCAATACCAAATCAACTAACCGGGGCTCCGATACCACTTGTTGGGAAAACAAACAACCGTAATACCACACGTATCACAAATACCCACAAAGTATTCCCCTTGACACGCAACGGAATTAAACGAGGCAGCCCCAACAAAATCAAATCACAAATTTAGCGAAACGAGAAAACACAAGAAAATCAATACCACAATTTTAACGTGGAAAACCCCTCTCGATGTGAGAGAGTAAAAACCATGAGGCGAGGCCCACAAAAACTCCACTAACCAGCAAAAGATGATACAAAAGTGTTACAAACACATCAACCAACTCAGC
The DNA here is from genome assembly GCA_036785695.1 of Gentiana straminea. Lineage (NCBI taxonomy): Eukaryota > Viridiplantae > Streptophyta > Magnoliopsida > Gentianales > Gentianaceae > Gentiana > Gentiana straminea. Next base: position 11,664,543 of record JAVUPR010000183.1, read on the forward strand.
TACACCAAAACATCAACTAAGAATGCAAAATACAAGAGTAGTTGAAAAATATCACCCAAAAAAGCAGCAGTCGGTCGCGGACGATTTCTAGAAAATTGAACCATTGAAACGCGATTTTCACCGTTCAGATTGAAGAATAATGAGAGACGAACAAGCCTAAAATTTCATGCCGATCGGATTCCGTTTCGATACCCGATCGTCGCCGGAAAGTTATTGCTGCAACACCAACAAAAGCTGCGAATTTGCCTATATTTTTGTGAAAATTATGAAAAATAATCTAGCTTATTCCTTTAAATACTACTTGACATATTATTATTTTTCCAATTATTTAGTGGGTTTGGGATCCACAAATGAGTGATTCACCAAAAAAGCATTTAAAGTCACCACATTATATCTACCATTCCCCTCAAAGATTATCTCACTACATGTCTATTTTTAAATCTTGTTGTGCTGGCTCAGTTATATTTTGTGTGGTGTCCTTAAAGGCTCCGAAAATTGTTTTAGGGCTGGTTTTATCAAAATAACTTTATCTCAATATTTATTTTATCTTTGTTTTGAGAACCTATTTCATTCTCACAAAAATGTTTTACGGCTGGTTTTCTAAAAATAACTGTTACACTAGACCAGCAAGTTTAAAAAAAAGTTACCTCATTGTTGGCCACTTGGCCTAGTGTTTCAGGTTCAAACCCTTTAATGGTTTTTTGTTTTGGAAGAAATTTGTTCCATATAATATGGTGTTGTGTTGATGAACGTGATTGTAAATATTATACCAAATGGTAAGGAAATAATGCATATAGTTTATGTAAAAACAATGTTTATCTCATTCACAAAAACAAAATACAAAAGAAAATTAAAGCGCATTACCTCCGTACCATCTATGGGTGAGGATTTTTTTTTAGCAAACCGTAATATTTCCTTTTTAAGGAAAGGGCGGATCTGTTATTTTGTGAGACTAAATATTATATTAATTATTATTATGGATTTAAAGTATTTCAAATACGGAGTATGTATTAATTTTGGTAATTAATGAATGGAGGTTTTATTTTGGGAAAGAATAAAACTTCCAAATTAATGGGGAGGTTATCCGAATTACTTTTCATGAACTTAAAGTTGAGAGAAAACAGAAAAGGGACAAAAGAGGATTCTTCAAAATTCTCACAAGGGTGGATTTAAGATACAAGTAGAGTTTCGGAATCAGCGTGACAAGGGCGTCGTTTTGATACTAAAAGTTTCAAGTTTCGTTAAGGTATGAATTTTACCCTAATCTTGGATTCTTCGAGTTGATCAAGTTTCATGGTTCCTTTTGGTGTAATTCGTAGTTCTAATAGTTTAGAATCTTTTGATCACGAGTAATGCTTGTCTATTTGTGGATCAATTAGGTTTGAGTTGAAGTTTCAAGAAGTGTTTTTTTTTTTTTTTTAAGTTTTGGCTTTGGATTGCTTGATAACATGTAAGAGGATTTTAATGTTGAGCAATTATGATTCTATAACGTTTGGTTGAGTTTTTGTGTTGTTTTGGTGATAGAAATCATGCCTAAATGTTGTTGTTGAAGTGTGGTATGTTATGGTATGTTAAAGGTCTGTTTTGTTGCTGTTTTCTGAGTTTTTGTTGTCAAAATTGGTTGAAACCATGTTGGAAATCGTAAAGTGCTGAGAAAATCATGTTTAGGACAGTTTTAAGCTTTTATCGCGCGCAAAAAGTGTTTAGCGTGTGCCAAAATTGAACAAAACATGTGCAAAAGTTTAGAGAGCTTTTAGCACGTGCTAAAATTGAAACGGAATGTGTCATAAAAGATCAGAGAGCTTTTAGCGTGCGCCAAAAGTAGGGGTGTTCACGGATATGATTTATCCGAAAACCGAACCGATCCGAGGACATTCGGTTCGGTTCGGGTTCGGTTCGGTTCGGTTCGGTTCGGTTAGTATTCGTTTCCGGTTCGATTCGGTTAATAATATAGAGAAACCGAAAATTTCGGTTCGGTTACGGTTTTCGCTACAAATTATCCGTAACCGAACCGAACAATTAACCGAACCAAAAATGAACCGGATAACCGAACCGAAACTGTACCAAACAAAAAACCGTAACCGAACCGAAACTGTACCAAACAAAAAACCGTAACCGAACCGTTTATACCCAACATGTATGATTAGCCTTTATAACCGAAATATTATATTTTTTTATAAAAATTGATTATAACCGAACCGTTATCCGAACCTTTTATAACCAAATGAAAAAACTGAATAAAAAACCGAACAGTTTATGACAAAATAGAATTATTAAATTTTATTTCGGTTTTCGGTTAACCGAACCGAACCGAACCAAATCATATATTTCGGTTCGGTTCGGTTTCCTAAGGCAAACGGTTCGGTTTCGGTTTCGGATATTTACTAACCGAAATTTTCGGTTCGGTTTCGGTTACGGCCATTAACCGTACCGAACCGAACCGAACCGTGATCACCCCTATCCAAAATCCAAAAGGGGTTTAGCGTACGCTAAACTGTAACAGAAAGCTTCCCAAGCTGTTGTTCATGTTTAGTGAGCGCCAAAACCCCATGATTTGTGTTTTAGATTGTTTTGAGCCCCGGATCTAGTTTTGAACGTTGTTTCTTGGTCTAATAACATTGTATAAACATGAACAAGCCATTATTAAGCTTCTAATGCATTTAGTTCCGGCACTGAATGGATTCTTACTAAGATTTAAAGTTCGGGACCGTTGGAAAAGCATGATTGGCCTTGTGCTTTGATGGATTAGTATCCATCAATGTCTATGTATGTGCTAGGAATGTTGTGTCTAGTTGTCTAAGCGAGAGAGTAGAAGTGTTAGGTGAGTTTTGCCTTGAAAACACTTAGGTGGCTAGTTAATAATTAATAACATACGTACTTGTGTAGTTAAAAGCCTAAACATCATGTTATTCTTGGTAAGGCACAAGTCTATATCGCGATGTGTCGTTTGGTCAGTATAAATTGAATAACTCCGTAGGTTACTAAGACCCCAAGTACGGAGGGACTTCTCCGAACACACACTATCGGGGCTAGCCCGTGGCTATTGGTGTGGTCCACTAATAGGTTGCAATTGTTGCTTCGTGGCGAGTAGCACCATGCGTAGTGCCCTTGAATACTGATGTAACAAAGATAAGCTAAGATAGAAACAAGTAGGATCCCACGACATGTTGATAAGCATGAAGTGAAATCTAGAGTTGAAGTCGGTCTCATAAAGATAACTCAATAATAATGTGAACATTTCGTTATGAAACTTAATTGTTCAATAGCTTCTACATCTTTACTAAGTACTTTTGTACTTACCTCTACTGCATGTTTGTTTGCATTCTTTGTGGGGTGAGAAGATGAACAGGTTGAACCGGAGTTTGACGATGACTTCGAGAATGATGTGTGATCGTGTTTGCTATGCCTTGCTAGACAATTTTCTTGTTTTAAATAATTGATGTAATGCTACGACTATGTTATTCTCCATTTCAAATGCTATTGTATTTCCTTTTATTGTAAGACAATGTTGTACTTTGATTTCAAGACATCGTATTTTGTAAGTTTGAATTCCGTTGTTGTAAGATAACATTTCAATCTTTAGTATGTTTGGTATTCTATTCTAGTAGCATTTATGATTTCACCTGAGCCATTTAGCTTCCGTTTTTGCTTAACTCGATACGAGGACGTATATACTTATGTATAATATTGAATTTTATTTAATGTTATACGTGCCAAACGTTCTTTTCCGGATAAGGATTCGGAATCCGGGAACGGGCGTTACACAAACTCATCAAACAAAAAACCAAGCCGTGCGAAACTGAAATGCCCTAAAGCAACTACAAACCAAATTATTTGGTTTGGTTTTGAACCTAACCGAAATACATTGGATTGGTTTTGATTGTAAAAAAAAAACCTAAATTGGAAGGCAGGTTGCCTCCCGATAGTAAAGGTATTTAACGTCAATTTCCCAACTTAATACTTAATCCAAACTGATACGTCAAATCCGATAAAGAGCCCACGGATCTGGACCAGGCCCGTATAACGGCCCAATAACGGATAGGGTCCTTGGCCCATCCAGTCCGCCCCTTCATAAGCCAGACCAAGCCAAGCATAACCCAACCTGTGTTATGCCTCTACGGTTTCCATCGTTGGCCAAGGCAACGGGCGTCGATCAACAAAACATCCAGCTCGACACAAAACACTAGGGGCGACCTACTAGCCCACCGACTCGTAGTCTGTCAGCTCGGACCAAACCCGCTTGACTAGGCAACATAGTTCCTACACCACGGTTACTGGTGAAGAACCCGCGGCGGTTATGATACAAGCTCGCCCCAGCATAACTCGCCCGGCAACCTTGTATTTACTTATAAATTACTTGTATTTTAGTTACCGCCTTTGTAACCGCCGACTATAGTCTCTATAAATAGCGGCATCACCCGTATCACTAAAATACGTCATTGTGGCTTGATCCCTTGCAATCCAAGGGAACTAGGCAGTCTCCCAAGACACATCCATAATCATAAACACACCACGCATTTCCTCATATTATTCTTAACCACCGCCACATATTCACCGGAAAATATTGCTCATTTAATCCAGATATCCACCATTAAAAATCAATAAAACGTGTTTGTGATAACTCTGATGTTATCAGTTGGCTCCGTTGTCGGGAAATAACGCTATTGGCACTTTTTCCGGCGGTTGTTCTTCGGTTTTCTGACGGCCTAAAACCGCCCAATTTTGGTTTTCCGGCTAACCTTCATCCGGTTAATAAGCGGAATCTCTAGGATTTCGCAGATCTTCATCGGAACCTCCGTCAGATTCAAAAGATCATCATCACGTCCGTTTCAGATCCAACATATCTTCATCTCGCAGTCATCATATCTTGCAGACCTCCATCGGCATAAATACGGTGGATGTTTAGTTAATCTACATAATTAATATCTTGTATTATTTATTCATAATAAATAAATTTAATTATATTAATTTATCACTATAACGCTATATAGTCAGGATAGGAAAACCTTTCAAATAGTCAAAGAAGCTCTTCATCAGGGCCAAGTAATCAACCATACTCTTAGTGTCTTTCTCAGTTTTTTTTTTCCCGGTGCATCCTTATACTCAAGAATTTTGGCATGTGGCTGACCATTGAACAAGGTTTCAAGGGTTCTCCATACTTCAAAGGTAGTACCGCATCCTACAACTTTGGTTAATGCTTGCTCTGTCATGGACCCTAAGAGCCAACCAAGGAGAAGCTGATTAGTAGTGATCCGGTCTTCATAGGCTAGGTTTAGCTCTAGACCTACACCCCCACTGGGTTGTATAATCTGAGGTAGAGGTGGCTTTCTGCCGAACACGTGTAGCAGTTGTGACCGGGGCACTGGAGACGACATCATGATCGGAGGTGGATATTCCACCACCGTTTTCGCTCTGATACCAACTTAGGAATTTATGGTAAAATAATCTTCATTGATTGATTCAATTCACAGCTGATTACATCATTATATCCGTCTTAATTTTAACAGAATCACAAACCAGAATCTTATCTACATTTTTGACATTACACTTGTCACAATACTAGCAAATAAACTAATTTCATCCAATTTTAATAACAAAATTTCATTCCAAAGTTAGATAAAAAGAATATCCATTATATCATGACTGGACAAGTAAGAAAACTCTTCCATAGAAGAGAATGTTCCAGTTCACTGATTCATCATCTACTTTAAAAGACGGCTTTACATGTATGATTGCATCCAGTAGTGGATCCGGAAATTTTTTTTAAAATTATTTTCTTTAGGCGGGTCCCAACACCCCGTGGTTCGATACGTGGCTCCGCCCACCACTCATTGCACCACAGTCACAACCTTTAAAATAACCCTTCATCTAATTTTTGTCTATGCAATGCCAAACACTGCAAGAAATATAGCAAAGTTACAAAAGAAACTAATGCTCAATATGTTTTAAACTTAAAGGGAAAAACACAAGATGGCAAAAAGTGAAGTGGATATTTGAATTCTGTGTGCAAGATCACAGAAAGAGTCTATACCTCTGTATACGCATAAACGCCTGCTTCTGCAGATCCTAAGGGGCTTCCTCTCCTGATAAATCGTCCATCTTTATATATGTATAGCATCGGTACTCCAGTTGATAATTCTAAGTCAATGACCTATCCAAGAAAGTATATAATTGATTATCAACATGAATAAAATGTTGGAACAAGTATTTTAAAACCTTGAGCTAAACTTAGTTACCTCCCGAGATGTTAATTCGTCAAGATACATAATCATGGACCTCAAGGAATTAGCATGAGCAACAACCATAACATGTTTTCCAGTCACCAGTTGAGGCTCAATCTGCAAATGTCCTCTGACCTATCAGATTCTTCCACATGCTAAAGACAACTAAATGTGGCCCCCACCACTTACTTACCCTGCACCACACGTTGAAAATCGACTTTCAGAAAGTCGAGTATGCATTGACTTTGAAAAGCCTAATAGACACCATATAATTGAGTGTTAAGAGCCCGATTCTCCTATCAATTACTTAAATGTCGATTTTCAGTGTGGTGTAGTGGTAGAGATGTAGTGCCACAGTAACTTGTGCATGGTCCATTCAAAGACCCCATCTACCAAATTTCTCATGTATTCTACTGCATTTATAATATGAACTACAGTTAAACCTCGATAAACGAATAACCTCGCCAAATGAATAATTTTCTCCGGTCCCGACTTGGACAAAAGGGCTTAAAATAATGTTCGATAAATGAATAACCTCGCTAAACGAATAATTTTTTTTCTGGTCCTGAGGATATTCATTTATCGAGGTTTAAATGTATGAAGCAATGGCATGATGACTTACATGCTCTTTGAAGAAAGCTACTGCCCTTTTCAAGCACATTTCCAAGCTCTCCCCGTTCGGGGGCTGAACATCATAACTTCTACGCCATTTATACACTTGATCTTTCCCATATAATTCAGCTGTTTCCTGTTTATTGTAACCCTGTAGCTCACCGTACCTGCAAGTAAATGTAGCATTAGATCAAAACAAGCAATGCTTAGTTTAGTGCACTTCTAGTACAGGCAGAATGATTACAAACTTACATTCTTTCATTCAGCTGCCATGCTTTAACAATTGGAATAGACTGCTTTTTAGTGGCTTCACTGTGAATTTGACTCCATTCTTTAGCTGGTTCATTCTCATTCTGCGTAAAAATTGGCACCTGAAAGTAATAATACAAGTTTGACTGGCAATGGTTTGTTCACTGTTTACGGAAAAGGCAGATGATGTAAAAGCTCTCCTTATGTTCTACAAAATCAGTCTAGCCACCAAGGAACTGAATGTCATGAGAAATAAAGACATCGCATGCATAACAGAACAGAACATATGTGAAACGAAGTACAACATAGGATCATCAAATTAACAGAATACACGAAAAGTATCAGACATAGAAGGTTCTAGGCTGTCACTATGGACAGGCACATACCAGAGACCGGATACGATGGGAGAGGAAGAGCTGGCCAGGCCAGCAGCAATTAGGAAAAAGACACTTAAAACTTAAGACATTTTAAGCGAACTAAAGAAGAAGAAGAATAGCTTAAATCTGTAAGAAGAGATGGTGGGGGATCGCCCTGGTTAATCCGAAGAACAAAGTACAAGAGCAAAGTATCCAAAGGGATAGACCATGATGAAACTATAAAAATAACGTGATAATGACATGAACATGTAAACATGAATAATATGTAACAAATTCAAACTCTACCATTACAAACCTAAATCTAACGCACTAAACATCTCACCGCTTAAGAAATATCTACTATTTCATTACTCCCAGACAACTGATAAACTCTCTTCTTTGGCACAGAATTCACAACATGCCAAGAGAATTTTATGGACCATTTTCACATGCCCGCTTTTAACATTCATCCCGCTTTCTGTTTCGATAAACACTTGTTAATTGTCATTCTCTCCATTTAAACCCTTCATCCAAATTAATATACAAATCTAGTGCCCTGTCCTCCCACCCTCAATATTTCTTCCATTCTATCTCCTTACATTTTCTATGTGAATATAAAAGAAAATCTGTATACTGTTATACATACTCTCAACAGAGTTCACACTAATTAAAAACAAACTTTCTTAAGATAGAAATGGCCTTTTTCGGGTCAAAAGGCATCAGGATCATACAACTAGCATGAAGTTTTAACAAATTATACTCCTCAACCGAAATCAAGTAAAGAATGCATTGCCCTGATTGTATAAGTACCTTCATGCACCGGTGCTCCGTGAGTGCAAGCATGGCAGTCATCTGTGAACGAATCAAAGCTGAAGTGAAAACGATATCTATAGGCATATTCTTAATTCTCTTACCGGCCTCAATAGCTTCGTCGACTCCTTTCTCTGTCAATGGCACGTCAACACAACCAGTAAAGAGGTTCTTTTCATTCCACATTGACTCCCCATGTCGAATCAAGAGCAAAACAGCCTCATCTGCAAATACACATCTCTGATCATTGAAGAAAGAAGATTAACATTTACGTCAATTACTAGCACAACTGGGATTCACTCACTGTCTTTCTCAGGAGAAGCATCATTATATGTTTGCAAAGATGCTGAATTTGAGGCTGAAACTGATGAACAAGAAACTTTCTTGTTAATTAAACCGATTTCTGGCTTCATGGATCTCCTGCATTCTGTTGTCAAGAACAATTCGTCGTTTCCCAAACCATATGGACCTGATCTCCAACTAAATTTCTTGCACCCACTGGTAGAAATATTTTTTTTTCTTCCCTTAACTGCATCTCCGTGATCAATGGCCCAATGAATTTGGATAACTGCTTCTATTGCAACAGCATTCATCCTTAGGATGCCAAAAACAGATTTCAAAATGGAAAAAAAAATGATCTTATATCTTAGTTGGATTGACAATCAATGAATCACAAACATAGTTTGATGATCTACTCAAGATTCAGTTGAGTATCGAATCCAGAAACATTACACAGCCAACATTGCAAACATTTCTATGAAGAGAAGACAGAAGCAATCGAAATTGTGGGTACCTCAAAACATAATTACCCTCTAAAAAACATAATTATTGTCAAATCTGATTCAGTTGAAGCCAAAATGGGCGGAAATACTTAGGTCATCTCGGTCGGTGTGAATTCAAATGGTTTAAAACCTTTTTATTAAGTTTATTATACCCATTGGAGTGAAATGGTGAACAGTGACAAAGAGAGGAGCAAAAGCTTCACGGTTATGAACCGGTTCAAAGACTCATCGTTGGGTAGACGTGACCGGTTCCGGGCCGGTTCCAGTCCACGCAGACGACCCTCTCAGTTCCGGCCCAAAATGTAAACGGAATCTACTGCCGGTTCGCCGGTTCGGGAACCGGCGGGTTTGGCGGTTCCCCGGTCCGCGTCTGGGTCTCGGCGGTTCCCGGGTCAGACGGTTCAGATCACGGTTCCGATTACGGTTCTGATCACAGTTCCAATCACGGTTCTAAAAAAATCAATTTTTTTTACAAAATTTTTATAACTTACGTTAAAATTATAGGAAAATTAGGGATAAGGACACAGTCTAAAATATTTTTAAGTAACATGACAACTACATATTTTTTATAGGAAGAAGGACAGCTACATAATTTTTATAGCGAGAAGGACAAACAGTGAATCCTGAAAATCAGTGAATCTCCCCAGTGAATCCCGAAATCAGTGAATTTCGACAGTAAATTTTGACAGTGAATCCCGAAAATTAGTGAATTTCGACAATGAATTTTTAAAATTAGTGAATTTCGACAGTGAATTTCGGCAGTGAATTTGAACAGTGAATTTCGAACACAAGTGAATTTCGACAGTGAATAAATAGTTTTGTCCTTTATGCAAAAGTTTCAAAAGACTATCCTTCTACTCAATTGATGAAATATTTTTGTCCTTCTCCCTCATTCCCCCTAAAATTAATAATAAATTCTAATTGGTTATTAAACTATATATAATATTTAATTTCATAAGTATGTTTTAAAAAAAAACACACGGCTTGTATAATATTTAATTTCAACCAATCTATATATAATATTTAATTTCATAACTTATATTCTAGATAATTTGTAAGTAAATTAAAGATTATAGTTTTCTAATTGTTTATTTTTTATGATTGATTTGTAAGTAAATTAAACTTATATTTCATATAGTGATTAAGATGATTTATACTTATAATATTATGTATATAAGTTGATATTATATATTAATAAATCAAGGCAAAATGTATATAAAAGTTGTTTCATTAAGCAACACCATTACATAATTGAACAATACATCAACGACGACAAATACGGCACACTTGAATCACTTGATAGTTGATACACATTATTTAACACCATACTAATAGTCTAATACACTTCATATTAAAAATACAAACACACTACTAATACACTGAATATTCAAACATAATATGACACTAGTATTTGTCTTCATTATTGTGGAAGCATCTTCATTGTCTTCATAAACACTTCCAAGCACAGCACAACGACCGTTTAAATAGTAGTAGTATTTGATTATTTGATTAGTCAAAGTGTTACGATATATTTCGGTCAAAAAGTAATAATAATAAGAAATATATTAGTATGTTGTGGCATTAGTATATTAGTGTGTGATATTTTAATATAAAATAAAATCAAATCAAAAATTTTAAATATATATTCGTTGCCAACCGTTGGTCAAATTGGAAATTGGAATCTTGGGCAAATTTTGAAGGAAAAAGAAAAAGAAAAAAATGGAAAAAAAAAAGGAAATATATATATATATATATATATATATATATATATATATATATATATATATATATATATATATATATATATATATATATATATCGGTCCTCCGGGTCGGTTCCGGCCGGTTCAACCGCCGGTTTCGAACCGGCCGGTTCGGGCCGGGCCGGGTTCGATGGAACCTAAAACCGGGTAGGAACCGTGGAACCGCCGGTTCCGTGGACCCGTGGAACCGCCGGATTGGACCCGGGAACCGGCGGGTCCGAACATGATTTGGCACCGGAACCGCCCACGTCTATCGTTGGGTAGTGAATTGGAGAGAGAAAAGTTAGAAAAATTGAATTTTGGAGGTTGGGTGTGGTGTAGGGAAGGTTCTCGTGTGGTGTCTCCACACGGTGTGGAGACACGTGTTGAGACATACACACCACACAGTTTTATTATGTCTTTAAACTGTGTGGTTCTGATCGTTTCACCCGTCACTTCACCTCAAAATCCATCTCCACACAAGTATTTCATGTGGTGTAGAGGCACCATTGTGGCATTAAGGGGAAGTTATTGTGTGGTGAGGGAATTTGAGGTGAAATGACGGGTGAAACGATCAGAACCACACAGTTTGAATACAGAATAAAACTTTGTGCTCTGGGAAGTGTCACACGATGTCTCCACACCGTGTAGAGACACCACACAATAACTTCTCGAATTTGTTGCGTTTGTTTTGGGTTGGAGTTTTTTTGGGAGATTTTTTTTGGAGTTTTTTTAGATAAAGTGATTGAAGTAATGATTAGAAAGTTGATGTGGTAAAATAAAGTAGAATAATGATTGGTGTAGATTATGAAATGATTGGTGAAATAAAGTAGAATAATGAATAAAATAATGGTAAAAAAGTTAATAAAGTTGATAAAGTGAAATGATGAGAGATAATTTAATATTTTTTTATTTGTAGTTGAAGATTTGATTGGTGGAAGAATTATAAGAAATGATTGGTGATGTGATGTAAAAAAAACTCCAAAAAAAACTCCGGTCAAAACAAACGGAACTCTGGTCTCCAAAAGCATTTTAGGGTTGAACTGTGTGTTCCATCGGAGTCATTCTAATCTCCCAATTTTTTTTTTTTTTTTTTAAAGTTATTTGTAGAAGAAAAAAAATCAGAAACAAAAAAATACACACGCAACTTTTTTTCCTCAAACGGGGCTCAAACTCTAGTAATTATCGAATTATGACATAGTGTTTAACCACTATACCGATACCTTATAGGTGAAAAATATTTCTTTTAGTAAAATAAGATCGATTTTATATAAAATAGTAGAGTACAAAGTATAAACAAAATAATAACAACTTGCTATACGAAAAGAGTTTGTACAAGGCCAAGCTAAACAAAGTTTTCTAGTTTTTTAACATTCTTAGTAAAATATAGGTCTGAGTAGGCTGCTCCACAAAGTCAAATTGACCATGTTCGCCAATACCAAATATCTCTGATGGTATCACTGAAAATGTTGTTTTAGAGACGGATCTCAAAATATTTAGAAAAATTGGAAGATAAGCAAAAATCTACCCAATTGTGAGGTGAGCTGCAAGACAGAAAAAAAAAAAAAAAAAAAAAAAAAAAAACTCCAATGATTACCATCGATGATGAGCCTCCAAATATTCCACGTCCAATTACAATCACGAAGAGCATGTAAAGATGTTTCACTGCTTGAATGATACGTCAGACAACTATCATCATGAGAGATATTACACTTATAAAGGAAGCTTGAAGTTGGAAGGCAATCATGTCGCAAAAACCAAAGAAAATTGCTACCACGTTGTGGTCCCTTGATGTTTCAAATCATCTTCCAATATGTGTTGTGATTATAGTGTGATTCCTCAGGCAGTTAGAGATGGTACGTTGATCACGTGTAAGTCGCTTATACTACCAAGAGGACTAGATCCATCAAAACGAGTAAGGGTCGATCCCACAGAGACACATGTGAACTTTGAATCTAACTACTAACGTAAGGTTAACAACACAAGTAGTGCTCATTGACCAACAATCAAAACAAGAAAAGAAAACATAACACAACTAACCCTCCCAATCAATCTCATCATAGCTTTGTATTAACCAATAGAATATAACTACTCACTCCCTTAATCCCCAAGTATATCAGATTCGTGATTCTTTTTATTATTCAGCTATGGGTGCATTTCCAATTATATGGTTCTACTTCCTTGCACGACATTAGAACCATTTGCTCAGCTAGGTGTCTACTGTGGACGGGCTAGAACTTCTATAATGAGAACACGCTTATTAACGAGTAATGCCGGTGTAACCTAATAACCTCACCTAAGCAGCCACCACGTTTGGCTGGCAATACTTAAACGATCTAACTACATATGTCCAATCTAACACTTCAATGGAGTTCTTTCATGTTAAATTACAAATACGTACATCAGACTGGCCATATCTGATACACGTAGGTTAAACCTGGTAATCAGACGTAGCTAGCGCTGAACTTTTAGAATTAAAGTTTCTAGTTGTCCAGCCGTGGTGGTAAAGACCGTTGGCGCGGCGATTCCTATATTATGGGCTTTACATGTTACGAATATGATTATACTGCGGATTAAGGTGCGTTAATTATGCTAATTGGTTAATTACGCGTCAGATCATGGTTAGTCGTTCATCTATCGTAGAATATGAAAGAACATAAAAAAAATTCATACATTGATGACGACGATGAGTAGCAAGAACGACTCCAGCTAGTTGATTGATTGGGGAGGAAGGGTTGCACAAGAAAAACTGCTTCAAAACTCCAAAATCACATAAGAAGCTTTATCCAAAGTATCAAAAGTTGTTTCATACAATAATAATGATCATTTTCATCACCCTCCTAATTTTCGACCGCTACAGGCTTTATATAGCCTTTTAGCCGGCCTAACTATAAATCTAAGTCCTAACCGACTTGAAAATCGCGTGTGTAAAGTCGGCTCATCCCCCGAGTTGTTTCCATCACGTCTGGGTTCGGCTTCTACCCATTCTGCCGAATCTTCAAACATTGCGTCCTTCTCTTCCACAAACTCTTTAATTCAACGACTCTGGTCCAACTTTCCATTGCCCGAAATTTCGTTACCTACAAATCACAATAAAACAAGGCAAAGTATCACCAATTCTGAGAATAAATAGTGTAAATGCAAAATGATAAACTAAGAACTGCCACACTTGCAATTGACTCGTAAATCATGCAATTCATAGTCTAATTCACCTCAATCAAGCATATTCTCTATGACTCAATACCCCAGCTGCTTAAGCTATCCATCTCGAAAGACGGTTAGAGAAGGTGTAGCCGATGGGATCTCAAGCATCGGTGGAGTGGGTGCCGGCTAAGCCATCATTTTGCCATGTCGATGGGAGGGTTCGACTGTTTCCAATCCAAGTTAGGGAGGACTTTTATTGTCCTCAAGTTGTATTTGCCATTGTCTACTCTAATGTACGAGAACTATGAGAATTATGATCGAGTTTCCACCATATGAAGAAGTTTACAGCAGTTGACAAGGTACTTTTTCGCAAATTGTCTAAAACCGAGAGTTGAGCGCCCGGCGCTCCTTCCTGTGCAGAGTCTGAAGATGTCTGAAATCACCACACAAGCGTATAACATGTTCAGAGTTGTGTTTATTAGATCCGATGGCCTTCTACAATGAAGTGATACCGGGAAGCACCTGCATAATGACAAGTAATAACAGGGATTGATAGGGTAATTGAAATAGCCGCACCATTGAGGTGACTAGTACCGACGTACTTGAGAGGAGAATCAATATGTAGTTACACGATCGTGCAATATTGCCTTGATACCAAGACTCAGATGTCCTTAGAGCCCCAGATGCCTCGGGTGAGGAACATTTCAGAGGCCTAGGGCCTTAATACGTAATAACGAGTGAGTAATGTAAATATTGTACTGTAAATTGCCAAAAGAAAAACGATAAAACAGTAAATATACTCAACTGATTAAGAGTAAGAGTTCAAATTTCTTGTTACAGGTGAATCATTCAATAGTAGTAGTAGTAGTACAAATGCCAAGCAACAATAATACATAACAGCACAAATTCATAGGAGTACAACAACATTAATCTATAAATGCCAAAGACATCATTATATCATAAACTCAATCCTAAAGAGATAATATATTATTGAAGAAGATGCAGAGCCACTGGTTTCAGACACTAGTGTCAACCTCCTGGTATTGCTGAAGGATCTTGGGGCATGCAGCCAAAGGTGTATCTTGGAGAAAACCCAACCAGTTAGCATAACGATCCTGAGTGGCTATGCCGTTGTTTCCTGTCAGGGAAACACGGGCTCGGTCACGACCAGCATCAGGTGTTGCACAGTATCTGTCCGGACTCGAGACCAATATCACATCACAGATATCATCACCTAAGTCACGATCCACAAGCATTACGAACTCGCCAATTGAATTAGTAACAGCAGTCTGTTTGTATGTAATGGTATCGATGTCTTTAGCATTCCTCTTTCTGCATACACATTGTACATGTGCCCCTGTCACGCAAAATTCACATCTTCATGAGCTCTATACACACACACAAGGCTTTTGCATATTCGGAAGTTTTCTTTGTACTAATACTAATAATTTAATGATAAAAAAGGGTGTTATGGATCATGCTCAAATTAAGATGCAACATTAAGTTAAAACACTAGATGATTGATACTTTTTATATATGGCTAAGAAATGTATCAATCCAGTCAACTGTCCAACTTGAGTCTGTAGGACTAATGCATCAAGTCGATATAAGTATGGACATGGCACCCAATCATCTCAGATATACCAATAAACTTAGTTCATGCACCTAACATTACTTGCACCAGAGTCTTTTGTAAAATTCTCTTTACAGATTCAAAAGCCCTTTCTTCCATTTTATATAATATATATATATATTCACAGTGAAATGCATCAAAATCTCTATTCAGGTGAGGAAAGATGGCTACTTTAAGTCAAATTGCACTACATTGCTAGAAGGAAAATGTGTAAGCAAAGAGTTAAATCAATACTCATCTAGAGTCCAGAAATGGTTAACTAATCCAAAGTACTAAAAAACGCTCTTGAACCAGTATAGCATACTAAAGGCCATCAAGATCCAACCTTTGAGAAACATTTTAAAAGAGTCAAAGCCAGATAACTAAAATTACTAGAAAAAGCTTAGATCCAGTGCCGCATTAGCTAAATCAAGCAATTCAAGGAAGGACTTAGATGGCCGAATAACCAAAAACAGGCATCTACCAAATCCATCGAAAAAGTATATAAAATACTGAGGAGATCTAACCAGAATACATAAAAACAAAGCAACAAATAGCCAAGAAACTCACCAGCAAGCTTCTTAGAAGCAAAAGTCTCATAGCCAACACGGCAAGTGTCGCAGTATGCTCCTCCTTTCAGAATAAACGGGTTTTTCAAAAGAATAGCATTAGCAAGAACTGGTAACAAACACACAGCAATCAATACTAGAAATCTAGCCATCGTTAAAACTCAGGAAGCTTGGTTACTCAGATGGGCTTTAGAGAAAGAGGAAAAAGTATGGAGTAGTGATGGAGAAAGGTGATGTTTTGGGGGTGGAGAGGTATGTATAGCTACGTGGGGTAAGCGAATAATAGGGGAGTCACATGGGGGCCGGTGGAGTGGGAAAACAGAGGGGTTTACTTTACCCGCATCATAATGTGAAGGGAGTAAATGGGGGAAGCATCAAAACCGCGTCTTCAAAACCGCGCGCACGCGCGCACCTCCACAAGTCCGTCTTCCATAGATTATTGGGTACGCAATTTCCTAAACAAATACAGTATGGTATGGGCGTCCGACACATTTTCGACAGGACACGTGACTAACACGTTCCGACACGTGCCGGTTGATAGAGGCAATACATCGAACACTTCTCTTAGGGAAATTAGTTAGTTAGTTAGAATTTGGTCACACAGCACTTGAGTGGTTCCATGGTGTATATATACATCCCAAATCAGCTGCAGATAGTTTAGAAGTGACTTGTATTCGAAGTTCAATATTCATCTTCTTCTTTAGAAAGATTTCCCGCAAAATGTTTTTTTAGAATATCTTCAATAACAATTCTCAGTTTTTGTTTCTGTGTTCAATTATACAGTGTTTACTATTGTTATTTTTGATTCATGGTGTTAAACACCAGTTCTAACATGGTATCGGAACTCTTGCTTCTGATCGTTCATTTTTTCTTGAAATTTTGCGTACTCTGTTCTTCGGTGTTATTTCCTTGATTTCTTCTTTGTTCTTGAAATTGCCATGGCTGATCAAGGAATCAGAGATCCCTACTATATTCATCCAGCAGAGAATACTTCCATGGTGTTGGTGCAGCCAGTCTTGAAAAGAGCACATAATTATCACTAGTGGAAACGGGCAATTGGAATGGTGTTATCTACGAAATGAAGGTAAAGTTTGTTGATGGTACCTTACCAAAACCACATGTTATTGATGAGAACTTTGAAGCATGGTGCCAATGTAATGATCTTGTCATTACTTGGATCTTAAATTTTGTAGATCTTGCAATTTATCAAAGTGTTTTCTGGTTGCAAACTGCCAAGGAGGTTTTGGACGATTTGAATAAGATATTTGGTTCAGATGGTGTTTACAGGTTGTCTAATATGGAAGAAGAGATATACAACACCAAGCAATGTGCCATGTCTGTTACAGCATACTTTACCAAGTTAAAGGCATTATGGGATCAATTCTTGGTGGTTAGACCAATTCCTATATGTACTTATCATGCATTAGACATCTATAGAGGTTACAATGAAATTGATTATGTGATCAGGTTTGTCAAAGGTCTAAATGATAGTTATAGCAATGTGAAATCACAGATTCTCATAACGAAACCTCTTCCTGATGTGGCCACTGCTTATTCAATGGATATACAACATGAGACACATATTACATATTCTGCAACATCAGGTGAGAATATAGCCTTGAATGTCAGTGCCAATATTCAAAGGAATACCCAAGATTATCAGAGAAATGGGTAGTATATAAGACAAACCAATACTAATGAGCCTGGCAGAGGCATGGAAAGAAAGAATTTCAGAAATAATGGCAAGAAAATATAGTGTTCTTATTGTGGAAAAGAAGGCCACACACTGGAGATGTGTTATCAAAAGTATGGCTACCCCAATGTAACTATAGGTATGGGTAGAGGCAGATGTGCAATTATGGCTAACAATATTTGGTTTGAGTCTGGTTTTGTTCCTGAGTTTTGTCAAGATGCAGAATATCCTGAAGATGGTGATTCTGGTCAACCTGTTGCACCAATGGTAGAAACAACTTACACTATGACCAAATCACAGTATGAGCACATCTTGAGCATGTTGAAGAATGTTCAAATTCAAGATGCAGATCCTGTAACATCTCAGCCTCAACACCTTATAGTCATGACTGCGTAATTGAACACAGAAACAAGAACTGAGAATTGTTATTGAAGATATTCAAAAAAGCATTTTGGCAGGAAATCTTTTAATGAAGAAGATGAAGATTGAACTTCGAATACAAGTTGATTATCACTTCTAAACTATCAGCAACTGATTTAGGATGTATATATACACCATGGAACAACTCAACTGCTGTTTAACAGAATTCTAACTAACTAACTAACTAACTAACTAATTTCCCTAAGAGAAGTGTTTGACGCATTGCCTCTATGAGCAATCAAACTTCTCCCATATGCCTCTTATGGTTTCAACACTCCCGACACTCTTGAACCCAATTTTTCATTTTTTTTCCTTATTTAAGTTTTCTACAATGGAAACGTTAAAATACACGATTTTTATTTCTATAATAATGTAATAAATAACACGACGTATTAAGTTCATATGTTTCTTGTTGATATTTCAATCATTTTTACAATTTGTAATATTTTGAAGGTCAATCACAATTTCTTTTGGCACCGTATAAATGTCGAATATCTATTTTAGATATTCATAGAGTTTATGTATTACCTATCTTATTTTATCCAGTTTTTTTAGATTTTTACGAATATTTTTTTTGATAAATTGAATCTTATTTACATCATAATATATATATGTATTGCTGGTGATTTAAGTATAACCATGTCCATTTGTGTAATTAAGGGTTTGGATTCAAAGATGGGTGAACTCGAACACTCTGTTGTGGGTTTGGAGGTGCGGAGTGCACACTCATATAAGTGTTTACGAGTTTACGGATATAAATGATCAAGTATAGTTCGAAAAACAACTCAAAAGACACAAAAATTCGGTTTGGAAAAAACAGTGACGGGCGGCCGCCCGTGCCCCAGCGCCCGCCGTCAAGTTCGTCAAGGCAAAATGTTGATCGAAAGTTTCTCGGTTTTCTGGTTCACACATGCGCCCGCTTGTGCTTCACAGGCGCCCGCCTGTGACCCGATTTTGCGAATTGTTGTGTCTTTTCATTGGTTTTCAACTGTTTCTTCCATATAACACCTTTCCAAAAATGTGTCTATATGTAAGAACGTTTTTAACTAACATATCAGATCATTTTTAAGAGCATAGAAGAAAATCATATTCAAGTTCTTCTTCATCTTTGAGAGTCAATAACTTCTCACAAAACTCCATTAGTAATCTTTTCTTTTGTGTGCCAAAAAGAGAAGGGAAACGTAGTCTTATCTCACAATAGTATTCGTGTAACCCGAGGCATCGTATAACGGTCGAATAACTTTTTTAGGAAAGTGTTCTACACGATTCTACGTCATATCAAGTTTATCAGATTTCCTGCGTTTTGTTGACATTGTTGTTCCCTTGAAAGCCAAAATTAAACAACAATCTACAAAAGTTATTTTCATAATTTCTGCAATGTCAAGTGTCAAGGAGATTGACTACAAACTTTGGAAAATTGGAAAAGTTTGAAGGTGTCAATTTTAGAAGATGGCAAAGGAAGATGCATTTTCCGCTAACAACTTTGAAGGTGGTGTATGTGTTGAGTACACCGATGCCTGAAGTATTGGATGATGGACCATTGGAGGAACTGAGGAGGAAGAACAAATGGAGAATGATGACTACATCTGTAGAGGTCACATTCTAAACGGTATGTCTGATTCATTATTTGACATTTATCAAAATGTTGAGTCTGCAAAAGAACTTTGGGATTCACTAGAGTCTAAATACATGAATGAAGATGCCTCTAGTAAAAAGTTCTTGGTTGGTAATTTCATGAAATATAACATGGTAGACTCAAGGTCGGTAATGGAACAATATAATGAATTACTGCGCATTTTGGGTCAGTTTACACAACATAAAATGGAAATGGATGAGTCTATTTCGGTGTCAAGCATTATAGATAAATTACCACCATCATGGAAAGATTTTAAACACATGTTAAAGCACAAAAAGGAAGAATTATCTCTGGTAGAACTTGGTAGTCACTTGCGTATAGAGGAATCTCTAAGGGCACAAGAGGGCGGTAAAACCAAGGGTAAAGAGGTAATGGATTCGACCTCTATCAATATGATGGAAGCCGGTTAATGTTCATATAAGAACAAAGGAAAAGATAAGAAAAAGTCTTCCAAAAACAATGGCAAAGATACCAACAAAAAACCGAAACGTGCTTGTTGGAATTGCGGAAAAACTGGACATTTCAGGGTTGATTGTCGAGTAAGGAAGAAAGGACCAAACAACAGTTCGGGGCAAGGGTCTAAGGACCAAGGTGCTCCTAAACATCAAGGTCAGAATGTTACTTGTGGATTTAATTCCAATGTGAATTATGTACCACTAATTTCTGAGGCATTTTATATGCGGGATGATGATGTTGCTTGGTGGATTGACTCGGGTGCAACGAGACATGTATGCAAGGATCGAAGCCGGTTTAAAAACTATGAACCCGTGATCGATGGATCCATGCTACTTATGGGAAACGAGTCAAGGGTCGCCATAGTTGGAATTGGAAGTGTTGTTTTATCTTTTAGTTCGGAAAATGTATTATTTTAAAACATGTGTTGCATGCTCCGTGTATACGGAAAAACTTGGTTTCTGGTAGTATTTTATGTAAAGAAGGTTATAAACAAGTCTATGAGTCGGATAAGTACATTTTAAGTAACTGTGGTGTATTTATTGGATTTGGTTACTTATGTAATGGTATGTTTATGTTAAATATTCAGCATGATGTTGTAAATAATGTTGCCGCAATTGATGATGTTAATAGTTTGTTTTGTGGCATGCTCGGTTGGGACATGTTCATTATAAGCGTATGTTGATGATGTCTAAAAATGAGTTAATTCCATCTTTTGACATGAATATGAATAAGTGTAATACTTGTATGTTAAACAAAATTGTGAGACAACCTTTTCATAGTGTTGAAATGTCGTCTTCCGTTTTAGAACTTATTCATAGTGATCTATGTGATTTTTGTTCTACGCCTTCTTTTGGTAATAAAAGATATGTAGTAACTTTTATAGACGATTGCACACGGTTTTTTTTATGTATTTCTACTTCATTCTAAAGACGAGGCAATAGATTAATTTAAAGTCTATAAAAATGAGGTAGAATTACAATTAACTTCTAAAGTAAAAAGGTTGCGTACCGATCGAGGTGGTGAATATTTTGATCCAACCTTTTTCGGGTCATGTGGTATAATACATGAGGTTACAGCGCCGTATACGCCACAACAAAATGGCATGGCGGAAAGGAAAAACCGTACTCTTAAAGAGATGGTTAATTCCATGTTATCTTACTCGGTTTGAGTGAGGGATTTTGGGGAGAAGCCATGTTAACGGCTTGTTATTTGCTTTGAATAGAATTCCTAATAAAAGGAATCCTATTACCCCCTATGAACTTTGGTTCAAAAAGAAGCCAAGCTTGAATTATCTACGAGTTTGGGGCTGTAGGGCTGTTGTAAGACTTACTGTGCCTAAGATTAAAACCTTGGGTGAAAGAGGCATTGATTGTATCTTTATTGGATATGCTTTGCATTCCAAAGCATATAGGTTATATGTTATAGAGCCTAATGATTCAGTTGTTGTTCATTCGGTGATTGAGTCAAGGGATGCCATCTTTGATGAACATCGGTTTACCTCTATACCGAGGCCAAAGGATATAACTCCTACTATTGTTGGAGTAGAGAACAACAATGGTGTTGATTCTCATGATGAGCCTTTCGAGCTTCGTAAAAGCAAAAGGGCTAGGAAACCAAAATCTTTTGGACCCGACTATCAAACTTATTTGGTGGAAGGAACAAGAGATGAAGTAGGATTTCAATACTCATATTGTTATAATATTGATGAAGATCCTAAGACGTTTAAGGAGGCTATGGAGTCTCGAGACGTGTCATTTTGGAAAGAAGCCGTCAATGATGAGATGGATTCCATAATGGGAAACAACACGTGGATCCTTGCGGATCTTCCGCGTGTTTGCAAACCTTTGGGTTGCAAGTGGATATTTAAAAGAAAAATGAAAGTTGACGGTACTGTCGACAGGTATAAAGCCAGATTGGTAATTCAAGGCTTTAGGCAAAAGGAAGGTATTGATTATTTTGATACCTATGCACCGGTTGCTAGAATCTCCACAATTAGATTGTTGATTGCTTTAGCTGCTATTAACAATACTGGTAATCCATCAAATGGATGTTAAAACAAACCTTTCTTAAATGGAGATTTGGAAGAAGAAATATATATGAAACAACCGGAGGGGTTTGTTATGCCTCGGGAATGAGCATAAGGTATGCAAGCTTGTTAAATCATTGTATGGGCTTAAACAAGCACCTAAACAATGGAATCATAAATTTGATGAGGTTGTCTTGTCTAGTGGTTTTAAACTTAACCAATTAGACAAGTGTTTATATAGCAAATTTGACAACACCGGTAACGGTGTGATAATTTGCTTATATGTTGATGACATGTTAATCTTTGGAACTAACCAAGAACAAGTTGACCTTTGTAAGGCCTTTTTGTCATCAAGTTTCTCTATGAAAGACATGGGGGAGGCGGATGTGATTCTTGGAATCAAGATCAAACGGAGTGACAAAGGGATCTCTTTGACACAATCTCATTATATTGAGAAAGTGTTAAAGAAATTCAATTGTGAAAATTCTACTCCAGCAAATACTCCCATGGATCCTAATGAGAAACTCATGCCTAATACGGGAAATCCGATATTACAACTTGAGTATTCTCGGGTGATAGGATGTTTGATGTATGCTATGACTAGCACACGTCCGGATATTGCTTATGCGGTTGGAAAGCTAAGCAGGTTCACGAGTAATCCGAGTAGTCATCATTGGCGTGCGGTAAATCATGTACTAAGGTATCTTAAGTTGACCAAGGACTTTGGCTTGACTTATGTTGGATATCCTTCAGTAATAGAAGGATACTCAGATGCTAGTTGGATATCAAATGTAGAGGATCATTCTTCTACTAGTGGTTGGGTGTTTTTACTTGGACGAGGTGCCATTTCATGGGCTTCCAAAAAGCAAACATGCATTGCGGCTCGACTATGGAGTCGGAATTTGTTGCCTTAGCAACGGCCGAAAAAAGAGGCGGAGTGGCTTAGGAATTTGATCTATGAAATTCCGTTATGGCCAAAACCAATTTCACCCATTTCTATCCATTGTGATAGTGCATCTACCTTGTCTAAAGCATATAGTCAAGTGTATAATGGTAAGTCGCGACACTGGGCGTTAGACATAGCGCGGTACGTGAGTTGATTACTCATGGGGTGATTTCGGTTGTTTTTGTGAGATCTCAACATAATTTAGCGATCACTTAACCAAAGGATTGGCTAGAGACTTGGTACAAAAGTCGGTAATCGGGATGGGTTTACAACCCATATAAATCTTGGTGATAGGATACCCAATTCCCCTCTAATACAATGTTAGAGGCAGAATTCAATGTGGAAGGCCTATTGTCTTAGATTTGAGCACATTAAATTGTCCCGAAGGTATGTGCTATGACCTGCAAGATTAGGTTGAAGATTTTCTTCTTAATGAGTCTTTTGACAAAGTGCTATTGCAGGTGCACGATCAATAAAAGATTCACCTATATGAGTATGAAGTTTGGCCGCTTCAAGGAAGTTCTATGGTTGGCTTTCTGTATGCTCAAGAATGGATATGGACACAAGGCTGTTTAATTAGTGTCAAGAATAAACTTTTGGAGTTATCTTAATTCATGTGTATATTATCTTCATGTATTCAAAATGTGTAGAGGGGTTCAATGCTCTTAGACACACCTCGATACTCGGATATTTGAAATGTGTAATATTACTAGGTGGTAATTCAATCTTCGTGATATTATCATTGATGCATGAATTGTTATGTTTTGACTGATCTTCAGCTAAACCAAGGATTACACTTAAATGGGGGAGGAATGTTGGTGATTTAAGTATAACCATGTCCATTTGTGTAATTAAGGGTTTGGTTCAAAGATGGGTGAACTCGAACACTCTGTTGTGGGTTTGGAGGTGCGGAGTGCACACTCATATAAGTGTTTACGAGTTTACGGATATAAATGATCAAGTATAGTTCGAAAAACAACTCAAAAGACACAAAAATTCGGTTTGGAAAAAACAGAGTGACAGGCGGCCGCCTGTGCCCTTAGGCGCCCGCCTGTCAAGTTCTGTCAAGGCAAAATGTTGATCAGAAAGTTTCTCAGTTTTCTGGTTCACACAGGCGCCCGCCTGTGACCCGATTTTGCGAATTGTTGTGTCTTTTCATTGGTTTTCAACTGTTTCTTCCATATAACACCTTTCCAAAAAGGTGTCTATATGTAAGAACGTTTTTAACTAACATATAGATCATTTTTAAGAGCATAGAAGAAAATCATATTCAAGTTCTTCTTCATCTTTGAGAGTCAATAACTTCTCACAAAACTCCATTAGTAATCTTTTCTTTTGTGTGCCAAAAAGAGAAGGGAAACGTAGTCTTATCTCACAAGAGTATTCGTGTAACCCGAGGCATCGTATAAGGGCGAATAACTTTTGTAGGAAAGTGTTTTACACGATTCTACGTCATATCAAGTTCATCGATTTCTGCGTTTTGTTGACATTATTGTTCTAACCACCACCCGTCCCCTCCACCCCACTACCAAACCCCCACCCCGGATCATCTTTTCACCAAAGTATCTCACTACATCCAAGTTCTCACTTGCGAACATGCCCCTGGAATGGATATACGAATGCTAATTATTTTATGACCCTATAAAAATAGATGAACATTTAAACATCAAGTTGATTTTAAACTCAACAATTATGACGGTTACATAACGGGTATGGGTTGAAGTCAAAGCAACAATACGAAAACTTTAATACTATATTTTTAAAAAACACGTGTTTTAGACGCGTGTTTTAATTAATGGATGAAAAAGACCACCACCACCAAACTACACCCCCCCCCCCCCCCCCCAATAAAAAAACACCATGCATTTAGGTGAAAAAGAGATCGAGTAAATTTGAACTTATTTTCAACCATAACAATTTTCTTTTATTTCAAATTAAGATTCTCCTTAATCAACGCAAAAATTCCTTCTTATAATCCCTCAACCATAAGAACTATTTCTTTTATTTCAAATTTCAAATTAAAACTCTCATTCATCATCAGTGTAGACAAAATCACACATTTAATTCATTCTAAAAATAAAAATAAAAAATTAAATCACACATTTAATGCAAATCCATTCATTTTATTTTAGTAAATCTCTCGAATCCACTCTAAACCCGAGAAATAAAATGCCCGTGTGATGCA